>VZTG01008436.1:355406-401113 GCA_013397845.1 Melanocharis versteri
CAAAAGAAAGAGAAACACAAAGAATCCAAACACCACCTCTGACTCTTACAGGATGAAGCACAGCAAAAAAAAAAGACAGGCAGCACTTGTCAGCTGAGATAAGGAACACAAGTTTTCCTGATCGTAGCTCAGGTAAGGGATGAGCAAGACCACATTCCTCCTGCTTCAAAAAGCAAATCCTGGGGATTTTGCAGCTGCTGGGACCCCAGAAAGGGACTGCAGCTAGAGCCACCACACCCTCTCCGCAGGGAAGCGTGCTGCTCCCCTTAGAAGGATCTTATCAAAAGATCTTCTAAATATTTGAGTTTTTCCATCAGCATCCAGTGCATCCTACCATAAGTATTACTGAGCTCTACCAGAGTAGCACCAGGGTTGCTCCCAGCTGTGGGAAGTTTATTTACCAAATGGCACGCTTTCCAGCAAGAAAATATCAGCTAAAAGTGGCGATAATGTGATTTCAAGAAAACCACACAAAATGAACAGATTACACTGCAGTCAGATCCCTTTTGTTCCCCTCTTGTTTCATGCCACCTTCCAATGTTAACTCATTCTCACCAAAACCCACTCCCTCTTCAGTAGACTCTTCAAAGAGCAATCAATGAATAAACATTAATCACACTCAGACTCACTGAGGACTACCTGGGCTAAGAAGAGCATGAAAGCAAACTCATGATAATCTTCATCTCATTGTTAAGCTTTGAACATCACTGGGCACTGCAAAGCAAGCTACATTGTTCCCTCTGGTTCAAGTGAAAAAGTAGCTCAGCAAAGTGTAGAGAATTCAAGACTTGTGGTCCAGATACTCATTTTAAAACCCTAGCTTGATTTCTAGTAATGCATTATTTGTATTGGTGTATGCAATTCCACTTGAAAATCACATTTTGAATACAATGTAACATTTGAGTTAGTTAAGAAGCTTTAAAGGCTTGACGATAATTCATTTACAGATCAAAAGAGAATATGTAGATAGAAAATAACATATTTCCAGCTACTCACTTCAACAGAAAAAAAAATTTAAAAAAGGGAAAAATATTAATCTTTCAAATCCCCACAGCAGCATTCAGTATCTCCTACAGCTACACCAAGTGATTCTGTTCCTAAACTCTTGTGAGGACATCCCCTTGGACACCACCTGAGCCTCCGGATTAGACAAACCTTTCATCTTTGCACAGTCAGCCTTGCTAGTGTGGACTTTCAAAGGAAAACAGAACGTTATAGATTATGCAGTAATTTGGGATATCAGGTGTTGGATTCAGTGACAAGCATTTCTGGTTCTACACCTCTGGTACCAAACAAGTCCTGTCATAATAATTCATAGCCTTACTCTTCATATCCTACTGAGCACATTTCAAGTAGTCTCAGATACAGGTGTGGTCAAACAACTGAAAAAAGTTACAAAAAGATGACTGTCAAGGCTAAACACCAGCATGGAATCATTTACACTTGAGGAATAATCAGAGGCCAGGATTTTTCAGCTTGGAAGAGATATTCTGGAATATGTCAGTACACACACAGAGCTTTTTCCTGTTTCCCTACATGTCTGCTAATGGGCACTGTCTTAGTCTATATGGAAAATCAGCATGGCAAAACTCAATGCAATGCTAGAGAAAGTGATGGTTATTCACAAAATCTCTTCATTTATTTTACCTCTCACTCTTTCCTAAGTTCCATCCACTCACATTCCCACACCCCAGATTCCCAACAAGCATCTGGGGAAAAACCATTTGGGTACAACACCAAAGATGAAAGTTGCCAGCTATCAAGGCCTCACCACACCTCTGACATTATTTCTGTTTGGCAATGGTGAACTAGGTGTTGGACAAGTCTTTTACACCCTTCCGAGTCAACAACTGTTGACGAGGCAGTCCTTTGCTCAAGAATTCTACTCACTGCAGCCTCAATAAATAGCAGACCGCTGCTCACCGTCTCTCTCTCCATGACTGATTCATGGTGGAGTGACAGGAAAACAAATGGCACATAAGATATGGGACACAATCCCGTAACCCTCCTTGTGCACTTAAGGAGCAGGGTCTGCTCTTGACGAATCATTCGTGCTGCAGCTTATCAGAGTACAGGCCTTGCCAAGCACACCATCCTAATTTTACTGCCAAGGACAGCTTCCCAGAGAACTGTGTTTTTTCACATTAATATGCAGCATCCTTTCAACCCTTGTCCTGCTGTTTCTTATGCTGGCTTCACACATGTACAATTCTACAGGTGTTTCACCCATAAAAGCCTTTGTACTTCCACTAAAAGTCTCTGGAATACTGGTTTAACAGCTCTTTGATTTGACCCAATAAAATCATTAAGAGATTTTCCACATCCTCCCCGCCAGCCTGTAAAAAGCCAAAATACAGCTTTGCCCACGCAGCAGTACCTTGCATTCTACACAACCAAAACTGCTTGCATGCATTCTACATTACATTTTTGTAAGAGCATGTTAAAAAGAAATATGTGCTGTCCACATTCCTGCAGGCTAGTTATTATGCAGGGTGAAGTGGTGAGGAGAGAGAATCACAGAGTTGTTAGGGCTGGAAAGGACCTCTGGAGATCATCCAGTCCAACCTCCCTGCTAAGGCAGGGTCACCTACAGCAGGTGACCCAAGAATGTGTCCAGGTAGGTTTCTGGGTTTTGAATGTCTCCAGAGAGGGAGACTCCACCACCTTCCTGGGCAGCCTGTTCCAGTGCTCTGCCTCCCTCAGTGTAAGGAAGTTCTTCCTCACGCTGAGGTGAAACTTCTCGTACTTTACTTGATGGCCACTGCTCCGCATCCTGTCGCTGGGCACCACCGAAAACACTCTGGCACCATCCTGTTGGCACCTGCCTTTGATGTATTTATACCTATTGATGAGACACCCTCTCTGTCTTGTCTTCTCCAGACTAANCGGCTGGAGCGGGGACAGAGGGAAGCTGCGCCAGGGAGCGGGTGGGTTGGGCAGCTGGGGGAATTGCTTCACGGAAAAGGTGACTATCCGTCGCAATGTGCTGCCCAGGGACGGGGTGGAGTCACCGTCCCTGGAGGTGTTTCAGGAAGGACTGGACGTAGCACTTCATAGAATAACCTGAGCTGGACGGGACCCACAAGGATCAGTGAGTTCAACTCCTGGTCCTGCACAGGACACCCCAAGAGTCACACCACGGGCCCGAGAGCGTTGTCCAAATGCTTCGGGAACTGCGTCAGGTTTGGTGCGGTGACCNGCACTCCAGATGTGGCCTCACTGGGGCCGAGCAGAGGACGCTGCCCCGGCTCGATCCCCTCGCGCCCTCACCTGCCGGCGGCCGGACCCCGCGGTGCCGCTGCCCGGGCGCTGCTCCGTTCGCTGCGGGGAGGTCTCGGCGGCCCCCGGCTCGNTGTTCCAGTGCCCAGCCACCCTCTGCGTGAAAAACCTTCTTGTAATATCCAACCTGGACATCCCCTGATACAACGTGCTGCTATTCCCTTTGGTGCTCCACTTAGTGCCATGGTCTAGTTGACAAAGTGCTGTTTGGTCAGAGGCTGCACTCGCTGATCTCAGAGGTATTTTCCAGCCTAATTGATTCTGTGATTACCACACCAGCCCTGAAAGCAAAACTTCAGTGGTCACAGCAGTCCCAAGGCCACCTGCACTCGAGGAAAGAAAGGTGTAGGCAGAGGAAGATGCAGCAGAAGCTCTTGGGAATGTAGTAATGTGTTACAATAAAAGGACTGCCATGTTGCCTTAAAAATAAAAAAAAAAGCCTTCCTTTAGAATACAGAAAGCTCAAGTCTGGACTAGACGACCTTTCTCTTTGTCAGTTACATAGATAAATAAAAGCCCCATCCAGTAAGGACCATGTTCCAGAAGCATCTGCCCTACATGGTACAGACCCAAAAGAGGAAGAGCTCCATTCCCTCTACACCATTCAGTTCTCTGTTCCTTTGTTAAGGGGGAGCTGTCAAAGGCTGAGGGAACATGTCAACCCGTTTTCTGAACTTCACCATGTAACCAGGGCAGTTTAATTTTATGTAGCAGCAGAGCACTGGAACAGGCTGCCCAGGAAGGTCGTGGATTCTCACTCTCCAGAGACATTCAAAACCCACCTGGACACATCCCCGTGGAACCTACTCTAGAGGTGACCCTGCCTCAGCAGGGAGTTTGGACTACATGAACTCCAGAGGTCCCTCGCAACCCTAACAATTCTGTGATTTGTAATTTTATGTAAGCCACTAGAAGGCAATCTAGGCTCAGTCTTCTCTAGAAATGCCAAGCTCAGCCATGCAGATTCCCCCCAGTACTGTAGTATGTATCGGCACTGCTCTGAACCAAACTTAAAGGACTTTTTCAATTAGAAATAAAATTTTCTTACTTATTTACATTATCCTCCACGTTCACAGGACAATACATTCCTCACATACAGGTCTTTATTAAGCTTCTCACATGTAATTAAGCATACATTCTACATCTGACATGCTAGTAAGGTTGTCAGGAGCCAACTTTTTTTTCCTCCAGACACCTGTGGCAGTTGAAGTTTCATGATTTTCACACAAATGTAGCAAAACTTGTTTCCAGTTCTAAGCACGGTTATAAAATGGTCTAACCATGTGGCAGAAACACACGAAACACAAGAAATTTGAGGAGTACAGCAGACAAAACAAGATGTAGGAGGACAGATCTTTTAAGAGAGCTATGCTGAGCAATGACACTGTGCACCTCTCAAAACAGACTTTTGGGGTTGGGAACAGGGGTGTTGCTTGAGGTACAGGCCTTAAATACATAAAAAAGAGTAAGACTGTAGCAGATGTTTTCAGGGTTCAGCCTACAAGGGAAAAAACATTAGGATTTAGGAGCAATTCTCTTGATGACTAAAAGAGAACCACTTTCAGGGTCAGGCTGTCTTCTAGCCCATGCTTTTTTAGTGTGAATGTGACACCACCACATGTGAATGAAGACGAATCTATTTGTGACTGGTCAAATGTTCAGGAGAGCGTTATCTTACCACAGTGACATCCTGTACAAAAAACAAGGCTGAAAATGTTATGGGGACTGAACCAAACCAGCACTATGAGGCATCTTTCTTCCATCTACGTTGGTCAGAAGTTTCTTAGGTGGACAATGCATGGACAGATGGGTAAGTTTTAGATGTTCTGTGTTACCTATCCACACCTGCTGTATGAGGAACACGCTCATAAGACAGTCCATTCCTACCCATGTGTGATCCTGCTATAACTTGTGCAAAGCCTGCTGAAACTGAAGTCCTTTCTTTAGCTGGGAGCGATCCTTCCTCCTTGTCCGGTTTCCCTTGCAGGCAACACTCAACTGAAACAATCACAAGGGAGCGAAGTAACAAGCTTCAGTTTGGCAGCAGCAGTAGATTCGTAAGGATTAAGTTGAGCAGTAGTTACATATTCAAAAGAAATTATGTATCCACAGTATCTGTACAATATAATTAACTTCTCAAAAGAGGTTTTTTTCATTGCTATATTTCAAAGGCTGCCTTCAAATTACAGGTAAGTCCTTTAAATGCTTGAAAGGCATAGAAATTCCCTTTCCCACACAAAACCCCAAACAATGTATTTTAGTTTCAAAAATATTTTGAACCCACAAACAAGCTTGGTATCAGTTAATCAGGTAAAATAACTACGTGCTAAATAAAAGCACATCTGGTGGAAAGAGCGCAGAGAATGTTACAAGTGTGTTTGGTTTTTCCTTGCAGCATCTGGCAGTGGGTAGCAGGACAGAAGTGGAAATCTCAGTGGGTCTCTTCCTCTGTCTGTTCTGCAATAGTTTCTGTGGCACTGGCGTTGGCAGCAGAGTTGAGAACTTCTCCAAAGTCTCCCCCAGCAGGTTTGCTTCCTCCAACTTTAGACTAGAACAGAGAGAGCCCCAACAGAGCACAGTAGTTACGTGGCATGCCAAACATGCTTAACTGTACAAAACCAGTACCTCTGCATGAGTTTAATAACTCCCTTCAACAAAGCAGCTTTTCCAGATCTAAGAGACCTCCACAATATTCTTAAAACAAATCTGTACACATCTGGCAGGAAACACCAGCAGATTAACACAGCAGTCTCCCTTTGACTTTGACATACATGAAGCAGCCCTTATTCCAGGGCTGATTCCCGAGTCCAAAGGTTGACACACCCTCAGTTACACATGGATAAAGGTACGCAGGCTTTCAAGCCATGAAGTCTTTGGGAGATTCAGAGTTAAAACTCGCCACTCTATTTCTCAAGAAAGAACTTCGGACAGTTTTGAGTCTCAACACCAATTTCTGAGATCTTTAGAGGAGCAGAGCAACTATTTTACTTTCTCCAGGTAACATGTTTGCCTTTTCACTTCCCTCTACAGCATACACCCTGTGGGACTGCAGGGGTGTTACTGCCAACTAGTTTCAAGAGAAGGCCTGGCTCCCCTTGCTATCACTTGCATGCTTCTCATCCAGCCCAGTGTGCCCAGGAGAAGTCAAATCTGGTTCCGATTACACAGATTAGTTATTTTTAAAGTGAATTTTTACCTGGAGAAGTTATTAATGGTTGTTTTTGGCACTTGAGGCTTTTGTGAGTAAAGTTTAAAATAAGGCGCAAAGGCCTTTTGTCTTATATGCCAGAAATGAGAGATGTATCCCAAGCTATTCTCCTGTGTAGGATACTAGTCTCTAGAAAGGCATGAAATAAAAGCCTAAACAATTTTTGATACCTAGTATTAGGGATTAATTAATTTGGGATACCTAGTATTAGCTGTTTGTGCAGGTTAGCTGGCTATTAGTTCTTCTAAAGGCATCCTCCTGTATGAGGTGCAGGCAGCCCACGATTTTATTTGCAAATCATTAGGCAGAGAAACCGTCTCCACAGTACTTAAAAAGATGTTCATCTAAGCACCTCTTCAACAGTTTACCAGTAACTAAAAAATAGGCGGCCCAGAGTCTACTTGAGTCTTTTCTCCACATCCACAGCTCCACAATCACCAACATGTTTTAGTAATGCTTACCTTTAAGTTTTCAACTTTTTCCTCAAAGGATTTGAAAGTAGGAGAATTTCTAGGAAAATGAAAAAAGGAACCATGGAATTAAAACCATATCTAGTTAACCTATAAATATCACAAAACAAGCAGACAGTTGCTTTCTCCCAGTAGCAACATGAGATTTGTTTGGGGCTTTTTCCCTGTTTTAAAGATAGCCTAGAAATAGTTTATATCTGGATCTCCCCAAGTACTACAAAACTAAAATTCAAACATATGTAAATTGCAGGCTCACTTTCAACTTTGGCAACTAAACATTGCCAGGTCCAGTGATAGGATCCTTCATATCAACATGGAAAAGAGAACTAGCAAGTATTTTAGGTTTAGCTTATTATTCCCAGCAATTTCAAACACGCTTCTGGCTTAAAGGATTTGTTCAGAAAATCTTAGTCATCACTTCTGGTTCGCCTAATACATGATTGCTGAAAAAAGCTCATCAGAGTTTTTTCACTTTTGATAGGAAAACTAGTTCAGTTTACTTTGCTACATGTTCAATTAATAAAACATGGTTCACAGTGGCATTTTCTGCTAACATGTTAAATTTAAGTTAGACTCCCCCTTGCCTTTAAGTGCCAAAGGAAGCTGTAATTACAAATGGTTAAGTTCTGCATACAAAGAGCAGGACAGCTTGGGATTTCCAGTGCTGAGGACTGGTGTATAATTCATTAGGGTCAGAAGAGTGGCTTAATGCTCCAAGTAGCTGTCACTGCCATGTGCAAATTTGTGCAACACTTCGTACACTTTTTCTGCCTTTATGTAGGATGGAAAATGCTTGCCTTCAGTGCACTGGGACTAAGGATTACTCAAAAATGTATTATATAAATATTAAAGACAAGGGTGTTTTTCAAAAGAAGTCTACAGCCTCCCTTATCCCTTTGCTTGGCATTTGTGTGGGAAACCCACACTTTGCAGCACTCTTTCCCTTGGGAAAGCAGACAATGACACATCCATCAAACCAGACTCTCTCAAGAGATGGAGGGACACAGTGCCAAGCAAGGGGAGAAAAGGCAGCACCCCAGATCACCAAGAGACTTTTTGTGAAACCACATGGGTTTTTTTACTCACTTTCAGTTTCAAAAACATATGCCAAGCTACTGCCTTTTAAACTTGGAATCATTTAGTAGTATTACATTCTAACAGATAGGGAAAAGCTGTAGTAGTTTTCCAAACAGTAGGGAAATGTCACATTCCAGATGTTTGATAACCACCTCCGTTAAGCAGAAATAAAACAAATTTTATCCTATATGTTAGTACAGGAAATCCACTACAAAGCTGGGTGGGTTTTTTTGTTTTTTAAAAAACTATGTTAGTTGACTAAAGTTCTATTTGACTTGACTCCACACATGAAAATAAATAAACCCAAGAGCTGGATTATGCATACATTACCTCATAATAGGCATACTAATTGAATGTTGTATGGAGCGTATACTAAATGCCAGCATTAAGAGAAAAGAAAGCGAAAAGTTAGTTTAAGTATTACATTGAGAAGAAATTGGCTTAGAGAACTGACTTCTGTAAACTATCTTTGGTAAACAGCCAAACAGTCTTACACAGTCTTACTAACTGCTTGGGTTTGCTTTCTTAAATTGCTTAGCCATGCACACACACACATACAAGTACATCAGAGCAAAAGCTGTGGCAACCTTTTTCTCCTTTAGAAAGATTCAAGTGCCATGCTTGTTAGTACTCGTTCTGCTTAGCTGCAACAGTCTGTCTGCTCCTTAAGTTTCTCAAGCAACAGGAGTCATGCTGCATTTACAGTTTTGGCGATAGCAAGTAGCAAACACTTGAGAGTCTTATCAATCAACTAATCTTCCTACTGAAAGAATTATCCCTACATCCAGAAGGTTTCCATTTCAATTCAGTGTAAGTTTTTCACACTCATCAATACAAATTATCTACTCATCAATATACATTATCCAACAAAAACAGTCACATCAGTCTGTGTTCAAGGTCAGGTTTACACTTGAATAAAGTCCTAGTCCTGTGTTCTGAAATTCATGGAGGATTTCTATAACCTGCCAGTGTTGCTATACAGTTACTGTCTGTTTAGTAAGAACACACATATACTCCCAGAGGTGACTGCATATAGATTAAGGAGCTCCCAAATAACCTCAAGACCACCTGGCATCTAGTTTAGTTCCATACAGAAAATCTCTGTTTACTGTGAATACAAACATCCTTATATGTTAAGTATTTCTTACCAAATACCACAACAGTAACTTAGAATTATTACAAGTGATAATCTCAGTTTTCCATAACTATATATGGAATGTCGAAATGTGTCTGGGCTTTATGATGTCTTTCAAGAGAATATTTTCCAGGCAGTTGCTGGGGGCAGGAGAGGAGGGAAGGGAAACAATTCTTCCATAAGCTGTACCTCCAAACCTTCAATTAGCATCTCAGCACAATCAATGGAAGATACATTCACAGAAGAAAAAAAGTCCTATGTTAATTGCGGGACAAGTTTTAAGAGATTCTTTATGAGAGCTCATCAGTAAAATACCGTGATAGAAAAGAAAGAACACACACAAAAAGTTCCCTTAAGGTTGGGATCTCTTAAGGCAGATGCACAACTGTAGGTTGATTTGTAGTTACAGCGTACTGGGAATCAGCTACACAAGGCCAGATGTTTTCCTGACACATGTCAGTAATGCACAGCTATGTTTCATCTATTTCCTCAACCCCATTTCTCCTGTGTTTCATTCTTATGGATGGTCTGGCTTCCACAGGCTTTTCCAGAACACCGAGAAGTTGATTGTCTTCTGGACTGTGATTTATACTCCTCACTGTGATGTGGATTACTACAAGTTCTGGCCTGGCTCCATGGCAGGTTTTATTGCAGAACTACACCAACACTAAATAGTTTCAGTCAATGCTCAGCCAATTCCCCTCACACTGCAAGAAGTTTCTCCCTACAAGAAGTTTAAGGCTAAAGAGGATGAAATACACATATTTACAAACCGTAGAACTGCTCACACTGAAAAACAACAACCTATAGTGTATTGCAGATCTTTTAACAGGTGTCTACGAAAGTTGAATCTCAGACATCATTTATAGAAGAACTATTCATGCATTCATGAAGAATTTACTTGCTGTTGTACAATACACTTCTGTATACCCTCAGTATCCATTTTGCAAAATGACACCATAAGATATTACATAGTTTTATCACACAATTATCTGGTTTGCAAGAGAACTGAATTAGATAAATGCAGTTGATTTTTTTAACATAAACCATCTCTTCTTCAAGTAGCGCAAAGAGGCACAATTAAGCCTTGAACACCTTTATGAAGAAGAGGATTTGTATTTCTTTTCCCAAATAACAGAATGCCACACTAAAGCACTCACTCAACTAGGCCATCAAGTTAGGCAGTTTGAGAAAGAGAGGCCCTCTTTGCAATGCTCAAAAGCAAACCCCTAGCTTAAAAAAGACAATAAATAAAAAAGGCACAGTAAGCTGCTCTCCAGTCTTCCATATTTCGTATTGAATTGAAGTTTTCTTATCCTTCACACAATAATTTCTTTAAGCTACTCCACTGCCTCACATTTTGAAAAGGCACAAGGAGATATGCCTGAGTCCCTGCCTAGAAAACATAGTTTAACATACACAGTAGCTAGTTACTTGCATTAGTAGGTAAATTTCCACCTGATATGCTGATAAGTTATGGTATTTAGGAATCCATGATCATAGATCAGACTTCTCAAGCAAGCAAAAAAAGTTATTCTGCAATCTCAGAGCAAGGCAAAGATGGACTTTGCTCCATTACAGGGATGCAGTGCAAGAGGAGCCAAGTGCAAAGTCACGACTACTCAAAGGTACATCTTGGTACTACTATTGTTTTGCACAGAATACTGATATTGTCTACACAAGCACGGTTAGCTCATCAAAACTTCAACAAATTCTTATAAAGGAAATAAAGGTATTAAGAGAAACTTAAGAGGGAATAGAGTTCATTTTCATCATAACAAAGAGCAGAAGAAACAAATACAAAAAGAAAGCAAAAATACACTGACATTGCACTACCAGTCCTGCCTTCCTCTCCATTTCAGTAGTTTCCAAAATCATAGCTCCAGCAGTTGCCTCACTCCCTTTTGCAGCTCCCTATTAAATCACTTCGCAGTGCACGAATGAAGAGCCACATGTGATGTTTGCTGCATGGAATATGTAGAAATAGTCCAACACGGAAGAAATCACACCATTATAGCTGAGAAGTCCCTCAACCAAAACAATGCAAGGGGAAGTGAAGCCACAATGAAGCTAATGTAAGAGTTTAAGAATAAAAATACACCTGCATATTCGGTAATGGTTCAAGTAAGTATCAGGCCAATCAACTCTCATTTCCAGGAAAGAATTTAGGCATCTAAACCTTTCTAAAGCTCAGAGTTGCCCTTGAGTAGCCATATAACCCTCGGACCTGAATTCACTGGCTGAATTCCAGATGAATTTGGTTCTCAAGAAAAACAAAAAAGCTTAAAGGCTTTTAATCTCTTGTTTCAAGTGCAACTAAGATCTTCAACAGCACTAATTCGTAACACTTTTGTTTTCTAAACCCACTTATCCCTGAATTTATAACAATGTCTTGCATTTCCATCACCGTGATTCTCCCTGAGAAGCACACCAACAGTGCAGACTCCTCTGGTACTGTTACATTCCCTCCCAGTGGCCTAGTTTCTGATAAAGAGTACTCAACACCCACAGAGCCACTAACTGGAGCAATTAGGATACTCTCAAGGTATTCCTGAAGTAGAAGACAGCTCTGAGTCTGTGCTTGTCCTTGTCCAGTGCAATAGTATAATACTAATTGGGGAACACCATAGCCCTAAGGTAAAGAAGTGACTCCTGTTAAGTGAGCAGCTGAGCTCTGTATCCTAAAGGAACAGAGAAGTCTTCCAGGTTCCCATTGTCTCACTGATGCTAAAGAGGACATATTTCAGACTGGCTGCTGTTCTTATACCTGATCAAACTGAGCTCACTTCAGAGTCTGAGTTCTCATAGCATCCTGTGCCTCTGCCCATCTCCTCCCCTGGGACAACAGTTCCCAGTAGTATTCTAGGAGCCAGATCCCAGCATCTTTATAGAGATCCTACTGCTGTCTTCAGCTACTTAGTGGGGGAGTACAGAAAAGATTAAGTCAGACTCAGGTGTACACAGATGGGCTGAGAGGCAATGGACAGAAGCTGTTACACAGGAATTTTAACTACTGAAAACACTGTTTGCTTAGATCAAAGGTAATGTAGATGAAGTAACTAAAATACTGGCGCTGCTAAAGTAATCAACTCAAGGACTCTTTCACTGGACAAACTATGAACAAAGAATGTATAAACTACTTTGCATTTAGACTCTAGTAATTCAGTTAGAGTCACAATGCTAAACAGCCATTGTAATAGACACAAAAAGAGGAAAATCTCTACTCTGCCACGGCACAAACACTGTACAAAGGAGGAGGAATCCTGCATGCCATTGACCTCAACACCATATTCTGTCTCTTGACAAAAAAAACTTGCAGAATCATTTTAGTGGGTTTCTTTCTAACAAAGAAGAGAAACTAATTAATTATTATGTATACTCAAGATCTCATGTTCTGAGATAGTTACCAGGTGAACATGAAGAAACATCTTCCCTGACATTAAAAGAGCTTCAGTTTTACATTAACTAACACTGGAGAAAAGAAGAAATTATCTTTTACAGACAAAACTTTTATTAAAAATTTAATGGAGACAGTCTGACTACATGCTTAGTTTCAGAAGCAATTCTTGTGTCCACCTTACCTAAAGGAATGTGAAAATGCCTGTAGTCTGCACAATGCCAGAGTAAGCATTAAAGAGAGAAAGGAAGTTCTGATAAATCTGAAGAAAAATATGTAACTGTGTAGCTGTACTCAAAGTGTTGTCTCACTAGACTTCAAAAAGCAAGAGGCTAATGGCAGCACTTTAAACCGGCTGATTTTATTACACTGCTTCCAAAGCAGCAACATTCTGTGAGAAAGTGTGAATTTTTATTTGCCCAATAATTGAAAAATAAGTTTAATACCTGTGGAGATGAATAATTGTATAGGTTCCAGTAGCAAGAATTATATAATCAAGGAATTGTAAGCTAAGCATCTGGTTGTATTACATCCAGCAGGAGTTTTGCAAGCAGCTCAAAATAGTTCTAAAAATGACTGGCAGACTTACCTAATGTGTATGAAGGGCTGTGTCATTTGGCACAAAGTCAAAGTATGTTGCATGCCAACAATAGTTAAGAATTTTAAAGTGCCAACAGTCTTAAAAATGTAATAAAATCAAGCCACTTCTATGAGACAGAACAGCTTAGAAAGAAATAAAACACACCTGGAAGGAATTGACTCACAAAACAAAAAAATGCAAACAAACGAACACCAAAAACAACAACAACAACAAAAAAAGAGCCAAACAACAAAACACAAACAGTTAAATATATTAGTTGTTTAAATACAGTATTCCACAAGGTGAGAAAGAGAGCAGAAATGACAGTACTATGTGTATCCCACAGAGGCAGGCAGACAGTGCCACCTGCAATCACACCAGAAAAGTAAGAGCAGCAGTGGAGGTAGTAGCACACATTGCTTCTCTCGCCTACGAAAAATCCATACCACAGAGCTCACCTGAGGACATACAAGCAGATTCTGCAGCAAGTCTCTTACCTCCCCTAAAACAGCGGCTGAAGGCTCTTGACAGATTAGCTTTTAGAAGCACTAGGTATGTTAACAGCACAAATTTATTGCAGTGATTACCTGCTTAAATAAAAAATGCAATTACTTGGGAAAAGGTAAAGAAACCTACCTGACATCTTCAAATTTCTTGGTTATGACTGAACCAACAGAAGAAAAAGCAGCAGAAGCCTTCTGACCAGCCTGAGACAGGGTTTCTGATGTTCTCTTGTATCTGTGTTCAAAAAAAATCTGGTTTTTAGTTATTTTAATAGAACACATAAGGAACCTTTTCGTGTGTGTCTATTTGTATCAAATGCAGAGGTACACTTCAGCTTTGGGGTCTAATGGGTAACACGCTTAAGACATTATTTTGAGCCTTTGCAGTCCCTTCTGGCTACAGCATCTCTGCCACCTCTAACTTCAGACCCAGTTCACCAACATGCACCTACTACCCCACCCCTAGAACAGATGCTATCTGCTATGGTAGGATTTAGAAAAATATAAAATAAACTCACACAGAAAACACCCCAATCAACAAAAAAAAGAACAACTCAAAAAAATACGAAAGAAAACAAACACAAAAAACCAATGCACACACACTGAAAAAGGTCTGTTTTTCATGCCAAGTGTCTACATTCTCATACCACACAGTTCTGTCAATAAAATTCACCATAGAAAGTTTGAGGTACATTTTGTTACATTCTGTGTAGTCATTAATTGAAGAAGGTAGCTTGCTCTAGACCTTAAGCTAACATCTGTGTTTGGCAAGAACAGTAACTGTGACTTCGTACGCTTCCTGCATGGGCTCAGTTTACAACAATTTTTTTCAGGGTGGAAAAGAAGGGCATTCTGTTTGATTTACGACACCTTGGTATCTCAGATCCATCAGACAAAAAAGGGGTGTTAGAATAGCCCATATCTTGGTCAATCATTCTTCTTTCACATGAGATATGGCTAGCAGTGTTCTTCTTTAAAAAAAAAAAAGTATGTTGATTTACCCAGAGAAGTTTTAATACAACTTAACTTTGTGTTATTTATACTAATTTCACAAGAACAGAGTGCTTAGATATGACACAAGATCTAAACAGTTTTCGCTTCAACAGTCTAAACAATCATCACGAGCTGGTACATACGCTGTGGTTGATGTAACATCTTGCCAGCTTTTGGTAATGTTCTGCCTTAGTTCCTGTAGTGAGTTAATTCCCAGCTTTCTCTTGATTTCTGCTAGATGCTTCTCTTTGGCAGCTAGCACTTGTGAGAGCGTCTGGATTTCCTCTTCCACCTGTGGCAGGAGAGTTGTTAACAAGTGGTTAACAGTTAACAAGGAATATACCCAACCATTTAACTACGTATTTTTTTAAAGCATCTAGTAGACATCAGTAATGGGAGGGCTAACAGAGGTTTTTAACATTGCCTCACAGTCAATCCTAAATACTAAAAGGGAAATCCAACATAGACTACAAGAGCTAGTGAGAAAGTAATCTACCCGCAGCTAGCTCTGTTACTGGAATATGTACAAAGAAGTTGGTAACTAAAAGACTGCATAGTTAGAAATCATTACCTATGATATGTAAAGGTTGAAGATTAGTCAAACCCAGGACAATCGCCAAGCCTGTATTCTACTTCCACATCAGAAGAAATACCAATGTGTGCCCAGTATCAGGAAGCTCAGATCATGTCTGATCCATACACAGATTCTGCCTCCTTGCTTCAACAGAAAGGTCCTTTTGTGGCTTAAGCCAGCACCTGTAGACTGGATCCAGCCACAGGAGTGCCTTCCCCAGAGCAGGTGTGGAAATGGTGGCAGACTCGGCAGCCAAAACCCACACAAACACACAACAAACACGCAGCACCTGCTCTGTAACTAGAAAACTGTATTGTTTGTATACTTCCTTCTCTACTCAGATGGTCACTTAAGCCTCTCCTGGAAACATGACCAGAGAAGTCAGCACAGTTCTACAATGCCATTCTGTGAGCTGTATAGAAGTGACAGGGGCACTAAGGCCACGTGTACAAAGGCGAGGGCATACCTCCAATCCTACTTCCTCATCCAGGCAAGATCACCTTACTTTAGAGTATCAGGCTGCCCACTCATTTAAGCTCCTTACAGGAGTACAGCTCCTTACTGTACTCCTTACAGTACCTTCAACGCACCTTTGTTTTGGGTATCTGTCTGAGGTCCAGCGTGACATATCCCAGAAGGACCAGCCTACCCTCACTATCTTCGGCACGAAATGATACTCAGGACTGCCAAACACAAGAATGTATTAAATGTGCTTATTTCACAGCTAACCTTTGTTTGCCAGCCTTAGGCTTAAGTTAGTGTCTTTCGTAAGGGTCCTGAAGTCCCATAGAACTACTAAAGAAAAAAGACTGGCTGCTTAATAAAGCTTGACTTTGGCATGTATCAAGCTTGAATATTTGCCTGTCTGTCCTTCAAAGAATGCTACTTTTTCTCACTTTTAAAAATATTCTGTTATGGACAAGAATAGTAACAGGGTTAGACATTAGCAATACAGTGCCTACACAGATACTACTACAAAGCATCCTTCATAAAACAAACAGCTTTAGCTACTCCACACCAGTTGAGTCAATACTTGGGTTTGGCTTCCAACCGTGTTCTCTCTGACGGCTTATTTACCCCTTTCTCACTCGAGAAAAGAAAAAGCGCTAGGTATTTACGTATCTTGGTTTCAGATCTGTACATTCAGCACTTCCAGCTTAATTCCCCCTCACAGAACTGGTTGTTCTTTTCTCCTCGACACCCTTCCTTCCTTTCTGTGCAATATACAGGAGTGCCAGCTTTAGAGACTCACAGAATAACTATGCAAAGCATTAACTGTATGTTCAAAGATAACATTATCCCAGATTTTCACCATCAAAACAAGTTTAAGAGCTATGTGCAAAAGGATTACCTTGGCAAGCTCTTTTCTTAGCTCATCCCTTTCTTCTTCTGAGAGTGTTTCTGCCATACTGACTGTAGCAGCAGCATCCTCTCCAACCTCAGGTATGGAGTCACTCCTTAGCAGCCCTTGAGATGAATAAAGCATTAAAAGTCAGATTATCACATGTCTGCCAAACAGCAGCTAACATTACCACACAGCTCTTTTGTGCCAGTGCACAAAGAAAATTGATGAGAGGACACCAAAGTCGTGCTCCCCAGCTATAGGAAGAAGAAAACCAAAGGCATTTTATATTTTGCTCTATCAAGCTGTATTAAAGCTCAATATAATGGCAACTGCTGCTATAATAGGAGACTGGAAACCTGTTGAGAACAACACATCCCACTACTCTGTGAAAGAAACCAAGGTGCAGAACGCTATGTCCTGACCAGTGTTTCCTACACAACCCTGCCCAGGAGACTGTGCGCACTCTGGGGTCTCATTCATCTGGCACAGAAACTCCGGAGGTGCTGGAGATGCTCAAGGCCAATGCAGAGGCTCCCCCCCTTACTACTCTCTGGACCAGATTTTAAAGTGTCCATTCTGAGCACACTGGATGCAGCCACAAGCAAGGTTAACAGCAGTGGAGAGAACTACTGCACTGCAAGTCTGAACTCTCTCTCTGTACCCTGCTTGACCTCTCTGTCCCTAGTAACTGGGACCACTGTGGCTAGAAGGTTGCAGATATCATGGAACTAGAAGCAAGCTGCTGGTTTGCACCTGGACATTAAGACAGACGGGAAGCCCAGAGACAGAGCTCAGGAACAAAAGGCTGTTGCTTCAAAGCAGGGGAGTGCTGAGAAGGGACTGATAAGGATGTGCATCCACCCACACTGCTGCCTCTTCCCCTTCCAAATCCAGAAACCAAAACTCTGCCAAATTCCTATATAAACCACAAACATCCCTATGGTCTTCCTCAACTTTTGCTTTCACAGCTTCAGGGAAGGGAAGGAGGATGATATTTGTATTACTATGATGCACTCACTTTGATGATTCTTTTTTCTTAGTCCTTAGTGCTTGCAGTAAGGTCATTTTAAACACCTTTTAATGCAACAAAATTTCCAGCGAAAGATTTCCCATTTTGAGTCTCTGTAGTTGACACTTAAAGTTTGTCAAGGAATTATTTTCTAACTGCAGAGAGACCAGTTTGCAGGAAGACTGCATGCTAGAATGGCCATGGATTCCCAGAACTAATTCTCTATTGAAGAGGTAAAATAGGTTTACAGATAATAAAAAAGATACAGATAATAAAAAAGATACAGATAATAAAAAAGAAGTTACATAAAAATCTTAAAATACAAGAGGAAAGAAATCAGGATTGTTTGTTAATAAGGAGTGAAGAACGTGTGTATGTATACATTTACACATGCGTGTGTGTATATATGTACATAAATATATCATTCATGTAAGTTGAAGACATATTAAATAACATTTCCTATTAATCACTATAGTAATTAACCATCTAACCAATAAAATTCCATTCTCATTTCAGCAGCTTCTGATGGCACTCCATACTATCCTTTGGTCTGGGAATTAAAAACTCATTAATCACCACTATGATTTTGCTGTGAGGTTTCATATCAAACAGCTACATCACAATGAACTGAAAAGTCAGGGGAAAAAAATTTCTGTGAGTCTGTAATTAGTTGTAGGCATTCTATGAAACACGCTCCTAACAGCTGTCAAGCCAAAAAAAAGAAGAAACCTTGCTCTTGATCAAATTACTGAACTCAGGTAGAGCTCAATTTCACTAATTCTTTCCAAAAGAATTTACCTAAGTTCAGTATGTTGTCTGCCTGTATTTGTGTCCAGAACACTTGCCCTCTAGAAGGGCAACACTGCTACATGGACAGAACTTTTGTAAATGCTGTTACAACAGAGTGCACTGAGAAGGAAGCCTACAGAAAGAAAACTAAACCTCATTCTGCATTTATTCATGGGATCTGTGCCACATTTTCCCAGAGATTTACATGTGTCTTTTACACAGACATAATGTTTCCCAATGGGTTTCCCAATGGGTTTCCCAATACACTATTTTCTGTCAGAAATCTAGGGCAGTAAGAACTTCAAAGCCTAATGCCCAAACCAAAGCACAGCACTGCAGCACCTAAAACAAAGGATTACGTCTCACAATCAGATAACTTTTGTTTTATACATCAGCATATTTCCTTAACGGTTGAGAATGCCACACCTTTTTGTCAAACTGCTATTTAAGCTATTAATCACACATACCTACCCTGAAGGAAAACTAACAATTTGAACTGCATTTCTCTGAGACACTCTACAGCCCCCCAGAATGTTCACCTATGACTCCTGACCTTGCTCTCATCTGCAGCCCTTTGGGGACCACTTGCTTGCCATCACAAAGCCATTTCAGAAAGTTTGCAAGTACCAAAACCACGCTGACTCCAAGAGCATTAGCACAACCAGCTGAAAGTCTGTTCAATCTGATTATGAGGAGTCATCTGGATTAAATCACCAAAAATAGATCAAGTGAATCCACCGGTAAGAAAACATGCCGGATTGTCTCCTGCAGCAACAGCTTCTGTTTGTGGAATGTACCTTCTCTTTGGAAAACTCCTTTTTTAAGATTGTTCTGCTTCTTGCCTACCAAATGGAATCTAAGGCACAACGCTAAGAAGCAAGGGAATGCTCTCTCCTCCCCTCCGCATTCCTAGAATTTTTAAGGAAACAGGAAATCACTGCTACTCAGAGTCCTCCATACCTCACCCTGCACATCTGACCATGCCTTCTTCTCCTCGCCTTTTGAGTCCCTCCCATTTATTACTCTTTTGAGCTCCACATGAAGTACGCTAACACCTTCCCATCAATCTTCACTCTGGCACCCCCACTCTCTCTCCCTGTCACCATTCACCTCTCTGTTTGCTTTGCTTCCATTCCTCAGTTCAACACCTGCAGGACACAGGGTTCATCCATGCTATGGGCAAGGCTGTACTGGGCCGTCTGATCAAGAAGAAGTTGTCTATGCAGCTAACAACGCACAGACCTCCACAATGGCGTGGCTACAACCCAAATGTATCCCACAAACTAGGGCTGACAGCCAGTAAGATCCAGGCTTTCAAAAAACTTCATAAGGAAACGTGCACAGCCCACTTTTAATCTTTCTATGGGGCGTGGGGCAAGAAACCAGGAAACCAGCAGTCAGCCAACAGACGGAAATGCTTTGGCTCAAACTATTACTAAGAGAGCATTTCTCACTTGTCTTTTTTTGCCAACAGAACTGTTGCTGTTACTATTTTATATTGCTGTATAAAATAATTATTACAGCTTTCAACTTGTTACCTTTCGTTATGTTAGTTCTCTTGCATCATTAGAGTTGTGAAGGACCAAAAATTCAGTCATTTGGTACTCTGTTACAACCAAGTTTAACTGAACATTTCATGTCTCTCAAACAGAATAAAAAATCTGTTTGGGGGAAAAAAATCATAAAGATTTAGGTAGTATTGAGAAAACTTACCTAGCTTTAAGATCAGTTTTTAGGTCTGCATTTCTAAGATTAACATATTATCCCAGCAGTTTATTAGATCTACTTAAATGAACCAAATAAAGATATGAGCAAGTTAGTTGATTAGGACTCCATGGACCACATTAAGGGAAATGGCACTTAAGTCCCAATTATTCTGCCAGGATAGGCAAAGCATTAGAGTAATTCAATTAACACTGAGTTTTTCTGATTTGGGGTTTGCTTTGGCCAGTTTCAATCCAAGTTACGCTCTATTTTGACCAGAAGTTCCTACCTCCCTGGCCTGAATTCAGAGACCAGCAGCAAACAGGAGCAGTTTAAGGCAGCACTTGTCATTCGGATGAGCAGCCTTGGGGTGGGGGCGGGTTAACCTCCACAAAGCTTTCTTTTACACCAACACTGTCTGCACGCAACACTCAAAACGAACATTGTGGTTATCACTATACAGCTGGCAAAGCTAAAGAAAAAAGGTGCTTGTTACAGTTCAGGAGAATAAGCTGTTGCAATGTTATAAGACAACTCCAGCATTTGACTAACATACAGTACTAGAGAGCATATTTATTCTGCAATATATAAGAAAGATCAGATTTAACTACTTCCTATTTATCTCAGTGAAGAAGCCAAAGTGAGACATATTTCTTCAACCTGGGGGAGAAAATTCTTGGGCTTCTCCCAAATGCCAATTAGATATTCATTCAAAGCAAATGAAAAAGAAAATAAAGCCCAGCAAAGGCTGGTGGTAATGGTGATGTATCATCACCTGACACAGAGAGCTGCTTCCTCTCTCCTTTAGAAGAGCTGGGAGATGCAGTAATTGCAGAACTGAAAGCTGACCACTGTTTCCCAGTAGCCCCTGGCTCACCAAGTTCACAGAGAGGGTTGTTATAGTTCACACAGAGGCTCCCCAAGAGATGCATGTTTCTTTAAAATTTTAAGTAAGAAGCCCATCCAAAAAAAAGTTAACACCTGTGTAACTTTGTTTTGCCATATCTGAAGTAGGTCTAAGCTTTCTATATTTAAAATTACTTCAGAAGATTACATCTGGCAGCAAGGAATGGAAAGGAAAAAACCAGACAAGGATGTGTTGGGAGGCACAGCTATAGGTATTCTGTACAACAGGTTACCAGCTAGAAACTCATAGGGTTAAGCACTAAATGGATGCTACTGCAGCACAGCACAGCCCCAGTGCAGTTAGTATCTGCAGATGGAAGGTTTGCAGCATTTTAAATGCTAGGTGGAATGGAGTAAAGGTTTTAGAGGGCATTTTCGTTAATCAGTGAGATTTTCAGTATTAAGGCAAAAGCAGATTTTAGACTACCCAGAGCTCTGAAGTCCTACTAAAAATGCAATTTCTACCCCCCCCAAAAAAATCTAATAGTCAAACTAGGCAAATTATTCCAACCTTGCAGAAGTTTTGTTCCTAATTGTTTTTGCCACTTCATTTTCCCTCAAACTGCCTTTCTACTGAACAAATAACAAATAATGTAAACCTGGTAAATGCGTAACACATGAGATATTACCTACATGACACACCGAAGCTAATACACTACCAGAATTGACAGCAGGCCAGCTTTTATAGATTTTTTTATTAGAGAAGTCTTACAGATATTAATTGCTAAGCATTTCACGTAGAGAAGGAAGAGAAGGAAGTTACCAGACTTTGCCAGTGGAGGTGATCCAGGTGGAGAAAGGTTTATGCTAGGTGACAAGTAAAGATAATTTCTGTTCACTCCAGCATTAAAATCGAAGGGCGATTTGTAATCCTCATACAGATCCATGCCAGACAGTTCAGAGTGCACAGCCATCCTCTTCTTCCACCAAAGCATTCATCTTCGCTTTCTGGGGAGACCCAGACAGCAGGATTCAGAAACCCTCCATTTCTTCACATGACACTCACTGTGCCTCCTCAGAGAATTCAGCTCTGCTACATATGATAGAGCCGTCTGGCAAGCGATTTCTTAGCCATCTTGTAGCTGCTGCTGTTTACATGGCACAAAGTTAAGTTCCTGTAAATTTATAACTGAGGCTGGGCTTAAACAGACCGTTCCTTTAACAAACACTCACAGTGCACCACTCATGGCTTCTGGAAGAGCCTTGGTCCTCTGCAGAACTGCATCAACTATTTTCAATCGTTTAAATAAAAAAAGGTCAGCTGACTGCAGCTACACCAGGATATCCTTAATCTTCTAGGACACAAAAGGATTACCAGCCGTAATCTATCCTATATACCATCTGTGTTGGACTTTTTCCTCTGATTAATGGAAAATTCTGCGTGCATAGCTATTTCTCCAGCTGCTTCCATCAGTGTAATAACCACTAGTAAGAACCCAGTCTCTGCTGCCCAGGTATCACACTGTAGTGTGAGTTTGGAATAGGAGAGAGCAGCACTCCTCTCTGAAGGCTGGGCTATGAACACCACCTAGGTTTATTGATGAACATTCTAATGTGCATTATGATTTTTGCTCATGAGGCTAAATATATCTGGGTCTGAGAGGGTTTTGTTTAAGGGGGGGGGTTGTTAAATATTTATGAAGTACACTGCCCTATGTCCTTGGTGCTTCAACCAGCATTGTTTAGAGCAGCCAGTAATGGCAGTAATGCATCGCCTGAAATGTAGTTATGTTTTGACACATACACCATAAAGAAAGATCAACTTACATAAGCCATCTGACTTCACGCCAGGCCTTTAAGATTCAACCCTGGGAAGCAGAAATGCTTCTTACCTAAGAGGCACTCAGCACAGTTTTGCAGCACTTCACTACGCTTTTTAATTTTTATTTCAAGGTCAGCTTCTTTCACTGGAAACACAAGCTTACTAGCAATGTAGATCACCTTCACAGCTGAGCAACAAATTCCTCCCAAACCCCACATCTTCACCTGGGATCCTCTCACTGCAGCCTGCACTCATAATCAAATGGATGTTAATCTTTTCCTGCACAGTAAGGACAGAGGTGATCAGACATTATTTCAGAGAAGTGAAGGAGCCTTGCAGCATATGAAGTCAAGTCCAAGCAAGTACTCCCTGGGCATACGAGAAGAAAGCACACACCTTCTGGAATTTTAACTTCCCATTTCCACTGCAGTCAGTCAGTGGGCACAGGAACAGACCTTCCAGCTAATTAAAGATCAGCTCCTTTAGGCTACAGACCTACATTCGCTTCTGGTGCAGAGTACCTGCAGGCTCATAACAATGAGAGTGCTGGAGCCTGAAACACAGGTCTCTGCTATTTTCCAAACCCACTGAAAAGAAGAAAGTAGAATGCCCCTTTGCATTTCTGACACATGACTGTGACATCTGCCAGAAATACTGCAAAGTTCACCTGGCAAAGGTCAAAGCTTTGGTCACAGATTCTAGTTAAAGCATCCAGAGGCAGCAGAGAACTGTAACACAGCTACAGTAATAATATACTCTATTAACCGAGTTTGTTAATAGGAACAGCTACAGATTGTGCTTCACAGCTTTCCCTTGTGTAACTTAGCAGTCAGGGGCTGCCTCCTGTGCAAAAGGCTCAGGCAGTAGTTGTGCTAACTGGGTTAGGCAAAATGACAAGTTATCAGATGTGGCACGCAATGAGCTGAGTGTTTTCTACCATCACTCTCCCGATGCAGAAAGAGAGAAGGTGAGGCTACACTCTAGGACGTTTTCCCTACCCAAGATAATCATTCAGTTTAACACTGGCCAGTGCTAGCTGGCTACAATGGCACGTAGCTATTATAGGAAAAAGAACCCCTTACAAAAGTATGTTGATCCCTGCTAACAATCAAGAATACCATTTCCTAAGCATTTCCTGGAGCAAACATTACATTCTTGTCTTTTACAGGAAATTCTCTACATTCATATTTACCCCTCACCAACTAATCAAAAAAATCTGGTACTCTTCCTACATCTTTATAGGGCAAAAGTTGGTTCGTGTCCCTAAGAGACATCTGGATTGCCAGTCTCAACCACCAACCTGGCCTGCCACCCCTACAGACAGAAGTCTATACGGGCCAAACTCTTCAACACATCTTCAGTGTAGTCAGAGACACATACGTGGACGTGGCCCACTGCTGGAACATACATTTGGCTTACAGGGAAGATCTGCTGAATTACAAATCTGAGCCTCCACCTGAGAGGCTGAATTCTGCTTTTGTTGTGGCTTACACATAGCCTGAGCTCAAGCCCAGAAGTCACCACAGACAATCCCTAGTTTTTAGAAATATTACAGAAATATTACTGTCCTAATGTCATTGCCAAGACAGGGACACCATGCAAGCACTCCTTACTTCAAGTTACTCTCTTTGCTCAGATTAATCTCAATTATAGTGGCCATACAGCACCTCCCAAACACATCACCTAAACACGTCAGCTCCTGCTCTCTTACCTGCTGGAGTTTACAGGAGTGTTGCTCCTCACTTGTTCTCAGGTACAAATCCTACCTGGTGATGAAGGAAGCTGTTTTGCTGAACAAACTTCTTCCTCATCACTTAGGGAAGTTTGATGGTCCACCCTTCCAAATCTGCTGTAAGACAACTTCTAGACTGTCATCCCTAACTCATCTACTTCAGGGAAGACAATCTCTAGTTTTGAGAGATCCCCTACCAGCCATAACAACCAGTTTACCTGCTTCTTCCCCCATAGTTCCTTAGCACATCCAGGGATTCAGGGCAGAGCAGGGCAGCACTCCCCCATACTGCCTAAAGGCAGTCTGAAGAAGATAGGTTCTGCTAGCTATGGTGCATTTGGAGGAGGAATGAATCTCTCTCCGAGGGATTTTCCAAATTCAAGTGATGGCCCAAGGAAACAAAGCAGGATGAGGATGACAAACAGCAGCTGCACAGAACCGAAAAGCAAGGTTTTTCGCTGCAGCATGAAGCTTTTTGACCAGTTTAGCAGCTCTCTCAGTCACAGCAATCAAGATTTCTCTACACTATGAAAACAGGCCCATTATGAGGCCTTTCTAAACAGCCGTCCCATGACCGAAATATCCTGCTGCATGGGCTGCCTCTCCTTCACAGCAATTAAGAGTACATGCAGCTGGCTAGAGGTGGAACTGACGCTGTAGAGCCGTACCCGAATAGATGGACGCTGCCTTCCCAGGGCAAGACACAAACATTTCAGAGCTGAAGCTTAAGTTTAGGCTTCTGTTACATGGCTTAGAGTAGCTACTGTGCATCCTTGGGTATCTCTGTCCTTTGCCCTGCATTGCAAACTCAGTTTTACTGTGTACCTTGGTTGTTACTGCAGATACCAGCTGTAAGGCAGTACCTGCAAAGATCTTGAAGCCTACGGAAGGAGCCCCTTCCAGAGACAAGTAGCAGTGGAGTTTTGCTTACTATGCAAGAGATTAAAACCAAAGATTTTGCTGTTCCAGAACAAGTACTCATTTGCCCTTAACACCTCAGGATAACTAAGAGGTTAGTACTTAAGTCATCTATGCCGTTTTAGAAGCTGGTGTCTGAGAGACTGGCACAAAGGTAGATAGCTTCTGTCAGGGATGCTTGAACCAATTAATGACAAGTTCAACTGAATGCCACAAAGTGTCTCAGGAAGGCTGGCAAGCCCCAGCAAAGCATTACCATCACAATTCCTACCATTAATCATGTAATCTCCTCTGTTAAGGTTACAGAGTGTACTTAAAGCTTTCCCAGGTAACTATTTAGCATTAAGAGTCAGTACAGATTGCGCACATCATGAATCATAAGGGAGGGAACTCCCTCAACAGCTAGAAAAGCTGTTAAATTTGAGCAAACACTTTTCACCAGATATTTGCCTACTTAGTCTCAGGCGTGGCTCTTTCTTCAGCTAGAAGCTGCTACCCAGGTCTGCAGCTTCCACCTTAACCCAAGGCTCTAGCAACAATTTAAGGAAGGCAATATAGTATTAAAGCACTTCTCCCTTGATGGCAGCTAAGCAAGGATAAGATGTTATGGTAGCCTTGCAGAGAAGCTGCTTTTCCCACATACAGGTCTAGCAGAACAACAGTTTGTTTATACATGGAAACGTTATATCCCTCTTTCCCTACAGAAACCAAACCCTGATCAAGTATGAATGAACACCACCTCTCGGCTTTGAAGAAACTGAGCTATGTATTCAGTAGTGTTTCATACAAACAGTTAAAATCAGGAAAGGCTACCACTCATGCCCCAGGATTGGAGGAGTGCAGAAGCTATCCTAAGACATGATCTAAACAGTATTTTGGACAAAGCTATCCAAATAACCAATCCACAAGATCTACTCCAAGTTCTGCTGTTATATAGGCACCTTCACCGCATCGAACATTCTGTGTTTCTGTCCTGATTATACCCAGAGATGCCAAACTTGTGCACCACAGCTCATACTTTTTGGCATGGCTATCATGACTCCAGCACTTAATCCAGCAAGAAAAATAAAATGGGGGAAAATTAGAGGAAGATTTTGTTGACAAAGAGGCAGAAGAGGTGCAAGAAGCCCTTGTCCTTTGGGGGGCATAGCAAAAAGATTCAGTCTCTTATTTCAAGGTTGCCTGTTAAGATTCAATTGCCTTCTCAGCCTATACTTGGTTTGAATTTCATCTTCTGCAGTCTGCTAAGAGGCAAGATTGATAAGAGACCTTCCAGTAAGTGAGTCTGGAGCAAAGACTTCCAGCCAGGTGGTTTTCCACCACCTCCATCTTTCCCAGGTAGATCCCAATCAGGCAGCAACAGTCAGGCTCCCCTCCTCACTCCAACAGAGTTTTACATGGCATAAGCCATTTTAAGAGCCATAAAGCTACTTAAGCATCTTAAGCCAATCTAGATTCTGTAGCATCAATTTGATCTTCAAAGTCTTACCAGTTTACAGACAAGTAAAGCCTTTCAGCACCTGATCTGAGGCCTTAAAACTGCATTAAGAGAAAAAGATGCTGTGAAGCAATAGGACAGAAGCCCAAAGACTAAACAAGCCTGAAATTTGTACATTAATGCTCCTATTTCCACACTGTGCTCTCTCCCCTTCCTTTAACAGTAGACACTTCTTTTAGTCCCCTGAGATTTGTGCATGACATGAATGGAGCTGCTCAGCTACAGCAATTCCTGAACAGTACAAGCACAGGCTTCTGCAGCCCTGTTAGTAATGGTCAGCAGAACGTGGCTTAAGGGGTTAAGTATCTGCTGACTTCTAACAGAGTACAACTCAACACCACGATATTAATCTCAGTACTTCAGCCTCCCCCACGTGCTTTCTCTGGACAAGCTCTGCCTACAACTACATCAGTCAGTGTGGTTCTTTTTACAGAAATATCTTCTCCAGCATTTTCTTTAGCCTAAGTGCTGCCTTCACTTACTCTTACTAAAACAAACGAAAAAAACAAAAGAAAAACCACTGATAACAACCACCAACTCTTAGAATGATCAGTATTCTCCCAAGATGCACCTCCCTCCAACATAAACGCTTCCAAATGTTACAGGTAAAGATCATGGGGTTGCCAGTATTGCTCTTCTCTTAAACCAAAGTCTCAGCCCACAGTATTTCAGACAGCTGACGCATGTCTTGGCAAAGGCAGCAGTTCTCTTCTCCCAATCCAATTATAAACTCAGACTAATTTCCTGAGCTCTTGTGAAGGAGTAGATCCACGCTCCAGCATATTCTGCCACTAGACAACCTGATACTACAGTAAAATACTTAACCCATTCATATCAGACAAAATTTTCTATATTTGCACACATTCTCTACTACCTTATATGTGTTTCAGCATTTAGAAGATTAGGCAGAAATCCCTGATTTATGACAAGGTTGTGTGTCTCAAACAGTGCTCAAAGCAGTCATATTTGTCAGCTCCAGCAGAAACAGGTGAAAAGCTTTCCAAATTATGGAAAGGTTCCCAGCCAAAGGACAGAGTAGCACCCCAGAGCCAGTGATCAGAATTTGCACTGACTTTGGAGAAGTCAGATTAAACCCTACAAACACAGAGGAACACTTCCAAGTGAGATTAACAAAGTCAAAACACTGTCAGGTAGATTTTAGAGGAATGTATTTCGTTATTTCACTTCAGTCGCTTATTCTAGTTACGCTGCCATTCTCTATAGACTCTGATCCCTCAGGAAAGAGACTGACCTTGTAAAAAATGTGAAGAAACAGTGCTGAGCTGCGGCTAGATGATAGCTGGAAAAGATTGGGAAGAAAAGACTGCAGTGCAGAAATGGGATTGTTTCAAACAAAGTTTTAGTATGCAACCTTGCAATCTAATTAAAAGTTTTACTTGAGTGACTCTGGAGTGACTCCCAGCCTCCCTCCGAAGACAAGCCTGTTTTTCTGCACTCTTAAAGCAAACCTCCCTCTTTTAACACAGCATCCCAGAGCCTCCATTTCTGAAAAGTCCGCCATCCCCACTCTACCGTACCAGGTCTCACTATGAAATTGACACTGAGGTTTTAAGAACAAGGCAAATTCAATTACACATTAAGCTAAATCACATATTGTGATATCTAAAAGTAAAAAAGCACCAAAAAAGCACCATCTGTACTCTTAGCAGCACCCTAATAATACTGACAAAATCTTCAGTGCTTGTGGTACACAGTAGCTCCCACCATGTAATTACCAAGTTCATGCCTGGGTCTGGTGTAGCAAAGAAATTCCATCATTTACTATCAAGAGCAGAAGTATAGAAGCAACTAAGCAGCACACAACTTGATGCAAGCAACAAGGGTTTAGGGTAAGTACTTCACAAAACCCATCCTTGAAGTTATTCAAAAGCCATCTGGACATGGTCCCTGGACATGGATATCAAGGACTAGTGGTCTTTAATATCTTTACTGATGACACAGATAGTGGCATCAACTGCACCTTCAGCAAGTTTGTAGATGACACAAAGCTGAGCTGGGCAGGTAACACAACAGAAGGACAAGATGCCATCCAGACAGAAGGACCTGGACAAACTCAAGAAGTAGGCCCATGAGAACCTCATCAAGTTCAACATGTCCAAGTGCAAGGTGCTGCACCTGGGCCAGGGCAATCCAGATAAGAGTACAGGCTGGGAGAAGTCCTTGAGCGCAGCCCTGCAGAGGAGGATTTGGGTGGATAAAAAGCTGGACATGAGCCACCAGTGCGCGCTCACAGCCCAGACAGCCAAACGCATCCTGGGCTGCACTGAAAGCAGAGTGACCAGAAGATCAATGGAGGTGATTCTCCACCTCTACACTGCCCTTGTGAGACACCACCTAAAGCACTGCATCCAGCTCTGAAGTTCTCAGCAAAGAAGGGCGTTGACCGGCTAGAGCTGGTCCAGAGAAGGGTCACAAAGATGATCTTTCTATGAGAGATCCTACAAAGACAGGCTGAAAAAGCTGGGGTTGTTCAGCCTGAAGAGGACTCCAGGGAGGCCTCATTGCGGCCTTCCAGTACCTAAAGGGGACTTGAAAAAGAGGAAGAACAACTTTCTACACAGGTAGATAGTGACACGACTAGGGGGAACAGCTTCAAACTAAAAGAGGAGAAATTTACATTAGACATAAATAAGAAATTATTTTCTCAAGAGGGTGGTGAGGCACTGGAACAGGTTGCCCAGAAGCAGTAGATTCCCCATCCCTGGAAGTGTTTGAGGCCAGGCTGGATGGGCCCTGAGCAACCTGATCTAGTTAGTGGGAGGCATCCCTGCCCATGCCTGGGGGATTGGAACTGGATGAACTCTAAGGTCCCTCCCAACTCAAACCATTCTTTAATATGGTCCTGGGCAACCAGCTCCAGGTGGCCCTGCCCTAACAGAGAGGTTGAATCTCCAGAGGTCCTTCCCACCTCAACCATCCTGTGATTAACACAATGGCTGTGGTAAGCCACAGGCTGCTCCTCCAGATTCTCCTAAGATCCTCCAGGGACCTCTCTTCTTCAGGAACACAAGGGGTCCTGGCATCCTGCCTTACGGGAGGGCTGTGGCCCAGCCTTCATCTTGTGAAGTAGATTTGCAAATACCTACCCGCTGACAGAATGAAGTTCCATTTTCTCCCACACATTCTAAACTGAGGTATGAACAGAGACTTCACAGGAGACTTTTCACTTCTGCACACCTCGCCAGTGTATAGGAGTATTATGATGGCTGACAAGCAAAGCAAAAGCCTTTGCAGCTGTAGAGACTACTTTGGTTTCTGTTACGAGGCTGCAGGAAAAAGGTAGCTGACCAGTTGGGACAGATTCTGGGAGGGGGAAAAAAGTCTCCTGTATTTCATAAAATGGACAGACTTACACTTTGCTCACTAAATGAATGAGCAAACAACTTTTTGTGCCTGACATGTGACTCCAGACACAGAAGCAGCTCTTGGCAAGTACAAAAGCCATCTACTTCCTCCTGACACCCCTTCTCCCAGAGGGAAGTGAATGTATTCCTCTGCAGCAGGAAGAGTTCACACTTGTACAGAAAGAAAAAGTTCAAGTAGACAAATAAGCTACCAGCGTCACTGAGCTAAAACTGCCTTTCAGCAGGAGCCTCTCCTCCATTTACCCTTTATCAATTGCACAGAGCCCAAAGAAACTAGGTTCAAGTCAAGTCTTTGAATTCCCTTCTAAGACTCCTCAATTTATTTTTCATCCACTCCAGTGCAGTTTCCTTTACTCCTCCAGCAGCTCTCTCTAGTGCATGCTCTCAGGCTCCCCTAGCAAAGCTCCTCAGTCCAGAAAAAAGCTGACACAAAAGCTTCCAAACACATGTCAGTTCATCTAGAGATGTCGGCTTGCCCTTCAGAAGCACTGGGAGAGTCACTTCTGTGCTCAAGGTACAGTAATTTTTAGTACAACCACACAAATCTCCCCAAAATAGTCAGAGCACAGTAATCTCCATGTGGGCTTCCACAAAGGATGCACATATAACACCAACAGGAGTGACATTTTCTAGAAGCACTGCTAATTTTACCACACAAAAGTTACTGGCTGCGTGGTTAAGGTGCACTCCTGCTGTAGCCTGGCACCTTATTCAGCTATCTGTGATAAAGATCAGCTTGTTGCTTAGCAATAATGGCAAACCACCAGGTTTTTTTCCCTTCTCAGGACTTGACTAAGTTTACCATTCTGACGTGTGCGGTCAAACAAGAGTAATTGCATAAAGCTTAAAGTACAATTTCTCAAACACAACCAACTGCAAGTAGCAAGCTATATAGAAATCCTACTAACATTTTTGCTTCTGGCTTATCTGAGAGCATAGTGTGAAGTATCTGTGAAACTGTAAAACTCTGCCTAGTCAGCAGCAAAGTGCACTAGTACGATAAATACACAGATATATATGCTCCAGAAATGTCTCAGGTCATAAGAACCTGCTCCTGATCCCCCATCTTCAACCAGTCAATTCACACCTTCAGACCAGTAACGGGTTTTGCTACAAACTCCACAGAACCAGCCTGCCCATGAGGTACCTAAAAGCTGCCAATAGACACTGAGCCAGTTATAGCTTTTCCAAGTAGATAAGCCCATAATGAAGACAAGCCCTTATTATTCATCTACATTTCTCATGCTGCAGAGTTTCAGTGCACCCTCCTAAACTTAAGAAAGACCTAACACAGCAGCGTTAATGGTACACCACCAGATTGCTGGTATAAAGTACTTGTGCAGCAGCTCAGTATTACTGGGAATCTCTCACTTGAAAACCCAGAGTAAGTTGTCTTGTTTTCCTCGCAGCAAACAAGATACATTACCTATTCCTTTATAGTCCAGCACTTTACCAGTCACCCATTCAACTGTGTAGCGCTTGAAGCGTCCTGTTCCAGATGGAATGCGGCCGCTACTTGACCATACTGCTAAATTCCATACCCAGCTGGGCAGCACCAATGCCTACAGTGCTTCCAAACTGATATGGAGCAATAGCTATCACTACTTAAAGGACCTTGGACACATCCTGCCAGGGCTGCAAACTGGACAAACTCAGGATGTGGGCTTGAATACTTCTGCACTGCCCTTAATCTCATTTAAGAGATAAGAGGGAGAATCCTGCAACTGTGCATGCAGCAACCAGCAGCAATTCACTAATAAACCAACTACACTGACCAGCTTTTTTTTCCTAATATAATGCAGATAACGCATCTACCTTTAGAGTATTATGACCACTGAAGTTGGCATTATATTAATAAGTACTCTGGAATTTTATCCAATTGATATGTCCTTGACTGACTTTTAATGCTGCTTGAGCTGAGTAAATCCTGTTAAGAGACATTTGCCCCTACTTCAAGTCACACTAGCACAGTAAATTAAATGAAACTGTTAGCCTAGAGAGATACTGCTGTCACATAAATCAACAGACAGTCATAAAACACTAATCACTCCGAAAGCTGAAGGTGGCAAAGAAAAGGGTCAAGAAAGCTTGTCCAGTGGTGATTCCACAAAAAGATATAAAACTTTAAAGGACTTCCAGGTCCTAGAAGACTTGAGCATACCTGCTTCCATCAGATGAGACTTTGATGAGATGAGATGCCACTTTTTGCTGCTAGGTGACATTACAGGCAACCTGTATTTCCTTTTTAACAACCTACGCAGGTTCAGATCATGAAAGTACTAATCTCTCAAGATCTCCAAGCAATATTGATGTGTTTATGCACCATCTAGTTGTGTCCCAGTCTATTCCACAAAAAGGGAAGTTTTACTAAATATCAGCATGATTAGATAAGCATCCAGGCTCCTCATTTATATTTCACAGCAAAGTAAGCAGAATGAGTTTAACCATTCATTTCACTGAAATATATGATAGTGGACAAAACTGGAAATACCTATCTAATGAACACAAAGTCAGGCAGGCGTTTTCCCTGATTCTGGTGCAGCTGGTGTGATGGGAACTACAGCGGGAGGAAAGAAGTGCAGCTTTAAAGGACCAAAGTTTAAAGGATATTGAGCTTCATCTCTAAAAGTAGACAGGAAAGGAAAGAAAGGAAGGGGAGGAAACTTTTTTTAGTTTTATGTGGGTTTGGTTGTTTGTGGGTTTTTTATGTTGGGGTTTGTGGTTGGGGTTTTTTTGGTAAGGAAAGCACGCCTCCACCAATTTTAGTGAGCAGCTGCTGCAGAACTGCACTGTTCCACAAGTTGCCTCCTCCCAGTATTTGACCTGGAACAGAACATCAGTGCGAACTCCAAGAATAAAGCTTTACACTGCTACGTGGAGTCTAAGTTTAGCATCATTCCCTAATGCACAAGCTAATCCACCACATAGCCCATTTCACAACTGTAAATGTCAAACAAAAAAATACATATATTCGCAGCCATTCTGAGTACTGGTCATGCTCTAGTTTAAGGGATCCATTCTGTTTAACAGATTAGTCTGGTACACTTTTCAAACTTTATGGTTAAAGACTGCTTTAGCTGGTAACCAGAAGGTTATTGCGACATCAGGTTTGGCACATCGCAGCTCGGCCATCAGCACAAAAAACCACTCAGAATAACTCAGAGCTTAAACAGCTATGAATAATGCAATCCGTAATTTTTCATTCTGGTAAAAATTTGACCAGGATACTGAAGAGGTGGAAGTTGAAACACTGCCTTGCATACTGCTAGTCCTCAGTTGTCAATCCACAAGTGTGCCCTGTAGCAGGGAGCTGTGATACAGCATTATGACTAAGAAGCCACCACATCACTCAGAAATGCTGCTGGCACCACCTTGCATGAAGGAGAAACAAGGCCTCTCCAGTAGTATTACCTTGGAACAGGAAGACTAGAGAAGTTATTCTACTTGACACTTGCTCGATCCTTAATTTATCAGTTTTCCCTTCTAAAAATATTAAGAAGTCTTCACAGCTCCTCTTGACAACACACCGAGGTCTTGCTTTGACTTTTGTATCCTTCTTCTCATATTTTCACTTTCTCAAAAGATGCTTTTGAATAGGAAAATACTCTTCATTGGAGATGGGAGGGAAGTATGCTTCTGGAATTCATCAAGTGAAGTTTGCTCTTGAATTGTAAATAAGAAACAGAAGCATACTAAAGACTTCATGTGTCAGTGTGCTAAAATAGAATTAAAGAAGTCTGTACATTCACTCCAGCAAAGCTCTCCCATCTGCCATTTATCCTAAAACCACTTCCTCACCACGGAGGAAGTACTCAGCACGTCGCTCTGCTGATTCCATTGACACTCAAGTTGTTTTCCTTCTTATACAATCTCCAAAAATCTGTCATGCCAAAAAACCTGCACAGTGACAGGCACAGAAGCCAATCGAAACCACTCAGCTTCAAAGCATCAACTCCAATAGGTTTCACTTGCTACTGTTCAGAAATGTGCAAACTAATTCTCCTTGCTCACCACTGCTCATGAACCATAGTACTCACATTCATCTGCAATTCACACACAAAGGTAGCAAAGCAGGATGCCCCAAATACCCTTTAAGGGTGGTGTAAGTTTGCCAGTTAAAGACTTGGCCAGTATCTGCGTTTTGCCATAGAATGGTTTGGGTTGGAAGGGAGCTTTAAAGGTCATCTCGCTCCAGTTCCCCTGCTAGGGACATCTTCAACTAGATCAGGCTGCTCAGAGCCCTGTCCAGTGTTTCCACTGGACCTTCCAAATGTCCAGTGGACCACCTAAAACCTCCAATATTTTGAGGAATCAGGCATCCACAACCTCTCTGGGCAACCTGTTCCAGTGTTTCACCACTCTCATCATAAAAAATTTCTCTATATCTAGCCTGAATTAACCCTTCTTCAGCTTAAAACCATCACCCCTTGTCCTATCACAACAGGCCCTGCTAAAAAGTCTGTCTTCATTTTTCTTATAAGCCTCCTTTAACTACTGAAAGGCTGCAATAAGATTTCCCTGGAGCCTTCTTTTCTCCAGGCTGAACAACCTCATCTCTCTCCAGCCTTTCCTCATACAATAGGTATTCCATCCCTCCAATGATCTTCACGGCCCTCCTTTGAAACTACTTCAACAGGTCCAAGTTTTTCCTGCTCTAGGGACCACAGAACTGGACACAATTCTCCAGGTCAGATCCCATGAGATCCAAGAAGAGGGGCAGAATCACCTCCCTTGACCTGCTGGCCACTGTTGCTCTTGATGAGGCCCAGGATGTGTTATGGCTTTCTGGGCTGCAAGTGTACACTCTTGACTCAAGTCCAGCTTTTCATCCACCAGCACCATCCTAAGTCCTTCCCTGCAGGGCTGCTCTCAATCACTTCATGCCCCAGACTGCAGTGATACCACAGGTTGCCTTAACCCAAATTAATTTACGGGAACAAATTACACACGTAAGAGTGTGAACAACTTGCAGCTCAGAAGTTGGTGTTTTAAGCAATGCACCCAGAGGGGTGCATTAGGCAGAAGGCTCACCTATCATTGCAGCTGTGCTCTGAGAGCACCAACCACCTTTCCTGCAGGATTGCTGGACTGCTAAAACCAAGTCTTCAAAACCCCATTTGAACCTGAACAAGTGCCCCCACGCATAAACCAGCAAAAGCATGAAACTCCTGCTTCTTTACAGAAGTGCTCTGTATTGTCCAATCAACGCAATCAGTCGGCAGTTAGTGCAGCCCTGCACACAGTGCCCATGTCCTGCAATACATGCAGAACCTCCCCGGCACTTGTTATGTGCCTGGTGAGCTGCTGGCTTTTTCCTCCTTTGATATTAAACATAATTAAACAAGTTTATATTGAATGGCAGCACTGGTTGCTGGAACTGAGTAACCAAGAATGCATTTGCAGTAGACTGATTTCTTTGGAAAAAGTCAACTGTTGGAGATACTGCAGTCCAAAACTGAGTTTTTCCCCCTACAATAACCAGAGGTTCCTCCAGAAAATCAGAAACAACGAAGTTGACTGAGTATTTGAAGATTAACCTGAAGGGCAGGAAAGCAAGATCTTTTGCATCTAAAAATCAAGACTATATTCAAAAAGAGACATTCAGCCACTGCATTTTACTTTTCCAAAAAAGTGTACTACTACATGCTTAGTGCCCACACTAGTTCTGCTACATCAAGTGTTAACAAGATTGATATACAGAGCTCAAGTAGCAGTTCACAAAGTACAGACAGGTGCCTCTTTGGTACCTCAGCATTTACTAGAAGTGCCCTGAGAAATTCAAACATATTTTAGGGAAGGCTAGTATTTAAGACTGATTGCTATAAACAGTTATTTAAATGGTAGCAGCAACTGTTTATTCCTTCATCAGAGTTTTCAGATGAGGAGGTTTAGAGTGGGTGTCTAAAACACACCTTTACTGCAGTTAAGGACAGCTTTATTGGAGAAAATAACAGTAATATTTCAGTCTTCCCCCCCGTCCAAATTACTGCACTTAAATCATAGGACAGTAGCAGCCAGCTAGAAGTGCAGTAGAGTTCTTGGCAGTTAAACTACATAAACAACAACTTCTATGATACACAGGATCCCCCCAACACATCCTAATCTGGGTTTGGGATGTGTCCTCCCCACCCAAGCTTGGGGCTGAGGTCCCCATCCACCCTGGACCAGGAGCTGGTGTGAAAAGACAGTGTGCAGGGATCCAACCATGGCCTGAGACCTGAAAGAAGTACGCAGCCAGACCCACAACATGCTCAGTCTTGCTCAACAAGAAGATCAGGGATGAACACCTGCTTGGCTACCAGCAGGACAACACCAGCCTGCCATTTCAGACAATGGCAAGCTGGGGGGTTGTGACCTTCTTCAGATGTCCAGACAGTTCTCTTTGCGATCCTCTGCAGGAACTTCTGTTCCCCATTCCTTCAAGTGTCTCCAGAGGTGGTGACAGACCACATGGCAATGCTCTGAACACAGCAGGTGGACCCATCCCTTTCTTGAGGGGCCCTACACGACATAATTGGGATACCAGAGCTGCACAGCACCTGAAGAGTGTGCCCAGGCAGCACACACAAAGGCCTGTCACGACTCAGAGCACAAGAAGGTAAAACATAACCTGCCAAGCAGGCACCACAGCAGTCTTAAGAGAAGAGAAAGACAAGAAGTCATTTCAGGTTTTTCCTTTTACTCAAGAACAAACTCCCTGTTTGTAAAAAAAAACAGTTTTGGAGCATAACACTGCAAGTAGCTTGTTGAGGAGATGAAACAGAACATGAATGGTGCTTTTAAGAGCTCATAGCTCCAAGCAAAGCACATTGCAGTAAAACAGCCTGTTTTCTTCTGCCAAGACAGTGACATCTGGCACCAGGAAAGTCAATATTTAAATCAGGCTCCCCATGCCTAGGCTGGTACTACTTCTGATGCTTCTCATCTCTGAACACACATCAGCTGCTCAGCAAAGCCTCTTCAGGGACTGCCTGGCGCAGATTTTTTGGTGCTATGGAAACAGCCTGCACAGCAGCGTGTGATCTGCTCACACACACACACCAAGGCCTGTGTGAGTACAGGCACAGAACTAACCTCTGCCAGCAGTAATCAAAGCAGTCAGCAGGTTAAAAACAGTGATTGATCTGGGGGCTTTCTGCTCTGCCTTCAGCCTGCTTCTCAAGACTCCTCAGATGTAGGCAAAACACTTTTGAGATGTGCTGAAGGGATTTCTCTTCTGCATAACAATACAGACAGTAGAGAGAAAGGTGCACTCCAGCCAGTGTGAGCTGTGCCTATTTCATAACCCTGACCCTTCTTTTGAGTAGGAAGTACTGGTTCCCACTTAAAGGACAGCTTCTCTAAAGATAATTGTAGGCAAGTCCTTGTACAGCTCCACTCTTGGGAACCTGTGCAAGGAAAAGCAAGGGACGCATCAGGACTCTGATGTACTCTGCAGAGACTACAGGGTATCAGAAGATGCGAGTTCATGAAATGGCCTCCTTCAAAGGCAGCCCGTCCTGGCAGCAGCTGCAAATGTCCACTGCTATATGTTATTCCCAGGGACTGGACTGCTGTAGAACACTGCAATGAACATCAGACAGAGATGACTCGAGCGGAAGCACAAGGAGAGTTTCTTTCAAATTCTGCTATCCTGATCAAATTAATCAAGACTTTCTAATGTCATGATGTGGTACACATTTAGGCAGAGAACAGACAAAGCCAGTGAGATAAGTAGGATCACTTCTTGCTCATCTTGGGACCTCTGCTAGTAGTTTAATTAAAATACTTTAGGCAAAAAGTAAACAATGCAAAACAGACACGAGCAACATCCCCAATGCTCACAACTGAAATACACAGCTTTCCCAGGCTAAAGAGCAGTTAAGAGACATAGCCTACAAACCTTTGTTTTCAATGTTTTTGAGGTTTTTCTCATGAACAAACATCACTGCCAAGCATGGGCTCTAATCCTAGGAAAGCAAAGGAGGAGCACTTGTCTGAAAACACCAACTCCAGCCCAGATTGCCTCCCTTGGCACATCTTTTCATCTCCATCCGGGGGTTAGGGGGTTCTGATGAAGCGCCACTTCCCTCTAGCTGCTAGACAAGGGAAAGCAAAACAGGAAAAAGACCTGCTGTTCTGCCTCTGCTTGCCTCACCCACCACCCCCAGCAAGCTGCAGGCGCTCCCCAGCCTCTTTGTTACTCCACAGCACAACAATGCCATTGCTAGTGACAGGACATAAGCTTTGAGCCGAGCTTGCAAGGCCCCAGGACTAGAGACTTGTCAGGCTTGCTCTGTCTCAACCCTTCTTAATTTGCCTGTGGCTTTGTTTTACTTGGTGTGTCTCAGAGTAGAGACACGGGATGTGAGAATACAGGCATGGTACAAGCGAGAGGGCACAGGGTTGACAATGGAGATCCCACGGCTGCAAGAAAGTCATCAGTCACCAGTGGAGATGCACAGTTGGACAAAACTATTCTAGAGATAACAGAGAGCAAAGGAATAATATCCAACATATATAAAAGGCACTCATTATATAATAAATTTGGACGTAACACAGAGCTAGCAAAGCCATGAAAGAAACAGCAGATGTGTAAAAAGCAAACATAACAGAAGGATTCCAGTGGATCCTACAGTGTGGCAGAAACCACCACCATCCTATTCCTCCCATAATAGGAGTCACAATATGACAACTTGCTCTAATACCCCTTCCACCACCAAAATTATACTCCCAGCCTCAGAAGCCAGGGGAAGGATGAGTAAAACACCAAGAAAAAGCTGCAGAAACTAAGTTTGTATGTTACCTTTATTATTACTAAGACTTCGTCTGCATATTAGTCTTTTTCTAAACTAGTTCTTGAATTAGATTGTTAAAATTTCAATTACACTAACAATAAACAGGTTTTCTTTCCATGTACACACAGGAAGTGTGCCTCCTCTTTATCTATGAAGTTTTTAAGAACAGCACACATTTGTTGTTCTGCTGGGATGCTATGAGCAGGAGAGGGGCAGTTCAGAAGCCTGTCACTCCAAACCACATGTGGCACAGCACGTTCCTATAGACCTCAGTTCTGCAAAAAAGGGAGCATTCCAGGCTTGGCCAAGGCAGCATTTGATGGGCCACTCCACTGTCAGTCAGCATTCAAGGTCACTTACTGCTCTGCGCTCACACTCTGGAACAGAGAAGTCAGCTTGCAAAACAGGAAAGCTGCCTCTTTCAGTGACAGCATTCACACCACAATAGTAGTGCTGGTTTCTCTCTAGATAGCATCAGTCCACCCCTTTCTGCTCAGGAGCAAGTAACAGCACAATGAGCATTTTTCCACACGCCAGCATTCGCTGGCAGCCAGTGCTGTGCTGTGCTGCTCCCCCCACCCCACCCAGGGACAAGTGGCTGCAGACTCACGCAGCTGATTGCCACCACTTGTACTTGCACTAGCAGAAAACCCATACAGCCATCTACACCTCTGCCAGAAATAAGTGTTTTCATAGCAGGGCAAGGATACTCCAGACCAATTAGCCCGGCTCATGGTATCATCCTGCCAAACGGCCAAAGCCAACACACAGCTATATATTCTTTCACTTCTGCTCCCCCTAATCAGAGGCAGAGGAAAAGGAGGAAGACAAGTAAGAGGAAATGGCAGGAGTGACACTGAACCTCCAGGAGAGATCCAGATTAGAAAGTTCCGGGTAGCTGGTCTGTTACTGCAGCCCTTTTCAAAAGAGAAGGCTTGCAATAGAAAGCCTGTCCTCCAATACAAGGTTTTTGAGTGGAGGTTTCCAGTCACTCTGGCTAACACACCCAAATACGAGCAATTCTGAAGACAACACCTTTAACAGCAGAGAAAGCTGTCCCTCTGGAGACTTAAACTGAAGCTGACACAGAGTGACAGTGCTGGCTGAACAAGAGCATTTCAATTTAGCGCTTAATCTCACTTAATGCTTGCTTTCCCTTTCAGTCACCCTTTGTTTGACATTTTTCTGCTTACTCACCGCAGGATATTGAAAGAACAAGGGTAAACACCTCCCTTCCTCCATATAGCAAATCTAAAATCAGAAGTGCCCATATTACAACTACTCCACTGGAGGCAACAGCAGGGTCATCATCCTCCTACCTGGAGTCGAGCATCTTGTAAAAGCACAAAAACCCCACACCCATCAGGTGTCTGCTGCACAGGGCTCAGCAAATGACACTGTTGCTCTCTCCTATTAAATTAAGATGATGCCTAAAAGAAGGCTACCTGGAACAGAGGCTGGACAGAGTTAAAGAATAAAGTAGATATTTACTGAAAGGCCTTTACAGGACACACCCTGGGAGTACAAAAGTCTGGCCAAGACTACACCTAAGATGGACCCCCAAGATGGACCCCAGGTCACACATTCTCACCCTTTTTATAAGTTCTGGCCCATTTACATATTCAGGCCAACTGTCCAACCACAGCTTCAGTCCACGCAGTCCCATCCTTTTGGACTGTCCCCTCTCAATTCGTGGCTGTTTACATTCTTGGGGTCTGAAGCTGCAAATGTCCTTGGTTCTGCAGGCTGGAAACAGTGTGTTTTGTCTAGCCAGGCTAGGAGAAGAGCTGTTAGCACTATACATGAAGCCCAGAGTTACAGACACACTAACGCAGTATAAAATCTAAAAAATATGAAAGTTAAAACTAGAGGTATCAAAGAAGGGAGGAGTCTGGGTTATTTTCTTTTGAAAATTGGTCAAGATAACAGTGGCTTTCAAGAAGACTCCCTGCACGGTATCTGCTGCCATGGAAACATCACTTTTTGAACAGATATAGCACATATCCTCCCTTACCTGCAGCAGTGTCCAGCACCCTCACGAATCAGCAATTCACAAACTGATTTTATATGGCAAATCTAGTTCCTTGCCCTCCTGCAAGACTTCTCTGTACTGGCTGAGGGACTCCTTGACAATAAAAACTGCCAGGACATCTTCCTGTTAAAGGAGCAAATAGGTGTGAAGAAAGAGGACAAAGCCTTCCCAGCCTTCACAACACTCAGGGCAGCCAAAGCAGCTTTTGGGGTGTCCTTAACCAAAAATGGCAAAAAGCATCAGAAACCCCAACACCCACTTCCTTCATCACCTGGCTCCTCCTGGGACTATGCGGACATCTGGCTCACAAAGCAGAGGTTGTTAGTCAAAGGCTGCTGTATTCAGCAGCTGTAGAAGACAAGGGGAAAAAATGCATACACAAGATAGACAGGAGCACAACTAGAGATATGAATGAGATACAAATTAATAGAGATAACATTCCCAAGGCAGAGTGGTGCAGTATGTGGCTAGTGACAGCCCCTGCAGATGGAAGGGGCTGTGCTCTGCAGCCTCCAGGCACAGCTCATAGCAGCTCAACAGCGCTCATACCCAGGCCAGGAGAGGTGTTAACATATGGCAGCCAACTTTCAGCCATGAAAACCAGCTGTTCCCACTTCACCCACAAAGCACTCAGATCAAGCAGAGCAAGGCGCTTGCTCAGCCTGCACCAGCACATTCTTAAACCAAAGCCAACATGCAATGCTTTATTTTAGGCCAGCAATGTCAGCCCGAGCCTCCAAGGCCTCCCATTGCTTTGGTGGGCATCTGCAGCGGGAGAAAGGGGAACCCGTGGGCTGCTTCAAAGTGTGAGAAACTGGAACAAAAAGGAATTGCGTCAGTTTCATGTTGGATTGGAAAAGCCTGGAGCAGTTACAGCTTGGCCTCGTTGGAGGATCAAAGGACATAGATCCTTAGCTAAGCTTTCCCTGCACCAGAAGGTCTGAGAATAGACCTTACTCTGGCTGAGTGAAGGACTGTATTGACTGCTTGTGACAGCATTCGTTGTAGGGAACAGAGAAAAAGATCCATGCATACCACAAGCAACACATTCTTTCCACAGTTGGAGCACTGGGCTGGCCCCCTCCTCCACATCCTACTGAAGTGGGTGTGAGTATGAATGAAGAGTTCAAGTTACTCTTCAACGCTCAAGCGTTGGAGAAGGCAGGAACAGCTGACACTGCTCCAGCCTCCAGCTGCCCACACAACAGTTGTGCACCAGCTGCTCCAGCGTCCCTCCAACACAGCACCCTGATCCCCCACATTTCTGTACCTCATTCATGCACTGGCTGAGAGAGGAGGACAGCAATGCCATCAAATAACTCACAGAACGCCACCCCATCAAGTCGGGACTCTCAGCCTGAGTCAGAACAACATTTTCCCCACCAATACAGTTTTTCATGCAAAAGGAATGAAAGCTTGCTGCTGTTCAAGGGACCTACTCATGTAAGTCTTCTGATATTTTTGTCACCTTCAAGTCACTGTTACAGACACTCAGCTCAAGTGAAATCATTCTTCCTCTGCAGTTCCCACAACAGCTGTCCACTTGTATTTACTTACAAGTGTTTGATTTCACAATCACACATTAAGTGAAAAAAAAAAATCATACCTACAGTACTGCAAGTACCTAGTGATAAGAAAACAAATAAAACAGTAGGAAAAGGTGCAGCTTTGTCCAATGGGACAATGGGGGAAATCCTGTCCTACTGCCAGGAACAAGTTCTTTCTGCACAAAAAAAGAACATTGAAGTTCATTCTGTCAGCCCCAAAAATGCAAGTCAAGGCTTTAGAAAAAGAAAGGCTTACATAGTCTCTCAAGAAATCACATGTAGTGTTTTGGGCCTCATTTTAAGTACCACAAAAGCCTGAAGATTTTGAAAGACACCAGGTTACGTAAGTGAAGTATTGCTGAAGCATAACAGGAACCCCTGAACACAACATTGGAGATGGATTATTACCAGATAACTGTGCTGTGGTACGTGTTTTTGTGAGACTGCTCAGTGGCACAATCTCCTCATTCAGAACACTGCTTCCACTGTAGCGGCAGCTTCATCCTTATTTTTTCACTGGTAAACTGCACCAGCATTAACAGTAACAGTGGCAAGTCAGAGAGAGACTCTTTTTGCAAGCAAAATCAGGTGTGGTTGCGGTTTGATTTTTTTTTTGGGCGGGGAGGGGAGTAGGGAGGCAGAGGGGACAGCAACATCTTTGTGAAAGCAGAACTGCAGTTATTAATCTATTCAGCAACTAAGTCCATACAGTGAATCAGATTTTTGTTCATGACAAGTTAGAGCAAAGCAACAAAACAAGGGACTCCTCATCTCAGGATAATCCTATATCCATTTGGCTTGAGCCGAAACTACTGCTTTGGTGCCTGTAACCACATAGCAAGAGGCTCCGAGTGCTTGGAGCCCTATTTCCAGAGCCGTTGGAGTGCACTGAGACTCACATGGAGCCATCCAGCCAGTCCAAATATCCCCTTGCTGAAAACAACGATGTTTCAAGTGAAAAGTTGCTCAGTGGTTCTGATGCTGCTGGTAGTAGGCTAGGAACAATTTTTTAAGGACTGCTGCCAAACCTGACTGCTCAAGAGAGAGGAGAGACTTAAGCACATTCTACGCTTGGAGCCTTGTCTACTTTGGCTGCAGTCTTAACCATAATCTAGATTTTCTTCCTACCTCCTAACTTTCGCTATCTGAGAGAGCTGTCGCCATAACAACAAAGTGTGCAACCTCTGACTCACAATTTTAAACAAATTAATTTCTGGTTGAAGAGACAATCCAGGATGTTTAAGCCAGTCCAAGAGACAGGACCTGGTGGCCTGGACTTTAACGACATATGTCGGCTCTAGTGAGTAATAATATTGTAGCATCAAGCAGAGTTTCCAATGCAAGCACTCCAGCTAGCCAAGGAAGGTGGTCTTTGAAGTCTAACTGGAAGGGAATTAGAAGCCATTAATCAACTGGCATAAATGTGTTGACTATTCTAGATTTTCCCACTGTACCTGCAGATCTCCACCTCACCATGAAAACAGCATAATTACACCAAAAAGAAGGCAGAGGAAGAAGGTGTTGCACCATGTTTGCTCTGTAACAGTCCCTTACATCACACTAAGTACATTATTCTGGTAAACATCCTGAGGTGCTGTACCCTGTTTGTACAAAGCAATTTGTAACAGAAATGAGTGCAATAGCAAAACAAGCCTTTAGTAAGTGTCAGGACTGTCGCTAAAGTTTTTCAAAAGATCATGTTATTTTACTCTCCTTTCTCATCAGAAGTTGTTCAAGACTCTGCAGTTGCAATAAAGACCTTTGCCTTTTTATAGAAGTGCCTCAAAAACTTTGGGACAAATCCTGAAATCAGTTTTAATGCTCCTGCAGTTGGAATTAGAATTCTGATCGAACTGACAGTTGTGCTATTTTCTGGCACAATTCTGTTTGTTAGTACACAAGAATAGGCTTTGGGGGCTGTTTTCTTTCCTTTTTTTTTTTTGTTTGTTTGTTTTTTGGGGTTTTTGGTTGTTTGTTTTTATTTCTATATATATATATTGAAGATAGACACAGGACTTCAAAACGGCTGAAGGAACCTCCCTGAGGAGGTTCAGCCCCTTACCAGATTACCTTCTGGTCAGGCAAGGATAGCTTGACCTTTTCTCTAAGTACAAAGAAACTCAGAAGTCATTGTTAATTGTGCAAGTGTACTATGCAAGCCTTGAAACACTTGACTGGGAGCAAATTAAGGCTGGCACCTGGACCAGCTCACCCGGCAGAGCACAGAGCTTGACCGTGGCAGAGTCAGGGGTACATTCCCAGCAGCTTGGGCACCTCCAACACCACAGCCACCACAAGTGCATGCTTCCCGCCATCCCGAGCATGCCAAGCAGGAAAACCCTGAATGAAATCAGCCCAAGGGCGCAGACACTGAGCTGGGCCAAGCAACCCTGCCAGCTTACTACAGGTAATTTAGTGACCCCAGCCTGCCCTTCTTCGTCTAGTGGAAAGTAGCTGGCGTGTAGTTCACTACCACACCATATAAAAGGCTCCAACTGATCCATGAATAGGCCGGATAAACGTAATACACCTCTGTGGGATAAGCTTATACAGCAAGAGAACGTGCTTTGCCCGCATTCAGGTCGGTTTTCATCAGGGCACCAACTACTCTCTTGGGCAAGCAGTCCCAAGGTTTTTGGGTTTCAATAAACCATGAAGTTTTAGGAAGAGTGTTGCAGTCGCGGCAGCTAGGACAACAGTCTTCCCAGGCAAAATTCACACCAGTGAAGCGCCACAGAGGCGCCAGCCCTGCTGCCGCTCAGGGGCCGAGGGGAAGCTGCTCAAGCAGAGGTGCCAGCCGCGGAGCAACCCCGGGCTGGAGAGAATTAAAAGGGAACAAACCCTGCGAACAGCGCTAGTCAATCAAAAGTTGCACACTCGCAAAATGGAAGAGCATTACTTTTACTGCAGGGTGCCAGCAGAAAGTTTATTCCGCCCGCGAAGCGCCGCGGGAAGGCCGGGATGCGCTGCCCGCGCACTCGCGGCCGGGGGCCGGCAGCCGCCCCGCGCTCCGCCGCCCGGCTCCGGTTCCGCATTTCCCGAGCCGACGGCCGGCGCAGCCCTGCCCAGGCCGGGGGAGCCCCTTC
>VZTG01008436.1:401338-492797 GCA_013397845.1 Melanocharis versteri
GTGAGTGAGCACCGCCCAGCCCAGGTGAGCTGAGCGAGCACCGCCCAGCCCAGGTGAGCGAACACCGCCCGGCCCAGGTGAGCCGCCCCCGAGCCTGCCCCTCGGTCAGACCCTCACCGGCTGTATCCCGGCTCCGGGGCAGCGCCTGGCTCTGCAGGGCTGCTGCACCTCGGTGCTGCCTGCCCCAGGCCAGTGCTGCCACTCGTGCTGGCTGACGCCGCGTGGCACCGGCTGGGAGCCGAGAGGCACAACCGACCTGCTCGTGCGACGGGCTGGAGAAAGCTACCATCGAAGAGATCCCATTCACGGAATCAGTTCGGTTGGAAAAGACCTCTGAGGTCATCGAGTCCAACGTATGACCAAGCCCCACCTTATCAACTACATCATAGCACTAAGCGCCAAATCCAGTCTTTGCTTAAACACCTCCAGGGATGGTGACTCCATGCCTCCCCGGGCAGCCCATTCCCACTGTAATCACCTTTTCAGTGAAAAAGTTCTTCCTAATGTCCAACCTAAACCACCCGAGCACGGCTTAAGACTGTGTTCTCTTGTCCTGTTGCTGGTTGCCTGGGGCAAGAGGCAGATCTGCACCTGGCTACAACCTCCCTTCACGTAGTTGTAGAGAGGGATCAGATCACCCCTGAGCCTCCCTTTCTCCAGGCTAAACAACCCCAGCTTCCTCAGCCACTCCTCACAAGACTTGTGCTCCAGACCCTTCACCAGCTTTTGTCCTTCTCTGGACATGCTCCGGCACCTTTGTGCTGCTGTGGAATCTTCTTTCTGTTTGTATATCAGAACATATCCACCCACACAATTTGTACTGCATTACGGAAGTTAAACTGTGATTTTATTCTCACTTTAGAGATTGCCCTGCAAGACGCACTAGCATTTACACCAGGCAAGCTGATGGTCATGGCTGCCTTAAAGAGACTTCAGCAGCTGAAGAGAAAACCAACTGTTCTAGTTGCAATCCTAGCTGCAATCACAGCTCTTTCTATTAAAATATCATTAAGTGTAGAGAAGTTTTCATCATGCACTTTGATCGGCAGGCTGCCTTACCAAAAATGTTAAGCTGCCAAATAGATCTTTGCTTCACCCTTTTCAAATCCCTGGCCTTGACATCTGTGGATTTGATTGTTTGAAAAGATCAATGTTTGTGCAGAATGAGCGGCAAGGCCTCCATGGCAGGGCTGTGTGAATAGCCAAATTGTCCCCAGCGTTCAGCATGCACAGTCACATGCTAAAGCAGAGCACAATAGAGAGTCATGAGGTGCCAACTGAGGATGTCCTTGCTTTGGATAGCAAACAGCAGCAGCAAATCCAGGTAGTTTTCAATCTACAAGGCAGCTGAGGAATGTGAGCTTTTGCTAGGGTAAAGGAAAGTGTGTTTATGTTCTAGGATATGCATATTTGCAGCAGGAGGTTGTTAGAGTGGTGCCATAAAAATAGGAAGTCAGTCCGAATATACCCCTGCATGTTTATATTTTTTTCCCAAATACATGTCTCTCAACACAAACTCATCCCACACATCTCGGATATGTTTTATGACTGTTTCAGAAAATAAATTCAAGTAGATATTTGATGGGGTACATCTGCTTTTATTTAAAGAAAAAATAGATTTTTTTCCCCACAGTACTCCACTTGCAGCCTGAATGCACAGTCTTGCTCCATTTGCTGAACTCAGTGTCTAAGCTTAGAAATCCCCTCATCCCAGTTCTGCTGGATACTCTGCTGTTCAATTTCTCTAGCAGCTGTGGCCCTCTCAAAGTAGCAATGGGGCTACATGTGATAACAGATCCCAACCAGGTCCCCAGTTTTCCTGCCCAGAAAAATTTTAGATGCAAGAGAGACACTCAAAACCCACCACCTCCAAATACAGTGATGTCTTGCCCTTTTACACATTGTCCTGATTAGCAAGGAGATGGAATTGTTGTAACAAGCGTCAGTTACTCAAACTGAAGCCTGTTAAAAGTTTTATGAATGGTGCCTACAGGGTCCAATTATGATCACAGAACATAGACATATGAACTGAGAAGAAAAGACTGGCTCTGTCCTGTAGGTCCTGTTGTGTCTATGAAAAAGGACAGAAGTGTAGGATAATGGGACTAGGGGTGTACTGAGCTCAGTGCCTGTGACTTCTTGTTTCCTCCAATCAGTTATAAACAGAAAAACAAACACGTACATGTATAGCAGCCTGGTCTAGTGGAAGGTGTCCCTGTCCGCTTTACTGGGGTTGGAACTAGATGACCTTTAAGGCCCCTTCCAACCCAAGCCATTCTATGATTCTATAGAAGGCAAGCCCATTAGGGCTTTGAATCACCTAAATACAAGACTTGAAAACGCTGTGTCCTGGGTGGTACTGGGCGTGTCCTGTGCAAGGGGTGTTTACTGCCAGGAGATATGGGTAGAGCAGCAAACACAGAAACACCTGACATTATGGCTGTATGTCACATTTCATTTCCCACTCACGACCCTGAAGCCTTCCCAGCGCTCTGACATACTGACAGGCTTGGTCTCCCACTGTGGAGTCAGAGGCCAGTTTTAAAATACACTTCCCCCTAGATCAGCTGTTTATTGAAAAAACCTGGCAAGGCAGTCAGAAGTGAATAAACACCAAGGTGTCAAAGAACTAATACTGCCAAAGTCAATATATATTGAAGAATATACATTTAAGACTAATTTATTTACTTTTTATTTCAAAATGCAACAAAAGAGCACCATTGGCTTGGCTTCTTTCAAAGCCTAGAATGATTTTATTAAGCTAAGCCTCAGTTCAACTACCCCTTCTAGGCAGAGAATTAAGCTCTTAGCTCCCATAAACCTGTCCCAGGTTCAGGCAGAAGCACTCTGCCACAGGTTAGGATCATGTTCAGAACCTCCAATGGAAATGGTTCCAGTGCATATAAAAAAAGTTCACAGGATCGAAAGATTGTGACATGCAATTTTAGCGAGAGAAGAGCCTTGTTGCTCAGCTGTGTTCTTCTAAGGACATTTATAAATATTCGGTGTGATGTAGCTAAGCACAGAGGGGGTTTTTTTCCTCCCCACACAGCAGCCCTGAGGGCAAAGTGGAATGCACACCATTCTCTGGCTCACCTCGTAGCCCCTTCCTCATAACCTCTGGCTTGGGCACTCTCTTGCAAAGTGAAAATTCAGAACCCCTTTAGCAGAGGACACATATACGTTCTGAACCACCAGTACAACAGGTAAATAAAAACTGTAATGAGCCTATATTTACCATATGCCAGGTGAATATCACTGGGATATTAGTGGAAGGGAAACAGACAAGCAAGCACACTCTCTCCCTCTACATTATTGCCTGATGCACCAAGCATAACCCTGAAAGCACTTGCTGGATCAAAGTCCTGGCAGCCAAAGAGGGACATACATTGGACCAGAAATGCTACGCAATATGTTCCACCTGAGGAAGCATTAAAAGTTCCTAAAATCAGATCTGCCTATGCCAAATTAGCTGTACAGTCACAAAGAGACACTGAACATGTAAGAGCCTTTTTAGGCTGGTATCAGCTGACTCACAAGTCAAAGAGTTTATAGTTTTGACTGATGTATTTCTTGCTATAACCCTATTGCAGAAAATAAATCCTTCACACCTGTAGTATCTACAGGTCAAGATCATACCTAGCTACCCACTAGGATAGATAAGTAGATGCCTAGTGGGATTCTAAAATCCCATAGGCTCCCACCTCACCACAAGCAAAGTGCAGCATGTTACTGAAAATATTTGTGGGTGCCTTTCCACCTCTTTAAATGCCTGAGTGTCTCCAAGTCCAAGGCCACTTTTGAAACCAATCCTGAACTGGTTAAATGCTGAACACCCTGCAGTTCTAAGCATTTGAGTGAGAGCACATTGAGGCCAGGACCACTGGAGATACCTCTGAAAGAACTTGGAGGTCTTCAGCTGAGTAGACCACCAAAGAGAAGCCCCCATGAGCAGTGGTCAGCTAGCTGTGAGACTGTTATTTGTCCTGGGCCAAATCCCAAAATCTTTACAGGAACTAAAACATCCATCAAAGGACCAAGATTCAACTGCCTGCATGGACTTGTTTCCTGTAACTAATCTGATCGGGTTCATGCAAAAGACTGTTAGCTGGGAGTTTGTGCCTCCCACCTATAGCAGCTTTTGACACCCACTGTGTACAGCTGCTAGCAAATGTGGGGTAAAAGGCCTTGGAGTGGGAAGTAAAAATTTTAAGTAAATAAATAAATAATTCGAATCCCGTGTTAAATCTGCTACAGAGGCACTAGAGGGAGGGCTAGAGCACGGCATGAGTTTGGAATTTGCCTGTCTCTTCGTTATTTCATTATTTCCCAATGAACAGCAGTACCTAAGTGCTTATTTTAATTAAGTCCCCAAATCTAACACATCTTATTTTGCATGAGATACACGCAAGAAATTGAGCGTAGGTGTGCACACAGATGCACGAATGCTGTAAATGTATATCAAGGAATACCTTGTATTCCTCTTCCCCCCTCTCCCCACCCCTGCTCCTTTCACTTGTGAGCAGAAGAAATGTTTCTAACTTCTCATCACCTATTTACCTTGTACCACAACAGTCTTTGATAGCATTTGTTTAATTATAGCATCAGGAATGATGTGATAAAGTGGTCTCAAGCCTTCCAGCTGTTTCCTGTTATGACATAAATATATTGATTGGGTAGCACAGTCTTTTCTTTTTACCATGCGTCATCATCTGCAGCAAGCTTTATTGCTGTAGTAAATATACTGTAGATAAAGCTTTAGCTAAACTAAATCCATGTCAATTAAGTGCTGCTAATTAGTTAGTCACGATTATTCTATTTCAGAGTATAGATGAAATGGAACATTTTCACATTCTAAAACTCATACTGGGAATAAAATGAGGTCATGTCTTCACGAAGTCATTACTACATTATTTTTAAGGCTGCAGTGCCGTACAATTACTACATGGTAATTAAGAACCAGAGGATCTAGGTTTAAATTGTAGTTAACTTTCAATATGCTCTTGCGAGATGACTATGTACTACCAGGTCCACTTTATTACTGGTAAACCAAAACACAAGTATTATTTATTATTTTTTAGAAGCAGACAAAAAAAAAAGAAAAGCAGAACTGGGGCCAGAAGAAATACATAGGAGTGCAATTACAAGGTTACAAGGGAGAAAAAAAAGCAATGATCCAATTAACTAAAATTGCTGCAAATTGTTTATATATTTTACAGGCAGAAGAAGACTAATGGGAAAGCCTGCTCGCTTGCATAACAGAAGCCGTAGGACTCCAGCCTTTTGAATTCCCTCAGACATTTTTTCCTTACCCATTTTACAAACAAGAAGTCAAGGCTCATAATTCCTCGATAATGTGGCATCTAGCCTCTTGAAGAGACATAATCTGTGTTTCAGGCTTCTGAGTATATAGCTGTTTTTATTGACAAGGCATTCCACTGAGCTAGACAATGTGAAGTGAAAATAAGAGCAACAAATTAGGCTATAAACGCTGAGATTAAACTTTCAGTAATCTCATTAATATTTTACTAGTAACACTGTCTACTCCCTGCTGCCATCATTATAGTGAGTAGGCAGTTCCATCACAGTCTCACTTAGAAATGTTTCCAGTAAAAGATGCACAAATCAGATATAACTTATATAAGTTAGTTTTTCCTCCAGACTATTGTGAAGCCAACTATGCTACATGTCTTAACATAGTTCCTACCTGTTCTTACAAAGCTTGCTTTGAAACTCCTTGCAAAAATCATGCCTTGAAAGTTCCCCAGAGAAGACAGACTATACTTCCAATTTCAGCCATAACAAAACAGATAAAGCAAATCTCCTCCCTGCTTTTCCCACAACATATCTATTTGTTTAGAAGCTGCACTGAGGTTATCCAATTTCCCACTGAGCCTAAACCTCCACTAGAACTTTCCAAAAATGAGGCAGCCACTTCCCTGCCCATCAGCAAGGAGGTACAGATGTTGTTCTGTGAAGTCAGACATCAGTCAGTCCCCAGCCCAAGTGGGTTTCAGTTTTAGTTTTTTCCCTTCAAAGAGAAAATGACTGTACTAGTTTCATTTGCAATAGCCTGTAGGTTTTGTGTCTGAATTATGCATTGCTGCATGGGCTAAATGCAAGCATGAGGGCATTCTTGTTTGTCTGTGCATTCACTGAGGTTTGTGCATGTAAGCTGCGATAAGCCACGTTGCTGGCTCATGGCAAGCAGTGCACATGCAGTTACCTGGCCTCTAACCTACAGGAGAATTTATGCCTCTGAAAGCACTGCCCTGCCCTCCTACAGCACCAACTGGGCCACATATAGATGTTTACGCCTTCATTCCAAATTTGTATTTCACAGCTCCTTCTCGATCTCAGGTTGTGCTCAGTTCATGCTTTGAGAATTTCAGTCTCAGTCCTCACTGCAGCAGCAGCAGCTCTCCAGATCAATATATAAATGTGAGCTGGGTGAATAACTGTGGAACTCCTGTGCCTGAGAAACTCCCCCTACTCTCCCAAAACTGTATTTTTTCATTACACATTCTTCATTCCCATTTCTTCACTAAATAAATAGTCTGAGTTTCTGATATTAATATGACTAATAGCTAGACTTGGTTTCAGTACAAATTCTGCGTCCTTCATGGTAGCAGAGGCTGTTGACTTTTCCTAGTGTGCACTTGCCAAGATGGCTTTCCTTTATGACTTTGGGGGAAAGTCATTCCAGGCACGTCGATGTACCTACCTCACTGCAGGGCACGACCCCACAATGCAACCCAGAATTTTGGTCACAGCTTTGTGCTTTTAAATCTCTTCCGGGGGGGTCCATTGAGCTCCTGGCTCGAAGCACGGATGTGCTACACTTAATGACACTCACTTTGCACTGAAGTGAGGGGTGCTACAAGGGCAAACTCCTAATCCAGCCTGTAAAGCCCTGAGAGAATGCGAAACACAACAGGAGGTTTGAGAAAACAGCTGATTGCCAGTTCTTCCTTCTTCTGCTGAAAGGATTTGTATGTACTCCCACTCAAAACCAGAAATCAATGCATGACAGCCCTCCTACACTCACAGACATCTCTAGGTGCTGTAGTTAAAAGGCATAAAACAGTGTGTAAGTTCAAAAGCTGTAAGGCAGCATGTCTTGCAATTCACAGGTTCGTGATAATTAATCATTTAATCAAGGTCTTCAGAAGAGCTTTATTAGCAATATGTTGGTTTGCTGAAGGAAACAAGCATGTGAAGGGTTTTGTTGCTCAGCCTGGAGCCAGACCCTGCTTTTCTGGGTAAAAAACTAATATTTGTGGCTGTTGTCTCTGAACACTGAACTCTTTATTTTTATTTCTCTTGTGATAATGATACATAATGGTATCTTCGGTGTGCATTCAACTTAATGTATTATCTGCTGCTGTCAACATAAAACAGCCTAGGACGAGGCCTATAGTTTCTTTTGCAGCTCTTATATTGTTTATCCTTAAGGTTAATAAAGTAAATCACTATGTGGCTCTGTGTCTCCAGCCAATTTCAGCATTGAGAGAAAATATCACAGATAACACAGCTAATTCTCTTCATCTGTGTACCAAGACACAGTCAGAATCAATTCACTGGTGTGCAGTTTTCACAGTTATCAAAACAGAAAATGAGAGGGGAGTATAGTATGCATCCTGAAGAAATTAAATACATGTTGCACATTCTTTTTCCTTATTGAGCAGAGCAGTAAAAAAGAGGTTTTCTAATTACAAAAAAGTAGTTAATACATTTGAAAATGTATCCTGCTCCTGTGAGGAAGCTTGATTTTGTGCAGAATATTTCTTTCAAACTAGAGTCTCCAAGTGCCTTGCAGTATTAAATATGTCAGCTGAAGAACTAAATAATAAATAAGGGCAGGGGAAGACAGAGCTTTCAGAAAAGCTTCCTCTAAGTGGTCGTTTCTTTCATTTTTAAAGAGGATGTACACTGCTTCTACTCAGCCCTGCCCATCCACCCCCAGAAAAACCCAAAACCAAAGCAACAATCCTTTCAAACGGGCTGATGATAAGTACTCCACCTATTTACACGGTCCACCTCTCTGCACAAAAGCGCATACAGTAAAAGAAGGTGTGGATGTTTAGGAAGTCAGTTTCCACATGGATTATTTCCTTGGCTTTTACTTGCCTTAACTGCATGACTCTTCCAGCGACCCATTTCTGTGGCAGCTGCCACCTCACTGCCATTGCGCTGTCTCACTGTCCTTGGACAACACTTGGAAAGTGCATGTAATTATTTATCAAGCCAGGGAAAATGCCAGCACCCTCCATGTGATGTTTATGAGCTTCCCCCAGAGCACCTTCAGGCACTGTGCAATGCATTTCTACATGGGCTGTGGCTCAGCAGTCTGGTCTGCTGACAGTGAATTCCCCTCTTGCTTCTTCATGCATTGCTTGCAGCCTCCCAGCCTGCAAACCCTGTGGATCCCTCACCCCCATCAGAACAGGACGAAAGGAGAGAACAGCAGACCGGAGAGCAAAAACAACACTTAAGACAGCAGCTGGAGGAAGACATTCCGAGGTGGCATTGACAGAGACAAAAAAAGACAAAGCTCCAACAGCCTTCCTTTCTCATAAAGGTTCTTACATGGCTTGTCTCTATTTACCTTGTCTTTTCTTCTTTGCAGACAGCAGAAATATAAATACTAAAAGGAATTGGAAAGAATGTACCCTTTCACAGCCTTAATGAATGTGTGCGCGCTGGGCATGTAAGCCGCGGTAAGTGGCCAGACTCCAGCCTCCTTATTGCCACTGTTGAAGACAAGATAAAGTCTCCAAAATCATGAAAATGGTTTTTAAAATGGCATTTGATATAATTCTGATTCTTTTGACTTTCTTTTCCCATCAAGAAGCCTGAGGGAGCTTCATGCCCTCAGACTCACCTTTCTGCCTTCTGGGCAGTACTAATGACACAGTGCTGTCCTCGTCTAGATCATGTGCAAACTGGAGTCAAAAGAGCTTAGTTAACGCTGCTTCATAAAGAAAAGAGGGGAAATGGAGGTGAATGCCATGCATAATCAAGAACTGGGAGACAGTGAGACTTGGGAAAAAAACACCAAATATTATGCTTACACATCAAGCTGCAAGGCTTACTCACCACAAATCTGATGTCTTGTGCTCAGAATTCATTTTCCAAACCCATTAGTTACTATTTTTATAGCACTCCTACAAGCTTATTGCTATTACCTCTACTGGCAAAACATTGCCAAATCCAAACAGAAACACATCTTGCAGGCCCAGTCAATCACACAATCACATTGCATCTTTAGTTGTGATGCTGCAATAAACAGAGACATATTTGTTTATTGTTATCTATATGTATATGTATATATATATATTCGTACACAAAGCTTTAGAGTACAAAGCTCCTATGAGGAGCAGCTGAGGAAACTGAGGTTGTTTGGCCTGGAGAGAAGGAGGCTCAGGAAGGATCTTATCACTCTCTACTTTCTGCCTGAAAGGAGGTGGTAGTGAGTGTCTTCTCCCAAGTAACAAGTGTCAGGATGAGAGGAAGTGGCCTCAAGATGCACCAGGAGAGGTTTGGAATGGTTATTAGAAAAAATTTCTTCACTGAAAGGGTTATGAAGCATTGGAACGGGCTGCCCAGGAAAGTGACTGATTCATTATCCCTGGAGGTATTTAAAAGATGTGTAGATGTGGCACTTGAGGACTGGGTTTGGTGGTTTAGTGGGTTAATGATTGGGCTTGATGATCTTAAGGGTCTTTTCCAATCTAAATGATTCTGTGATCCTGTTCTATGGTTCTATGGAACTCTGCTGCTGTCCATCACCCTGTCACAGCAGGCAGAAGAACCTGCTGTGCCAATTGCTGCGGCTACTCCAGGCCAGCTCTGCAGTACCTGACTCTGGGATTCTCAGTACTGTAGCTGTAGGGCAGGGAATTGAATTGCAGGTTGTAATCTAGCCATGGGGCAGCAGAAATACAGGCTGCAGATGAGCCCTGCACTTGCACAGCTACACATAATCAGATCCTGAACTAGTCAGGGTGTACCTCCACAAGACGTGGCTCGAGTGGTGAGTCCAGTATGCAAAGAGGTGTCTTTGCAGGTACACACTGCAATGGGAGTAGTCTGAATAATCTCCACAGAGTGTATCACAACTGAGTTCAGAGGTGATTATCTCCACAGAGATGTCGCAATTGAGTTCAGAGCTGAGTTTATAATGCAGATCAATCTGACAGGACTTATTCACATGAAAAATGGAGTGAAGATAGTGGTTCTAAACATTTGTTTAGATTTTGAGATATCTATCTGGAAGGTAACACCTCTCTCATAAAGCTTGAGAATTCGTGTGTCCTGTGCCCAGGAACCCAGGAACACCCACAAACCAGGAAGGGTGGACTTGAGCTCCAGGGGCCCTGTTCCCTTCTCTTACAACTGGTGTGGTATCCTCACAGCGAAGGCGACAGGGGAAACAGAGACCTTTTGCTTATATGACGCTGCTTTGCTAGAACGTCATGGGGATATTTACCTGTGACATTGTGTGACAGCTGAATAATGCTTTTAATAAAAATATAACCCAGTCAGTGTCTTCAGCCTGCTGACTCTGCTTTTCATAACACGCCTTATCAATGTCAGGAAGCTGTCAAAAGCTATAAATAGTGCTGAAGGAAAGTGCTAGTGTTGTTCCTCCAGCCTCTGATCTACATAATGGGGAAATATTAACACGGAGATACTAACACAAGATATTTCTTGTTCTAAAGGTGCGAGGGTTTTAACTCAACTGAAGCATTTAGAAAATGTGAATAGATTTTTCAACCAGCATGAATCAGTATAGTTGATATTGACTTCAGCTTAGACAAGCTGACTTCTACTGAGGATGCAATATAAATATTGGCAAATCTGCAATTATTCATGGGAAATAATGAGCTGGGCAGAAACAGCTTCAGCATGTGGCCACACAAGGCAATTCAGTTTCACTTGGGTTTTGAACTGAAGGCGATCTTAGAGAACGTGGTTAAATCATTCTCTGGAGAGCCCAAAAATGAGTCAGGGTGCTGTGAGGAGCACAATGCTGCTCCCTGGCAGCACGGCCAGCAGAGCTGAGCCCTCACCAACGAGCGGCCAGGATGCTGAGAAGCCAGGACAGGGTCAGGTCCAGGGCAGCAGCTGGCATCAGACACAGATGGGTGGTCACCAAGCACGTCTGCAGCAACAGGGCATGTACAAGGGCAAGTCAGGAAGCTGAGCTGGAGGAGCTGGATCAGGGTCAGAAGCACAGCAGCAGCAGCCAGGGTACAAGCACCCACTGCAGTACAGCAGCAGTGCAGCACAGCAGCAGTGCGGCACAGGTGGGGCCAGGGGTGAAGCCTCAGCTAGAAACAGCTCGCAGGAGGCAGGAGGGCAGGCCTGTGCTTCTGTGTTTCTTCACAATAGCCCTTACCAGTGAAGGCTGGTTGACCTTGGATACAGCCAGCTATGCTCCAGAAGGGGATTTGCCCAGGGTCTTGGCAAGGAGGTTCCATTTTTCTATCCCTGTTTAGAAATATAGTTTTCTCCTCCTTCTCTTATTCTCTTTGGACAGATAGCAGTCAGAACTGCATCTCATTAGTATGAATTAAAATTTTCACAAGTCTTCAGCAGGCTAATTGTTGAGTGACTTCACAATAAAAGGAGAAAGCAAGTGTATTTTAATTTTAAGAATACATCTGGGGGATTAGAAGACAGGTTTAGATAGAAAAAGAGCTTTTAACATACGGCTTGCTCTTTGCAGGGAGTATGAAAACCCAGAGGTGTTATCCCTGTAAATAAAGTAATCCATTTAGAGGAACTGGTCCATCCCTGGTGAAAAATCACACAAAACACATGTTATTGCTACTATTGCTCCCACTACTAAGCATATCTACTGCTTTGGGGGGATCATGCTGTTAACGTGGCTTTAATGTCAGGTAAGGACAGGTATCTCAAGTAGGCTTGAAGTGGATGGGCAGCCTGGCAGCTTCCCTTGCTGGGAACAGCTCTGCACACCAGTGCTGGGTCTGGATCCAGCAGCACTGGATGAAAGTGCATATGGAGCAAGCTCTCCTTCCTCATTCTTCTATACAAACTCTGATGCCTCTGAAAAGAGAAGTCTGATTAATGTGGTTGTTTTCATTTTATTAATTTCATGCTATGTACAGGCATAAATGTGTGTGGTGATAAGAAGCAGTAATGGAGAAGGCAATGAGCACATTGAGAGCCAGAGAGGGGACATGTGGGCCAATTACAGTATTAAATATACAAACTTTTCAGTGCTTTTCATATTACTTAAATATTTGGAGATGAGCAGTCATGTGTTGGAGATGGAGCATAAGTTAGGTTTAAAGAAAGGGAAAATTTGAGAGTGTGCAGAGTCAGGCAGGGAAATCCTGGCCCAGAGGCTAATTCTGATGTTTCATAGGACTCCTCACTGGTGGAATAACTTCTCAGTGTCTGCCTTGGGAAAAGGGAACTGCCTGCCTGCTTGTGGAGGCCAGTGATTCCCCGCTGAACCAGCACGAATGTATCATTTACCTGCTTCTGAGGACGGAAAGAGACACTTACAGGGACCAGATCCCACCAGAGAGCAGCAGTGTTTGAAGTAACCACTGTCAGAGAATTTAGACTAGAAATGACCAAATGTCCAGGGCTCTTCTTTTCTAGACATAGCAGTGGACATACGGTTTGTGATGGAATGGGAGATCAAGAAAACTAGGGACATTTTTCCCCATCTTCATTCAACATATTGATAAGATCTAACAACAGACCCCCAGAGCAGCTCTTTCTCAGCAGCAGCTGGTACAACCTGAAGCCTGGATGCTGCTGTTCAATGTTCAGGACCTCCAGGGATCCTACATCTCTGTACAACAAGATCAGTTTTCAGTACATGCTGGCTTTTTCCATGGAGCAGGAGGGAACTGCAAAGTCTTAGCTGTAAAGTAATACAGCTCAGGAGTATTTCAGGAATAAATATTTGAAAAGTTGCGTGAAATGATGAATGCAAGAGTGTCCAATCATTCAGCTTTGGACATTCACTGAGTTACGCCTGTATTTCTATGTGCAAAGCCTAAAAACCTGACTGTGTAAATTTATTGATCTAGCAGCTTTCATTCCATGAATTGGTAAATTTCTGTGGGAAATGAGCAGCTTGAACTTTTCTGAACTCCCACATATTGGTTGCTCTAAGCAAGATCCAAGTATGGCAAAGAGGCTTGTCACTGCTGCAATCTCGCATACAGAACATGTGAAGAAAAAAAAAGGCAAAAGAATGTGTGGAGGGAATTTTCCACAATTAGGCAACCTCGAAATAGACTGTTGGCCCTGAATTTGCCAGAATGGAGAACCAAATGGATTTAATAAGAGGTAAATAATTGACAATAATAGTGTCCTGTGTTCCCATCTTCACCCAGAACAGATGTTTTTCAGGCCCATAGCTGGAAATAATGGTCCTGAAGCAAGGAAAAAAGGGAGAAGGGAAAGCAAAGCTCTTTTGGGTAAAGCTGTTGTAGATGCTGCTCTGACCTGCAGATGGGTACTCCTCTCCAAAACTCTCAGAGCTAATCTGGCTAAGAATTCACTTTGACTAACTCGTGGGGAAATCCAAAGAAGTCAGCTCTTGATTAAATTCAGGGGGATTGGATAATCTCGTGCTTTGAACTTGACCTATTCTATTCTGGGTGTCCTGCATTCCTTACTCTGGGTTACAGGAAGCTAAAGTTGCTTCTTCAAGCTCTTGGAAAGAGGATTGACATGGGATGAAGGCAAATCTCATGGAAAGGCTCCAAGGACCAAATGTCAGGCCGCCAGCTCTCAAGAGAGCTAAAAGAAGGTGGCATCCTAGGCAAATGATTACTAAGGAGTAACAATTTGTTCAAGCCACTGGAAGGATTCCTGACTGCAGGAATCCCTCTCTTTACTTGACCTGAATACACACGTACTCCTTCTTTGAATATTTTATGCTGTTCTGGCTTGTAGCATGCATTTCACTACTGTGTCCTGTGGACGTGTAGTCCGAAGAATTTTTTTTTTTTTTTTTACGAACTCTGTAGGAAAACAATATAAATTGGGGAATTTTTTTTTTCTTTAATCTTATGTTTTGCTAACTGAAGCAGTAAGGCTTCAGCCAATCCCCCTGAGGGGTGGAATGACACTGTCCAATCACTATTATGTAGATATCTCTGTATAAAATTTAGAATCAAAATAAAGTCTAACACACTTCTGCTTTCTACGGCTTAGTGTAAGTCTACTCTCTTTACTGCTGCGCACACCGACAGTGTCCTGGTTTGAATGTTCTTTTCCTATGTCATTTGGAGCAGTCCCAAGAAAGAAAAGATAAGAAAAATGTTTTTAATGGAAAGAAAAATTAGCAAAATGGGCATTTCCATCCCTAGTATCTGGGGCAACAGATGGGGTGGTGAAAAATATGCCTGCGGGGCAAAGTTCTGCTCCGATCACTCTTGTGCCCACCAGAGACAGTTCTAATTTAAAGCACTGACGATCATGCACTGTGGAGCTACACTTTGTTAATTTATTATCCCTCACCTTAATCTGGTGTATAAATCATGGCAACAGGCAAATGTGTAGCAACAGCTGTAGATTGCTCTATCCTAGCAAGCAAGCGGAGTTAGATCAGGAGGTTCAAATATGAAAGAGCCTTTATATGTTGATATCTCTCCCCACCACATTTTCTGTGTTAAAATATCTCATCAGCCCACTAGCAATCTTTCAGAGAAAAGGTAGAAACAAAATGGAGAGAGAGGAAGTTTTATAAATAAACTATTTTCGGTATCTAGTCTCTAAGAATTTATTATGATGAGATAAAGAAAGCGGTTCAGAATTTTTGGCCAGCCACTTTGTAAGTGATAACAGTGAGTCAAAAAGAGAAAGCTTTTATTGTTTGATTGGTTTTGGTTTTAATAAGTCTATGCTGCATTGGTATGCAGTGATTAAGCCTTCATTTTGCCATTCAACACACAAATGGCCAGAAACCAGCATCTCCATCACGAGTTTCATATCTTCCTGGGTTAGGTTTCTGCCGTGTATCAGTTCGCTCACCCCTCTAGGAGATTTAACAATTTACATTAAGCAGCTAAAACAGGCAATGTGAATTACCTTTGAGTTGTTGCCTATTTAAGTACTGTCTGTGAGGATTCGTAATTTTTGTGTCTTGAACAGCAGTTTTACCTCTGATTTCAAGCCTGGTGTATCTTCAGACATGGCAAATTGGCCCAGAGATCACGTGGGGATCTCAGCAAACTGTGCAAAACCTGTTCCTCTAGATGCCTACTTGCAGATACCAGAACTGTGGAATGATAAGGCCATGTGTAAATAAGTTACTGGGTCTTCAGATAGAATTATACTGTGAGAAAATGCTGCCTTGCTGGAGAAACTGTTCCTGGATGTTTCCTGCAATATGTGAGGAATCAAAAGGAAACACCGAGAACTGCAGAATCATTTTTGTGCACAACTGGTGTGCAGCCACGTACAGAATTTCTTCCAGTTCCTGTAGGGTGTAGGCTGTGTCCACCTGCAGGAGGATATGTCAGCCACCCACATGGTGCCCAGGGTGGACAAATTATCATGCATATTTAAAAAGCTTTCCTCCTCCTTTGGGGAAGATGAAAACAGGAGCTCCTGCAGCACAATATGCACAAAGTATTCCACAGGGGTACCGATCAATAAACGATGGATTGCTCGGGGCATATCTCAGCCATAGCAACGGTGCTCATCTGATGGGAAGGCTCTGCTTCACATCAGTGAAAGCAGCATGGACAAAGTGCCTGGGAGCCGTGCAGAAAGGCTGGAGGGAGGCGAATGGTAGAGAGCAAAATAAGTAGAGAATGGGAAATGTTCAAAAATATTTGCCTACAATAATAATAATAATAATAATAATAATAATAATAATAATATTAATAGTAATAAAAGTAAAAGGGCCTGCTTACACATAAGGCTTACTAACTGTTCTAGGACAGGTGTGATAGTGAATAGAGCGCAGGATAAATTGTCAGAAGTACCTAAAAAATGTGGTTTATTTCGGGGCTTTGGGCACCACTTGTATAATACATACAAAACCATTTCTCTGTCTAGGGCAATGTGCTAGAAATCCCAAGCCTAAAGGTTTGAAAAATCACTTGCTTCTTCACTACTAAAATCTCAGTCCATTACCATAATTTAATCATCTCCTTGTGTGTAGCTGGATGCAGACATTCCTTTATATCCCCATAATGACTTCCTAACTATTCATCTTCAGTTGATGGGCAGGCAGTAAACACCTATCCACAGGTCGCTGACTGATTTAACTAGGTTCTAGGTTAAACAATTACAAGATTGCATTGCCAGTAAGTCTTCACCCCGCAGTCCCTTGTGCAGATGTTTAGAGCAAGAGTAGCATCCAGTGGTCAAAATGTTAATTACATTATATGAGGGCATTGCATGCTGGAGGTATCTCAACAGCTCCAGCTTTCTTGCTGCAAAAAAAAGCAGGTGAGTGCAAGCCTTAAAAATTCAGGGTCACGCTTACATTGCACAAAGGAAAGTTACACAGAGTAACACATCTGTCCTTCTACAAGGTCGGTGTGTCTTTCTCCTGCTCGTGCACAGTGAGATCTACTGACCTTTAAGTTGGTAAATGCTAAGACTGAGGACTTTCTGGATGGATGGACACGGATACCATGCACCAGGTCATGTTTTAAGGAAAGAGGGAGGAAGGCGAGTGGGGAGGAAGGTGCTGTGACCTTGGTCTGACATCTGTGGAACGAAGCCTTGAGCACAGGACAGTGCAGAGGGGCTGTGCTTGCAGTGCTCTGACTCGTCCCTGGCTCAAGGACCTCAGGCACTAGGCACAGCTGAAAGCAGCAGACCTCTGTCCTGGAAATAGGATGCCAGCACTGCAGGGGGGGATGGGGAATTGGTGGAATTTGACTCATAATCAAGGGAGATAGGAGAGGAGATGTCCTTAGGGGAGGGCAACACCTATCTGTTTATTGGTGAGGGCACGCAATTGAAGCTGTGGAGGTGGAATCTGCCTTCCTCCTCCGAAAATGCTCATTATCTTTACCTGGCCTGGGGAGTGAGAAATAGGGCCAAAAGGTGAGTCGAACACTGAGAGGACGAGTCTTGCTTGTGCTTTGTGGACTACAAGAAAAAAGTGACCTCAGATAACGGCTCTGCATGTGCTTAAGGGCATGGAGAAAGGAGGTGAGTTTCTTGCTCTCAGCCTGGAGGAGAGGCTTCATTAATCACACTGCAAGTGAGGGAGCTGCCAGGTGTTCACGGGGGAGCACTGGGTTTAATCCTCCTAGCAACACAGGTACCAGCCAGAGAACAGGGAGCATACTGTCCAATAAGGAAAACAGGACCATGAAGACTACTAGACCAGGACATCAGAAATTTAGCAAATGATAACTTAGGTTAGATATCTAGGGCTAATTTTTCCCCCTGGAACTGCAATAAATATTAAAAATTAAAATAAATTAACAAGTAATAAATAAATCAATAAAAAGCTGGTTTTAGGAGGTCTAACATTCATGTCCTTGTGCTGTGTCAGCACCAAAGGTGAAGGATCCCAGGAACAAACCTGGATGCATTTTTATAGGTGTGCACAGACCTCTGCCTTTCCTGGGCAAAGTGCTCTGGTCTCCCCAGCACCAAAGACTTGTTTTGCTGCATTTCTGTGGCCTTTCAGTGCACCATTACTCTGTGACCTTGAGGCAGTAAAACTTGTCTGGGGCAGTTAATGATTCTCCCTGCTCCCGTGCAAACATTAGCCGAGGTGGAGGAGAACCAGCTGCGAGGGCTGCCTCACTTTCTTTTCCTTCCTCCTTTACTAACAGCAGAAATGTTGCAGTTCTAATGCAGAACCACACTTGCCCAAAGTGCTGGAGAGAGAAATTCTCCCTTATCATCTTTCCTGATGTGTGTGTCTCCCTAGAAAAATACTGTGAAAAGGTCAGATACTAAGGCATGTACAGGGAGAGTTCACCCCAAGGGCAAGAGTGTTACTTAATTCCAGGATGCATTGCATGCCTGGGTGGATGTATTTTCAAAATTATCTCCTTCAGGTTCGCACTATCTGACTTGAAATGGAGCACCTCCATTAGAAAAGCCTTTCACAGAAGATCTTCTCGCTGCTTTCCTAGGAATGCATTGTGGGTTTTCATCGTGTATGTGCTTGGTGCAATGATGTCTCTGTGTTATGCTGAGCTCTGCATGCTGCAGGATTGCTCATCAAGTCTTGCTGGAGTACATGGCAGAGGCAACTTCACATCAGCTTTTGGGAAAAATTGAAGGGCTCTCCTTTCCCCAGCCCACCTGACTGCTCAGGTAGGCTGTGACGCTTTCACACTGCTGGCAGATGGCTGTGGGCATGACAGCTCCACATGCTGCGATGGTGTTAGGGCATTAAATTCCGCTGCTTCTGTCTCAAGATCTCGCAGGTATTTTCTCCTAGGGAGAATGAACGTCACAGAGCAGGTAGATGTTGAGTACAGGGTCATGTGAGCCTCCAGCACGTGGGCTTGTCCTCACACTGTGGGAGCCCAAAGCACCATAACCCCTTCTGTCTGCTGCATGGTAACCAAACCAGCCTTCCTGCTCTTATCCTAAGAACATCCTTTCCTGTGGAAAGGAATGAAGCCTTCTGCTGCCTCACAGAGCAAAACTTGTTCCAGTCTCCTCCCTGAAGACAAGACTGAAAGCACCTGGGAAGATGAGCTGTACATAGCATGTATTAACAAGAAGATTAAGAAAACAGACCAGTATCTGTTTCGGGTCATAATTTGCACTGCATCCTGCACAGCACACAGGAAAGCAAAGGAGAGGACTTTGCCTTGGCTGGGACACGAAGACTCGATGACTCTCCAGAGGTTTTGACGTCCCTTCCAAAAACCTGACCACGTGGGACACATCATATGGAATGCATACACCCCATTGTTGCACCACATTTAATTGTGTTACAAACTATATCAGTGCCGTCTGTCGTGCTTTTGGTGGCCTGTGAATATTAAGTGCTGGGGTACAAGGCCAAGGTGGGTTCATAATCCATACAAAAAGCTGTCCTGAAAATGCTTTGTGAATTCTCCATGAGAAAACCAAAGTGTTCATAGAAATATTCCTATACATAAACAAAATGCAATAAAGTATCCCTAAAGTGCACATACTGAAAAAAGCAAACAGCAGTAAATATGATAACATGTACACTCTGGAGATGTTTAAATTACTGAATAAAAGTGATTTACACTGAGACCATGGAAGTTTGGGAGAGGGCTCACAGTCACAGTGGGCACATTTTCTCTTTGAGGCTGTGCAGAAATCTCTTGTTCTGGGAGCAGCATGGCTCTGAGGGATAGCAAGAGTCGGTTCATTCCGGGTTGCTTCGTTTCTGTGGTAACAGTGCTAAAAATCTGATCACATCCCATTCTGGAAAGCTGTGTCCCAAGGACACTGCACATATATGTAAGACCCTAGAGGCAGTGATTCCTTTTCAGATACTCCTCTCCGGTTTCATGGTATGCTGCTACATGAAAGCACCCTGGCATGAGGATCTGGTATCTAATGGGTTGCATACTGGCTGCCTGCTGCTTCGCATTTTATTGATTCCTGGCAGAGGCTGTACTGGTTCTTGGCTACAGGACTAGAAGCCTAATTAGCAGCACAAGCAAGGAAGGTCTCAGGGGTCATCTGGGTGAGAGCTGCTTGCAAAGACAGGCAAAGGGGTGCTAGGTGTTTGTACTCTGCAAGCCTTCTTGCCTGTTAGACACCATACCCCGAGCCAGCACAGGAAGTGCCCCTGTGAACAATAACCAGAACCAGGCAGGTGCAGTGCCTGTGCTCCTCACACTGCGGCCTCCTGCCAGCGTGCTCAGCCAAGGGCAACACGGATATCTCTCCCCACCTAGCAAAAAGGAAGATCTGACTGGTAATAATGAGAGCACCTTGCTACAGCCCTCTCTGAATCTGAAATACATTTTATCTCCCTTGTGGCCATGATCAGATTCCTCATCCAGTCATCAGTCCTGTTTTGCAAGCAGTTCCGGAGTCAATGGGGTTTGCAATGAGCTTGTACTTTGTACTTTGTCCTTGTACTTTGCTTTTTACCACAGTAAGACCAGCAGTAAATGTAATGTTACATAAGAAAGGCCCACTATCGAAAGCCTCTTAGCACAATAATATTTTCGTAGAAAGCAAAATAACTTGCTAAGATTTGTGGAGCTAATAAACTAACCCAGGCTTTCTACACTGATTTCCTACAGTAATTCCCAGCACAGCCAAACAGCACAATTCACAGCTCTTTTGTCTGTAAACACATTTCAAGGCTATTTGACTAGAATGAGGTGTGGGCATGCAGGCTGATTTGTTTAGTGTTTCCCAGCTGGTCCCATCCTCCTTTCTGTCCTTGAGTTTCTCAGCTATGTCTGAGATAAAGTGTGGTTTCACTCTAGGGTCTCACGCCAAAGTCCTGCTCCAGGGAAGCAAGGACTGGTTTTATCTTACAACCTCTGCAAGCCCTTTTTCCAAACTCGTCTTAGGCACCTGCAGATGTAACCAGAGTAACCTGGGAGTGCAAAGCCATGTAGGAAAACACCTGTAGTTGAACCAAATATTGTGGTTTATAGGTGCAAGGTGAGTGTTTTCACTTTCTTCAACGTAGAATTATTCCCAACCGAAGAGCAATAAAATCTCTCATCAGATCTTCAGTTCCACTCACGTCAGGGCACTGTTTGAACACACCTCTGCCCCTGAAATGCAGAATTCTTTGGTCAAAACAAAGCAGGTTTAAAGGTAAGCCCCAAGGCCTGCAGGTGGGGCAGTAGAACCGTTGCATGATAGCATCAGACCTTCCTAATACCTTCGAATTCCTGCATAGCCCAAATACAGCTGGAAAATAGAGCCCCACACCCATACTGGAGAGCAGCTGCAGTTTGATGAGAAATGTCGTCAACTAATACTAAAGAGAGAAGAGCCAGAGGAGAAACACTAGCTGCTAATATTAAAAATACTTTCCCAATATAGATACTTTATCTAAAAAACTTAAAAGTAACATTTTATTTCTCCAAAGTTTATATTTGTCCCTAAAGTAGTCGTGGGAATACAGCATGAAGATTCTGTTACTGCTTGTGATTCAAAACAAAGTGTAGTTGTTCAAAAGCTTTGAACCAGCCCAGGATTTATAATACTTGTAAAGCTGGTTCAACTGGACTGGCAGAAGGTCAAGGTCCTGCTTTTAGAACTCAAATTCGAGTGTTGCCCTGCACAAAGTCGTTCTTCCTTCAAGAAAGACTCTAGTGCAGACTAAGGCTGTTGCTTTTACTTTTACAGGCAGACACTTTGTGACTGTGTGTTCTGTTTAATGTACCTGGGAGGATTTCATACCCTCCTATTTTCCAGGTCATCTGTCCCTCAGAGAAAAGAAATTAAGGGGGCAGGGGACTTAATGGCAGAGACCGACTGATAAAATCATGGTTGATGCAGAAAATAAAAGCAGATAATAACTTTCTCTTAGAACACAAAAAAATCACACGGCATGAAACAAAATAGCTAAAGTAGTGGAAAGTACTTCTTAGCACCGTACACCATTAAGCTGTAAAGCTCCTTGTCACAGGACACCAGGAGTCTGGAAAGCTGTTATAAGCTGAGAGACCAACTGGACAAAAAAGGAAGAAAAAGCCATCAAATACTGTTTAATATTAATTACTCCTTCTATCTAAGATGGTCCCAAGCTGCAAATGGCAGTAGATCAGAAAAATATTTTATATAATATCTCTGGTTTTTCCCTGGGTTTTTATTCTACCTTCCTCACCTGCAGTTGTTCAGTGTTTTGCCTCATGTAAAGAAGGGATTGAAATGAGGATCAAAAGACCAAACCTTTAAAATTATAGAATTGCAGGGCTTCAACACAAGCATCCTCAACAGTAGCTGTTGCTCTCTCTCAGTAAGCAGCAGAGAAATACCCTCCTTGCACTGGCCACTGTTATCAGTTTCCCCTTCTAGGATGTCCAGCTCTAAAAACATTAAATGCCCTATTCTCATCTCATTCCACCCAAAAAATGGAAAAGCTGGATCATGGCAATGCCTAGTAGATGACAAACACTTGGATATTTTTAATTTCCTTTCTCTTTTTTATTTTCTAATTGACTGAGATATCCTAATTTGCTGAAATATGTAGCTATATCTCCCAATAATTTAAATCCTTTAACTGTGGTTTGGGCTTTTTTGGAAGAGAAAGACTCATTCTAATTGTCTGCACTCTTCCCCACCCCGCACCTCCCCTTTGTTGCTGTGTTCATGGAGATCTGGAGTTGAGAAGGAAGGAAAGTAAGGATGGCATGTTCTCCACAGTCATTCCCAGCTCGGGAGCCTCCCCACCGTGGGGGTGCCACGTGCGCAGAGAACGTTCCCCAGCTCGGCAGGGGCAGATGTTGGAGCTGGCAGAAAAGCAGACCAAAGGGCAGCTCCCCTGGCTATCGGAGTAGCTTTATTATCTCCCCTCATGCTCCTGCAGAGATGGAACACCGCCCCACCACAACCTCCCTTTCTCAGGGACCTGCTCCCCAGCACGGCCCTGGCGGCGCTTGAGCAAAATGTAGCTCAAGGCAGAATTTGGCTCAGGATCTATTTTTGTCCCTGTTCCTTTTCAGGAATTTGTTAAATTAAATCAAACATTTTGTCCTGAATAAACAAACCACTACATACTTTCCTTTTGCTCCAAACGTACCTTTTAATTACAGGAGAAGAGGGCTTGGCAACCCCAGCGAAAGATGGCCCCCTGAGCAAACAAACAAGCAAGTAAATAAAAGAGCTCCTCAAAAGGCTATCTTTATAGAAAGGACTACTTTTTAACTGAATTTTGAAATTAGGTTTATGTATGAAGTACCAAAATAGCAGAGCAGAGAATAATGAATATTCTGAGGTTAGCAGTACCACACTCGAAAATTAAAATTTATAAGTAAAATGCAGCAGGGGAGGAACTTCAAAGGATCTGATGAAGTCCACCACACAAGCCCCCAGTCTTTGAAATACCACCAGATCAATAGCTGCGCTAGAAGAACACCAGTGTTGTTTGAGAAGGTTGGGATTTTTCCATGTTCACTCTGTTGGGTTTTGTTGTTGTAGTTGTTTTTGTCTGTTTTTTGCTGGGGGGGGGGGGGTTTTGGTTGTTTGTTTTTTTTTTTTTTTCAAAAAATCTCCAATATAGATATAGACATTTTTTCTTTAAGTAACCCTTACAAGTCAATGGGACTTGCTTCGCATTTTTTAAATTCTGTGGAAAGTATTCCAATGACTAGTGTTTTCTTTAAAGCTTCCAGGAATTATTTGATTGTAAGGAATTCAAGCCTTTGCTTTAAGATAATATTTTAAAGAATAAAAATCTTCTTCATATCTGAGAAAGCCTGAAAATGTGAAGTCTCAGCCACTAGAGTTAAAAATTTCAAAGACAGAGTATCTCATTCTGTTCCTCAAAATGCATATGCTGATTTTCAGAGCAGTGAGTTTGGGGTTTTACCCATATTTTATTTGAATTTAAAATTAAGTTATTTGCAAATTTTATTTGAAAATGACTTTATAGTTTTCCAACAGGGGACTCTAATAAAAATAAAAATTAGAAGAGTGTTTCACGAAATAATAAAGGAAAACTTACAATTTAAATATTTGTTGCAAAATCTATGATATAACTCTTCCAATATGTATTCCTAAGCTCTGAATGATTTTCAAAGGCAATAGAAACTCAGTAGCTCTGCCATTATAGGGAACAATATTTTCCTTCTTTAGAGAACAATATTCTCGGCTTTTTTCATCAGATCTTGTTTGGAAAGCCTTTTTAGCAGTTTAAGCTCAATCCTGCACACTACTGCCTCAGCCAGGCTCAGTCTCTTTTGGAAAAATAAACCAAATCATCACTGACTCCAGCTGCCATCATTTCCTCAAACCACTTGCTGGGGAAAAAGTCTTAAAATTTTGGCTGTGGGTTCCATTTAAGTTGTTTTTCGTTAATTGTTCAAATTAAATTCTTTATGTTTATGGGTAAGACTTTTTGTTTTGTAAAATAGGTGAAAGCAACCAAACGGGTGATGACGCGCTCCTGATAATGGATGCAGTAGTAGAGGAGAAAAAAATGAAGTTATTCTGGGATGTTCCAAAATGCTATGGCAGAATTGGTACAGCCAACCACAAGATGAACCAAAACATAACACAAGCTAGTTTAAAGCTTTAAAATCCTGGGGTCTGTGTGAAAGAGAAACAAGGAGGAAACAGGACTGAAGCTCTTCTTGAAATGACTCCAATAAAGGTGATTCTCTCATTTTGCCTGACAGAGATAAGAAAGTATTTAATGACTTAATTAACCCATGCTTCCCATGAAAACTATCACATTGTGAAATTTCCACAGCCGCCTGTGAAGCATTCCTGAGGTCCCAGGAGTGGTGGTAGCGGGGCTGGGGAGCCCTGGGACCCAGTCCAGCCCTGCCAGGCCAGGCAGGGGCAGGCAGCCAGAGACAACACGGGACACCGGGCAGGAAAGAGGAATTAAAGTCCTGCAGGGAGTGAGGGCAGCAGGGAGAAAGGAGATGGAAACGGAGCAAGTCCAAATGCATCAATAAATTACATGGATTGATTTAAAGGGCAGGTAGTGCAGGCACACTGCAGCTGATGTCGCTCCAGCTCCTTGTTTACACTTTCATTCACCTTAGGCTGGCAGTATGCATTTGCTTTTATTACAGCACTTGAAATAACTGGAAGAATAATCGACCTTGTGCTTCAGAATAATCCTTCTCTTCCCCAGATATTGTCCCTATTTTATTTCCACAGTAATAGAGCTCTGACACCTCTACTGCCGGAAGTCTGTGTGTCAATGCCTCCTCCATCATCCATCCTCCCTTCAGTCTTGCTAACCCTCACGCCCTGCTTTTGAGGGGCCCCTCTGCCTCAGGCTGGTGCCAGGGGTTGAGCAGTGCCCGCACCAAAGGTCTGTTGGCCCCACACCACCCCATAGGCTCCCAGAACAAGGAAAGACAAGGAGAGATCCAGTGCGTGCCAGCTGGACCCACTGTCTCCAGGTCAGATGGGGAGGAACCACCTGCTGATTCTTGAAGAAAAGAAGTGAAAAATTTCAAGAGGAACAGCAAAATAATTTAAAAATCCCAGAGAAGATGAAGGGAAAAAGCCATTGAAGCCCTGAGGGCATTCACAACCTTTCCTGACCCTGTCAGCCACACCGGGCTCCCCAGCCTGCTGGAGCCCAGGACCCCACATCATCCCCCCAGGCTGTCAGCCACTGCCCCAGCAGCCCTCCAGCCCCCTCCAGCCCTGCCCTCCTTGGCTGTGGGTCCCACTGAGCCGTGCCCATGTCCCAGCCTGTCCCCATCCCCAGGGATGTGCCCCCAGTGCATGGCTCTTGGCTGGGGTGGTGGGATGGGCCCAGCCAAGCGAGTGGGTGAATTATAGAGTCACCCAGTGAGGGGGACTGTTTTCACCATTTTCCTCTGGGGTGTGAGGAAATCTGCCATCTCAGCAGCACCGAGCTGACCAGGACAAACAGGAGTTGTGGCCAAGTCCTTCAGGACAATCTGAAATTCAAGGGCTGAGCACCTGTCTTGCTTTTTCACCTGCCTCCTGTTGTTCCCAGTGTTTGTCTTTCTGAACCCCTTGTCACTTGGATCACGTCTGTCCTCTGGTGAAAACAAAGCTAAAAGGTCTGTCCCTTCTGGGTCTGTTTTTTCTTCATGGAAACAGAATTGCACTTTAGCTGCAAGCAGTGGAGCCCTAGATGTTTTTTACTCTTTTCCACCTTATGTATCCTAAAGGAATGTTCCTTCTTATCATTAACCATCCTAAAGGCCATGCCAAAGAAGGTTTTAGTATTTTTTGTGACTTGGAAGAAATGATATGAGATTTTGTTCAAATACAAGTGCTAGTAAATACTTCAGATGACCCATTCTAGCTCTCTTTACAGGCTTTTTAATAACAAGCTGAAGGTGCGTAATGATGGTTGTCACCCTAGGAATAAGCAGGCTCTCCTCCCCATATTCTCAATTCCCTGTAAATACATTCAGCTGTAGCAGGATCATGTTTCCACTTTGGACACTGTGTCCCATTTATCCCATCAAAGTTCAGACAGCAGAGCATTCCTGAGGGATTTGGGAGGTACCATATTGAAGTCTGACAGAGGGTGAAAGAGCAGGGATATCCAAGAGAGCACAAACACCTTCCCAAACGAGTGTCTGGGCACCTCAGAAGAGGTTGCTAAAGGAATGTAAGAAGAATGCTCCTCTGTTCTATCTCTTTTTCCTTGTTTGACTTGCTCCCCTCTTTCATCAGCAGTATCTCTACTCCAAATATTTTTCTTCTTAACAACACCCTTTCCATGGGCATTTTTTCCCCAAAACCACAGTATGCTTTCTTTGCCAACAAAAGCCATTAACTTCTCCGGGCAGGGTAGGAAAGATGCAGCTTAAGTTATCAAAAGTGCTAGTTCATTAGCGCAGCTAATACTGGTTTCCCTATTCAAATACACTACAAGATAACTTTCATTACCCCTTTAAATCCACAGTTTTCTCAGATGCAAGTATGTAAATAAATTTGGGTCTGTTCTTGTTTTACACTTTTAGCCATAGCTATGCTGACACGGTGCTGCTGATCATTTCATATTATGTTTAGCATGGTCTTGCTACTCTATCCCATTAAGGTTTTTTTTTTAAATTTCCTCTTTCCCAGGAGAATGCAGAGCCTGGCTCTCTAGCCTTCCCTGCAGTGTAAAGTGAAGTTCTTTCCCTTCCATGTTCATGTGCTCTAAAAGCAAACTTCTGCAATATTTAAAGCGAAGGTCTTAGAGAACAGACTGCAGCCTCCTCACCAGCTGTAATTAATCCCCAAAGCAGATCACATCCTGCACAATTACAAAGATGATACAACTTAAGACCACACCTGGTGAGCACAAAGGAGCCTCAGTTAAGAATGAACAAGCAATGGAAAGGTGGTGGGTGTCTTTTATGACATCCAGAGCTGGAGGGAATATGAACAATTCTGCCAGAGGGCTTCCAGCTGTGCCTTTAGGACTGACTTAAATGCTTTCCCTTTGTGTATCTATAGACATTATACCCTTTCCCTTTGGTGCCCAAGCTCTAAAAGCTCCAGTGACTCCATGGCAAACTGCAGGGTGTAGTGGAGACATGGCCTCCATCAGTGCCTGCTGCCCAGCTTCCTCAGCGACTTGGTTGTATGTGGTTTCATGCTGTAGGAAATGTCTCAACACAGCTAAAGCTTCACCATGCTCTGTCTTAGGCAGCCTTGTTCATTTCTGGGTGTACACGCTCTCAAGCACGTTTTAATCTGCTTTTCCTTTCCCATTTCACTGTGCTCCTTTTCAAAGGGATGCTTGTGGACAGAGAAGCCTTGAAAAGGCTGAACCCAGAGCAGCAGGTTCCCTGCAGAAATCAGAGAAAAGGTAATCTATAGCCCATATCTCGTTAAGCCACAGGTTTTCAGATTTCAGAAAGACTGTCTGTGAAGTGGCAGGTAGTCTAAAAGTTGACCTGCTCAGCCACAGGACTTCCAAGCAACAAGAGATGTAGTTGAATTTGAGCTGTACGTGCTATGAGAACTTCCCCACCACTTCTAATTTTCTGAAGCTGGATAAATCCTCTCAGAGCTCTGTGTTTGCAGAGGCTTTTGGCTTCGCACAATGATTTAGCTGTATTTGCACCTGTAAGTTTTATCTTCTGTTAGTTTGTGCAATATTTTAATGGCTTTGACTTTGTGACTTTCAGGCATTTAAAGTGCTACAGCAAACGGGAACAATAACATTTTCATTAGAAAGCCTTGCCAATTTGGCTTTTAGTTCAGACTTTTCCAGCTGCTGATCTGTGGTCCAATGACTGAAATGTATGTCCAGTGCATTTTCTTTTAGATTTTTTTTTATTTCCTTGGGCAAAAACAAGAGGACAAATCCCACGCTTCCGTTTTGTGTCCAACCTCGGCCCTTGAAAGCCCACGTACAACCACAATAATGTCCCTTTAGAAACATAGCTCCTGTGTAAGGGCACACTAAGGGCCCACCAGTGTGCCTGCTTCCTAAAGGATGTGAACACCCCAGCTTTGAAATCTGCCTCTTTGCTTGCAGAGCAACGAGCCATGGAGTATCATCGATATAAAGCTCCCCAGCCTAAGTCCTGAAACCCGCAAACATATTGTACCGAAGGGAAGAAGTGCAAAACCCAGACGAGCAAATTAGGCTTCATCTCTTTGTGCTTAACCTGGGTACCAGTAAACATCCTTTTTTTTTTTTTTAAGCTGCTAGATAATACTCTCACACAAGCAGATAACTTGGCACATTTTTCACAGGTGACAGTAAATCACGTTTTGCATTTATTGATTATTTATTTAGTACTTTTTTGGCAAACAGTTGCTTTATAGCAGCTCATCCTTTTAGCACAGGTTAACATTTCATAAATATAGAAGTGCAGAGATTCCCCTCTAAAATTCTACCTGAAAGAAAACAATTTAAAATCATTCAACTGAAGACAATAGCAAGTCTGAGACTAAAGCTTAAGTAACAACTGGAAATAAATTAATCAGCATGGTCAGCATATTCTTCAGCATTTTTGTACGAGTAACACAGTTGTGGTAAACCTGGCCCTGGCATTCGTCAGTGTTCTTGTTGCTTTGTCCCGTATTCTGTGGCAGTATCTGCTAGTAATGCATTAACAGAAATCACCTTCCCAAGGCATGGAAACACTTTTTTTTGCTCCTGACGTTATAAACGTATCTTGAATCAATAGAGCTGGCCACTTACTGCGAGAATCGGAAATGCTGTGGAAGGTAATTGCTTCACAGCAAATGACTTCACATAATTTGATAGTCGCTAGGTCTCATGCATTATTCTTGCTGTTAATCCATTGTGATTTATTATCCATTTCTACTCCATTTATCATCACATTACTGTTCCAAGGTTTTTCCTGATCTTTGCTTCTCAGAGCCCAGTCGCACATTTCATTGCTGGCAGTTTAAAACAAGAATAAAATAGATTAAACAGTTGAAATGCTGTGCCCAACAAATATGTTTCACTTGTACTGTGTCTGGAGGGTGCCCTGGGCAGTCCAATCTTTCCATTTTTCATTTCTTGTGGCAAGTCAAAAACAGTATGTCAATAAAACTCCCCTTTCTGGAGTAACAATGATTAGATTTCACTTCACTTCCAAAACTAGCTACAAATACACAGCATTGTGCCTTTCCTTTATGCAGCTGATATTTACTGAGTATGTGTTGGAATGTTTTGAAAAGATACAGTTATCCAGTACTTGTGTTTTCCATGCTTCTTGGGGGTTAAGAGCTGTCAGATTCAACCCCTGTCAGACAGTGGATAAAGACAGTGCTGGCTGATCTGCATTTCCTTCCACTCTGTTTTAACATTTTCTTTCTGTTAATATTTCTCTAGGATGACCCTGCTTGAGGGAGGCTGGACCAGATGACCCACTGTGGTCTCTTCCAACCTTATCCATTACATGATTCTGTGATTCCCAAGTGAGAGATGCGGGTGAGAGCCCTCAGGTGAGGAGCGGGAAGAGTGGCCACAGAGGAGATTCCTCCACAACTGTCCAGAGGTGTAAGTGGGCTCTATGCATACTTATGGGGAGCAGGCAGGACAGCCCCAAAATATCTCTTTGCTTGGAGCTGTGTGTCCAGAATTCCTGCTTTCAGAATTGTCAGCGCTGCATGTGAAATAAGACTTAGTGTAAACAGGGAGGAGAGGGGGCTTGTCTGTGCCAAGATAGCAAGGATCAGCACTAGAACCTGGAATAATGTTCTTTTTTGCCCCAAAGCCTACAGTGCTTTTGTTGGAATGTTTTATAGGCAGCAAGGCAGGGGGCGCAGGTGACAGGTCAGAGCTAAGTAACTTCTGATGATTCTCGTGCTGTCTGCCTCTAAATAAAACTGAAATATCTGGAGCTGAGCTACATGAAGGCTAAGAACAGCAGGAGTTAGATTTCCACCAGGCTGGACTAAGTGACCGTCAAAGCTGTAGGATGACACTCTTCATCACTATCAAAGCACAAGCAGGATTCCAGCCTACAAGTGACGTGAGTAATGAGGATCATTTTCTGTCCTGGATGGGCACATGATAGTTGGACTACTCTCTAGGTTCCTTAGTCAATGGATTACCTCTAAAGTCACAGCAGGAGAAGGCATCTTCTCTCTCGGTCCTGCAGCGTGGTGGGAGGTTTGTCAGACTGATGCTTCACTCCCGTTCTAGTGAATGCAGTTTTCCTTCTGCTGTACACAGGCTCCTGGCCTATGTTTAGAAATCCGTGGCCATCAAAGATGCCCAGTGAGATAGGTAACACTGCAGGTGTTTGTTTTGACAGAAATTCTTTTTGCCTAAATGAGCCCTTTGTTTCAGCCAACAGTTCAACAGAAGGCCTGCCTGTGCTTTACACGCTTGACATTTTTTGTGGCTTAAGCCCATTTTACATGGTAGTAATACATCATCAGGAAAGTACTGAGCTTTTTCGCTTGACCTTCTGTAGTTCCTGTTCCCATTTTTAGAAGCCACGTCAAATGTTGCTGTTGGTTATGTTCCATTTATATTTGATCTGTTCCTCACGTCACTGTTGTCACTCATACTGCTAACTATGGAACTGAGAATTAACATTTATTTTCAATGAAAGTGCATTTTCAGTCTCCTTACCTATCACTTATTAATTGGAATTTCAGCATTACCTACAACACACAGGGGGTTTTTTGGGTCTTTAGTCATTACATGGTATATGCAAGTTGCAATCTACTGCTCAAAAAGGGATTTTCCTGTAATGCAGCCAATAATAATTTGTGACTTCTGTGAATTTTGGGTAAAGCTCCTATCTCCTTCTGGTAGAACTGTGACGTAACAATCACCAACAATGATAGAGTTGAGTCCACGACTTCAGATGTCCCTATGGCTTTGCTTTCTATCCCTTTTTGAAGCAAATTTTGTCACAGCCATGATGTCATCACTTTCTGTCAGGATGGGGAGAATTTCCTCTCTCCTTCTCCTCTCATTCCTTAGCCAGAGATGTGAAGCTGATGGAAGAACCCTTTATCTAGGCCTGCCTGGCAAGAGCTGGTCTTGTCACCACTTCTTGTCTGCAGGCTTGATACAACTGCCCATTTTCCTGAGGGATGAGGGTCTAAGGTGACAGTTTCATTACTCACAGACCTTGAACTGACAGGCGAGTCTGTCTCTAAATATAGCATTTTGTATTCTCTGCTGCAGTCCTTCTTTTGCCATAAATGTACCATTAAGCAGGGTGTTAAAAATGGGTTCCGTTTATGTTAAAACCAGGAGATTTATTGCTGCACACACCAGAGGTCTTTATGGAGCAGCAAACACTATCATTGTCCTTGTGGACACAATCTGAAAGGTCAGTGGGTCTCCACAGAGGACCCAGTAGAAAATAGGACCTCCACCAACTGTATTCAAACAGATCTGCTTCCTTAGGGCTCATTTGCATCAAAGATCCTATTTAAATGTAGTGATCCTAATTTAAATGTGTGTGTCCTGGCTCCTTCTCCAACCCTCCTTTTATTTGTCCCCCTTCCAGGTGCTGAGCAGGCTTGGACTGTTGTGCTGCTGGTGTAAGAGCCCATCCCACTTCCAGCAGACAAGAGATTGTTACTAAGAACTCTTCCCTGTTGGACTTTCAGAGGGTCAGTGAAGCACAAAGTTGAGAGTCACTATGGCAAGGTCTGACCGTAGGAATTTGACCCAGCTGGCTTTTACAGCTCTAACCTCATGAATAGAGTTAAGGAAAGAAAGGTCTGGAAATATCTGCCTTGGAGACATCTGTGAGGAAAAGGACATCTGGTCTTGAGACGGATTACCTTGGGCAAGACGCAGGTAAAACTTCCCAGGTTCAATCTCTCTGAAAGTTAGTATGTCATGTGGGCATGACTTTTAGTTTTCTTTGAAACATCTGGGGTTTTCCCAAGATAACCTACTCATGGCCACATGGCAAGGGGTGTTATCCTGAAAGTGAGCAGGCAGTAATATTCCTTTAGAGCATGTTATATTTTGACTGAATTATGTCAGTAACAGTTTGCTGAGCCTGAAACTAAAATACATTTTGCTGGGGCTTGTCAAGAGAGCTTTTACCCAGCATATGGTTTGCACAGTCACCCCTGAAACAGCCTGAGCCATGTGGATACGTAGCATGCATAGCTTTGGCCTGTATGTTTGAACAAAGCTCTGAATTTCTCCATGTTTTCTGGGTGCCAAGACCTTGGTAGTTCTGCAGAGTGATAACTTGGCACAGCAAATGAAAGCGCACCTAAGGAATCCCCCTGCTGATGACTGGTGTTGTGAGCAATCATGAGTCATATCTGTAGTGCTCTGGGAGGTCACGCTGAGGGTGCCGCTGGAGAAGCACTGAACTGCAGCTCCTGGGCAAATCCCGTGCTCTTTGGTGTGACACTTTTCTCGTAAGCCTTTGCAAGCTGCCCTGCAAGGCCCTTCTGGTATCATCTCCTCCACTGCTCTGACTTACTCACACCACAAGCACGGAGTGATGCACGGGTGGGCAGGGTACACCAAGTCCTTACAGAAATGCAGGGGGGGTGAAGGTGATCCCCCATACTGGCAAGGAGCTAGATGTCTGGAGTTCCAGTGCAGTGACCACAAAACCTGAATGCATTTGTGTTGACCTACATGTCAGCTACAGAGGTCATCCACCTCAGAGGTTCAGCCTAAACTGGAGCCTGCACGGATCAGGACACTCCAGATTTCCTGTATGGGACAAGATCTTATCTCAGGCATCCATAGGAATGTGGTACAGGTATGAGCAGGATAAAGTATGTTTGCAGTACAGTTTTGGTATGGCACAGTTCCCCTCATGATCTCTAGTTGTGGGTACATGCTCCCAGGGGTGTTCAAAGAGTTTGATTTTTTTTTATTGTCTAAGCACAGAAGACTGACCAGAGAGACCACAGGGTGAGCATATCACATACACCTCCATAGAAGAGTGAGTGAATATGCAGCAAGCAGTGGGCGCCCTGTGGCAGTAACACTGGCTGGGCTGTCAGTGACAGGGAGCTGGCATCAGGCTGTGGCACTGTGCCACCTTGGCAGGCGTGAGGACAGCAGAGCAGGCAGGAAAACATCCTGCAAGGGCTGTCCCAGCTGGTCCCTTGATGCCTTGACCACTTGCTTGGCAGGCTGTTCTCAAACTGCAGCCCCTGGAAATTCCCTGACAGCCCACCCAAAAGGCTGCAACACCAACCGTCACCTGCTTTCAAAAGCTGGCTGTGCAGAAACACAGGATCAGGCTTTCCAGGGTCTAAGGCTGGGAAGTAGCCAAAGAGCCCCTGGTGGGAGGCAGGGACTTTTGAGTGGATGTGGCATGGCTGACCATGGACCCCAAAGGGTCCTGCTTTGTTTGTCTCCAAGACTTTAGCTTGTCATCCCAATGCAACCCATCCAGAGCTGTATTTCTGATGTGTGCTCGCAGCCCTAGCTGGGAGTGCCCAGCCTGGGAGTCACACAGCTCCACGTGGATCCCGTGGGAATTATCCAGCATCACATCTTGGGATGGAGGGCATAACCATGGGGCAAACACATGGACTGGAGCAGCAGGAGTAGGTAGGGTCCCCACACCACAGCCAAGTGCCCTTCTGCTGTTTCCTTCGCTTGTGCACAGTGCCCTTGGGAATGTGCATTCACAGCTCTGCTGGTGCTGGTACAAAAACCAGGGGTGAGCCAGGCCTGTCTCCCGTGCTGGATAGGGAATGAGGGGAGACAGTGGAGGGAGCAGCTGAGCAGGCACAAGCCTCAGTATGTGCGGCAGGTGCAGAGGCATCAAATGGTGCTAAGGTTATATACACACACACGGAGCTCATCATCTAGGGAGCTAGGGGGTTGGTGTCAACACCAAGCACTAACACAGCCCAAATCTGTACAGCAGCTATCTGTCAGGAAAACAGCATTCTGGGGTTCAGTTATCGGTGTCGGAGTTTTTAAGCAAGGAATGACGTGCAGTGTTTGATAACCATGGAGGAGGCATGAGCTACAGGGATTACAGGTGGTATAGTTTATTGCTCACTGGACAGTTTTCTGCTCCTCAGTGCACAGACTGAGGTGAGCTTTGAGGGGGCACATCTTACAGCTATTCCGAGATGGCCTTGGGGTGAGGTTCTCCTCCAACGCTCAGCAAACCCCCCTCAGGTCCCTACTGTACATTAAGTGGATTCTATTTCTCGTGAGGTAACAAGGTTATGCCTGTGTGAGACCCCAGCTTCCTGCCTGTGCCATGAAGTTGTATTACACAACAGGTGTATTGTGGCACCTGAAAACAGTGACCTCCAAGTTTAAAGGTAAGACCACGTAAACTGCCAGAAAGCTTAGCCTCAAAGACACTGCAGCAGGAGGATCATGGGGGTGCTCTAAACAGGCTGAAGCCAGTCCTCTGCTATTACAGCAACTACATCATCTCGTAGCACAAATTCAGCAAGCTTACTCCTAAATTGGCTAGATTTCTGTTCTCACCCTTCTGTTATGAAAGGCCATTGTAAAATATGTTAAATGCTATGCACCCTAACAAACCAACCCAAACAAACTCAACCTTCCACAGGAAATTCTGTGTGTCTCCCCTGGTTTGCTGAAAGTAATGTTTAGGACTACACCTCCAGCCTCCTGCCTGCCCAGGGAAATGTGTCCATTTGTGAGGAGCTACAGGAGGATCACTGTCACAGAAAGTTTCCCTGTTGGCTGCACTCCAAGGCTTTAAAACTGAGCTCTTCCTTTAGATCAATAACACTGTAGGAATACACACTTGGCTTCAGGAGCATTGTCAGAGCGCTCAGCTGACCCTGTAACTGCAGTGCGGCTTCTCACACCTTGCTGCTTCGCTGCTTCCTGCTCACTGAAGGCAATCCTGGGCCTGGATATGCAATCAGAAGCCACCATTTTCAGAGCTAAGGTGTTGATGAGAGGTGGGTTGGTTCGCCAGACATGTCACTTGCCAGGGACATGGGACCCTTCTCCGTCTGCATTCCTTCATGAAGGGCCAGGTACAACAGAACAGCTGATGCAGCAGGAGCGGGCTGTCCAAACATGATCCTATTATTTGACTGTTTTGTTTCAGTCAGCCAATACTCAGTGGCACTGTGGGTTTATTCCTAGCAAGAGGAGAAGATTATGTGAGTAAGGTTATTCTTGGTTGTGCAGTCCTGTTTGTTTACAGGGAAGTGCGTGCATGCCTACGCCCCCAAAACAACCTGGAAATGAACAGCGCACAGTTGTGTTGCTCACTCTTTTCAAGACAGCTTTTCCTCTCAGCTCTGCTTGCCCAGATTTGCTGCCTCCAGAAGATCTGTCCCAGGACGACTCTCTGCATTACTTTTCCTTATTTTTCCTGGCTTCCAGCCTCCAAAATGCTTTCAGCAGCCAGCGTGCTTTCCTCAGCATTTGCAACTCATTCCATAAGGCCAGGTTTTAGTTCCTGATACACTTACATGCAATGCATTATGTAAGTTCCTACCATTTTGAGCTGTCATGGCCATCAGAGGCTGTTTTTCTCTTTCCATTTGTCTTGGAGAAATCCTACATAGATTACCCACTGTTCTTAAGGAGCACTCTGCCTTTTGCCTGTAGAAGGCTAATTGATTTCAAATGTAAATAGCTTCTACTAGAGCAGTAAGATAGACTTTAAATCACTTGTGTGAATGGTAATTAAAGGACAGATCCATCAGTACTCGTGAGAATCTTTACAGTGGAAAATTATTTGAAATAAGTTGAGAGTTAACACACTAATTATTCTGCAGTTACCCTGTGTTGTTAACACGCAGAGAGTTCAAAGAGGTTTCAGTTCAGAAACTTCAGGTGCCCTGAAATTATGTTCATTGCAACCTGTTCCACCTCCATAGCTCTGCTTAAGTGAGGAAATTCCTAGTTTCAGGAGCTGCTTCAATTTTCTTTCCTATTTATCCTGTCACAAACACCAAAAGTGTTGCTTCAGAGCACGTTGAGGTGTAGCTCTGCCTTGACAGTGGAGAGCAACTCAGCCTAACACCGAAGTGCGTGAGTTTGAGAAATCAGGTTCTGCACAGCAGCACCTGCACGAGAGACACCCTCTGCTCTGAGCATGCCCCCCACACCCACAGGGTGGGCTCCCAACAAAGGCTCTCCCTCTCCATCTCACTCAGCGAGATTCTTCATGCAGAAAACGATAGCTGGGACGGAGAGGGGACAACCTGCCGGACTGGCAATAGGATCACTTGGAGACACAAATCGCCTACGCACCCCTGATCCTCTGAGTTAGGGAGGCATTTGGTTACGTAGCGTATTAATAATGCTGATCACAGTTGTGGACAATCATATCCTGGTATCTAAGAAATGCCTGCCTGTACTGATGCAGGGTGGTTGGGATTTGCCAGAAATCTGCTTTCTCATGTGCGGCTGTGTTATCAGGTTTTCAGGAGAGTTCAAAGTGTGATTATGCAGCTAAGGGGATGTGCAGCAGACACAAATTGAACTTCTAAAGATGTCTTTCTTACAAATCAATGAAGTGCTGGTTCTCACTTTTATTTCCATAATCAGGTGACTTGTTTTCACTATGTGTCAGCTGTCTGCTAATATTTGATTTGCACTTTATAGAGATAGATTTTTTTTTTTTTTGCATATGATTTCCAGAGAGGCAGCTGAGTGCTGGTGGAGGTGAGAGCTAGCTGTAGGCCAGTGGTAAATGGGAAGCAGAAAAACATTTCAGTCCAAGCAACCTGCAGTGGCCTGAGAGAAGGGCTCTGTCTGCACCACAAGTAATGCAGCATTATAGGAAGGATCAGCAGAGTGAAGCAGCTCATGCTGAAAGCCTGGCATCTACATTTAGGTGCTTTTTAGGAGGGTTACTTAAGACCAGCTCATCTGGTCCAGTGGACTGAACACGTACTTGTGGTTCACACACATCAAATGAGCTCCTGGAGCATCTCACGGCTTAACTGAGTCTGAAAGAGGTCTGGCTTACAGAATCCAAGCATGCAATGCCAGATGCAGTAAGTGGGGACAATTTGTTTCAAAAACACATTCCTTAACTAAAACACTAATGTTGGCAAGGCAAAAGACTGCTTGAAACAGATTAAATTTAGACTAGATGAAGAAAAGTTTTCCCTGTGTGATGTGTAGGAACAAAGAAGCTGCAGGTTCACGATAAATTGCAGCTGACAAAAAAACCCAGCAAATAAGTATGTAGTTTCTTCTTCTTTCTGCATCCCTCTCCTTCTTCTATGGTACACCACAGAGGAAGCTGGGGTGCTTAGCTCTGCATTCTGTATGCAGAAGAAAGAAGCCAGCCATCTAGAAATTAGGTACTGCAATACAACCCTACAGGATCTAATAACAAGCATTTTTATTTTAAATTAAATATTACTCACCTCATAATTTAAACAGGGGAGAGCCACATTTTGCCTTCAGTAGAATGCATACTGGAGTAAAATTTTTTCTATAAATATTTAAATAAACGACATTCATTAAATTAGTTTTCCCCCAGTCCTTCTATTTACTTCTATTTGCTATCAAAAGTTGCATTATGGTTTCAGCTCAGTTCTTCCCTGGAGGCCATAGCCACAATAATATTGTTTGATGTAAATAGGCTGTGGTGACTGAATTTTTACTCTAGTAAGCATATTGCTTGGAACATGCTGCTCACTCCCATGGTCCAAAAAACTGTGAAGGGATGACTCATAACTAACAACTGCTACTGATCTCATTTCCCTTACTCAAACTCCACAGTTTATGTACAGTTCCATGTGTGAATGTGTCTCCAGTCTTGCCTTATTCAGCCTTAGGAGCAAAGAAGGGATTTTCTTTCCTTTCTTTTGGTGGACTGGTGCTCATTTCACTGATTTAATGTGCATTTACAGGAACATAATGGAAGTTTTAAGTTCAGTTTATCCCACAGCAACTGCATGTGGTATTTTTAGAACTACTTTCTAAGCATTTTTAAGATAGATGGCCAGGTGGACTTGCACCAGCCTAGACTTTGAGGAGCTATTTATATTATGTATTACCCACTCTGAGCCGCTTGTCTGTGCATAAAGATCTCTGCATGTGACACTCTTCCTTCCTGGATGTAACTAGACTGCTGTTGTGGTCTTCCCCTGCTAAAATCGGCCACAAAGATTTTTATGCTGCAACAATCCTTCTCTGTTCATGTTTATTTTAGTGGTTCCCCCGCTGCCTCCTCCCATGGCTTTTGCATGTGTGCAGCGCTGCTCCGGGGTCACTGCGGTGGAAGTCAGGGCACTGTGCCAACGTCAGCACAAACGCTGACACAAAGGCAAGTGCACTCTCCTGCCTCAGGGATAAGCATTCTGCAGCTCATCTTCTCCCATGCCCTGTGTTTCTGTGCTGTGTTTCCCCCCAGAGCCACCCTGAGGGCCTCAGGAAAGGAGGTGATGCAGGGAGCTGCATGATCCCCGACATGGTCCCAGTACAGATGCTGAATTTTTGAGAGAAGCAGTAAAGCAAGACTCTAACTGGGCTGAGAACCCTCATAACCCAAGACTACAAAGATGGCTTAGGAACCCGAAGGGAAGACTACTTATGGTTGAGCCCATGCTAAGCACTGGGCTGGATTTACCAACATGAGTCACACACACTAATCCTCACCTCAAGGCTTTCATTTGGCACCGAGCTCTTACTTTTCAGTCTCTGCCAGCATCCTTCAGACGAGCAGTTATTTTGTATCAAGAGTTCAGTAAAATCTTTACCAAAAGCTTTCCTTATCTAAGTATAAGAGAAGGTGAACAGGTTCTCTTAGAATAAGGCAATTAGCCAGTGTTCCTTTTACCAGAACATTGTTCACCATGCTAGCAAGGCCAGCCAGTAAGAGAAAGAAATGAAAATTCATGCATTTTTTAGGCAAGCTGCATTCATATTCTTAAATGCATACAGGACTAACTGGGCTTCGATAGAAAATACCAGGTTTTACCAATGAAGTCCATGGTTTTACACAGGAGAGAAGTCATCAAAATATAGTTTCAACAAGCTATTCCACAGAAGCAATCTCATGAGAAGGTCATGGACCTTAATCATGCAATGACATTTGTCATTTCATAGAATCATAGAACATTTTGGGTTGGAAGAGAGCTTTAAAGTTCATCTAGTCCAATCCCTTCTGCAGTGTTCAGGGAAGTCTTCAACCAGACCACGTTGCCCGGAGCCCCATCCAGTCTGGCCTTGAGTATTTCCAGGGATGGGTCATCCACAACTTCTCTGGGCAACCTGTTCCAGTGCCTTACCACCTCCATTAAAAAAAAAAAAAATCTCCCTCATATCTGGTCTAAATCTACTGTCTTTTATTTTAAAGTCATTACCCCCTGTCCTGTCACAACAGGCCATGCTAAAAGGTCTGTCCCTATCTTTCTCACAAGCTTCCTTTAAGTACTGAAAGGCTGCCATGGGGTCTCCCTGGAGTCTTGTCTTCTCCAGGCTGAACAACCCCAACTCTCTCAACCATTCCTGATAGGAAAGGTGTTCAAGCCTTCCAGTCATTTTTGTGACCCTCCTCTGGACTCACTCCAACAAGTCCACGGGGTTTTTGTGCAGAGGAGCCCACGGCTGGATGCAGCACTGCAGGTGGGGTGCCACAAGACTGAAGCAGAGGGGCAGAATCACCTCCCTTGACCTGCTGGCCAGGGTTCTTTGGCTGCAGCCCAGGACACGGCTGGCACTCTGGGCTGTGAGTGCACACTCTTGGCTCACATCCAGCTTTTCATCCACCAGTACCAGCACATTCTTCTCAGCAGGGCTGCCCTCAATCTGTTCATCCCCCAGCCTGTATTCGCACCAGGGGCTGCCCTGACCCAGATTCAGAGCCTTGTACTTGGCCTGGTTTTCTCTTATGAATTTCACATGGGCCCACTCCTCAAGCTCATTCAGGTCCCTCTGCATGGCATCCTGACTCTCATGTGCGTCCATTTTTTGCATAACTTTCCATTACAGTAGCTCCAAGAGTTGATCTATCCCCTCTGAGTTTGTGAGTAGCAGCTGGCACTTCCACGTTTCCACATAGCAGGGGTCACACACTTCTGATCATGCTACATGCTGCCCCTGTGGTATTCGTGAAGGTTTGCGGAGAAATGGTGCCATCACTGCCTGTCATAACACATCTTCACCAGAAACATGTCTCACCACATCTGTCTTCTTCTGCTTCAGGACTAACTTGGTAGTGAAACATGCAGAAGGTTGTCAGAAAGGGAACACGGAGGGAATATTTCAGAGGAAGGAGAAGACAGAAAAAGCCACACTGTATTCTGCAATGGTCCCAAGCTGCCATTTGAGTCCAAGCTTATCTTCCATCCATGCTGATAGAGACAAGCCTATTATTTACACAGAAGCTAACACAGGCCCAGCTCAGGGGCAAAACCTAGATGCATACCAGTTTCAAGGGCATCCTAGGCTAGGAATGATGTTTACATCTGTATTAGTAAATTAAACATGCCAGGAACTGTCTCATTACATGGAGGCTAGGAGAGGAGAGAGGAGAGGAGAGAAGAAATGAAGAGGCAGCAAGGGGGACCTAAAAAAACCTAATGCACTAAAAACTGTGCTACAGCCAATATTTAAAAGATTAAAGAGAACTGGCATGAAGTGCATGCTTTAGAGAAATACTTGTAGAGGCTGTGGTGAGAGCTCATTGCAGGAAATGGAGCAGGGGAAGCCGCACTTTAAAGATTCAAGATGCTATTAGAAGAGATCTCCCTGTCTCATGATGTTTATTAAATATCCAGTTTTAGACAAGTGATAAGGTCAGACATTAGTACCCAGCTCCTATGTTAATATTTAATATTATTGACCCCCATTCTCATGTTTCAGGGGAACATGCTGGAAACTGTCGCAAAAATTACATGGGAACATGGTACATAAATATAGGGAAAGACTAGCTGTAGCACTAATTTCTTTGTTGCCTGAAACTAGATTCAATTTTTTTTTTCATCTGCAGCTTAGTAGGACCTGTAGGGTATGACAAATATTTATTCTCAGCGTAGCATTTTGCTGCACATACAGAAAGGTTGTGGCTGTTTCTCGATGCTCCCTGGCTGCTGCTTCTGTGGTGGTGCCATTCAGTGCAAACAAAGAGAGGAGCAGGGGGAGCATTCATTTCAGTCAGCACCGCCAGTTTACAGCATCAACTTTTTTCTCCTGAGCTACAATACCCCAGTGCCAAATGTGGACCCTGTGATGCCCCTTTAAACTGTTTTGTGGCCAAAAAAGAGAATTTTATCTGGCAGCACAGCTTCCTTTACTGATGAATTAATGAATACAGAATTACAGAGATCTGATTACTGTTAGATAAATGTGATAGTGACAATACATTATACACATAATCTGTCCCACGCTACTGCCATTTACTGAAGTTAGCCTCAAAACGTGGGTACTAAATGACTGATCACTGCATCTGCTGATGGTTAAAATCCAGACCTTTTGAAAACACGTAAAAGAGAGTTCAATGCCTATGTTTAAAGGGGAGGGGAGAAGCACACTTGAAGATCATGGACTCCAGCTGGGGAGAAGTGGACAGCTTGTGAGTCAAGACCTCTGTCAGCCACATGTGAAACAAACTATGAAGATGAGAGCTTCAAGAAACTATGGAGATGAGAAGAATGAATCATTACAGTATTCATGTATTTTTACAGATTCTAACCTCAGAAAGTCAGAAAAAAGAAGATCAAGTAATGAGCTTTAATACGACAAAATTATTTTGGAGGTTACATATGTTGTTATCAGTGATCTGCAGTAGGTCATTCACAACAGCTGAGGTGCCAACATCTGCCAAGTAGCTAATTTTGTAGATAGGTTGGCCTCAGATAGGACTGATTTCTAAATGAGCTGGGACACCTGCATGAATCACAGGATGAGGAGAAGCTGGAAAGGCTAACTTGACCAAATTCCAGAACTGTAATAAAATAATGTGCAGCTATTCAGCTGAAGGTGGTACTTGAAATCAAGGCATAGGGGTAGCTTTCCTAAACAACATCCTCTCTCTGTGGGACAGACGCCTTATACACAGGTTATAGACACTTCTAGGGTGAGACTGTTTCTTCTTAGTGTTTATTTTGTACAGGATTGAGGAAGGTTATGCTCCATATTTGAAGCCCCAAATTATTATTATGAGATAGCACATAACAGAGGGGAGGACATTTCCCCGCATGCCTTCAGCATTTCTCACTTTACTTGGATGTGAAGTCACCATTCTCAGGAGGGGAACTTTTTCAGGCACATAGCTTTTCTGCATAATACTGCTAATAATTATACTAATTATATAACAATAACAACAAGTATATAATAATTATTATTATTATATCTTATTCTATAATAACATAGTCAATAAATATAATAGAAAAGTTATTATATGCGCTAATATGTTATATGGTAATTATACTATTGCACTATTAAATTGTTATAATACTACTGAGAATAATACTAATGAGAATAAATATAAGAAGAACAATGAAGCAAAAATAGCTTTTCTCTCATCTATGCAGACTCATTCCATCTTTATTGTACTAGACAGAGGAACAGTGTTACCTGAGCCCTGCATCCTTATTCTCCCTTCTGCCTTCCAAACCGTGGAGCAGGTTGGAGTCAGCTCTTACAAAATGCAAATGGAGCTTAGGGAAGTGCTGCTATTCCTGCAGTAGCTCCCCTGCAGGTCCAGGCAGATGCAGTGAGATCACAACCAGTAGTCAGAGCACTTAAAATTTGTCCTGATTTCTTGAGCGTTGGATCATGGACAGCAGCACAGAGGAGCAGATGTGGGGTCCCAATGGCACGTCACTAACTAGGAGATGCTGCTCATCTGGGAGCATCTCCGCATCTCCAGCTTCTGGAGGAAGTCTTGGTGGCTGTTTCCAGGATCGCTCAGACATAAACAGCAGGTACTCTGAGGTCAGCGATTCCCTGGCTTAGCAGAGCAGCTGCCTGCGTCCTAGCAAGGAGCTCCCGTGCCCTCGTGGGAGTCAGAGCCACAGGCTTCCACACACTCGGACACAAGCGTGCACTGCTGCTCCTACCTTGGAAATCCCTAGCAGTTTAGAAAATACTCAGCTCTGGTATCTCCAGCCTACGATTTTACATCACCGCCCTCTTCTTACCTTTTTAACAGTTATCTTGGAAGTAACTGATTAGATGGAAATCTCAGCTTCCCTTGAACCACTGAATCATTTTTCCTTTGTCTTCACTTCATAGAGAGTGTGGAACACGATATCAAACGGCTTAAAATAAATAAATAGATAAAAAATAAAATAAGCTCAAAGGGTCTTTACATTTTCCAGAGCCTGCGAGAGTGCAGAGCTGGGTCTAGCTAGATACACGTGTGTGCATGTGCCTGTGTGAGTGTGTGGGTAAGCACTATTTACAAAGAGCCCCCACCCGGCTTTAAACAACGGCCACTGTCACCCCCTGAAGGTCTGCAAAATGCTCCGTGACTTGCCCATTCTCCAGGGCTGCCTGCTCCCTGNAGGGAGGTTATGCTCCGTATTTGAAGCCCCAAATTATTATTATGAGATAGCACATAACAGAGGGGAGGACATTTCCCCCGCATGCCTTCAGCATTTCTCACTGTACTTGGGTGTGAAGTCACCATTCTCAGGAGGGGAACTTTTTCAGGAACATAGTTTTTCTGCATAATACTGCTAATAATTATACTAATTATATAACAATAACAACAAGTATATAATAATAATAATTATATATTATTCTATAATAACATAGTCAATAAATATAATAGAAAAGTTATTATATGCGCTAATATGTTATATGGTAATTATACTATTACACTATTAAATTGTTATAATACTACTGAGAATAATACTAATGAGAATAAATATAAGAAGAACAATGAAGCAAAAATAGCTTTTCTCTCATCTATGCAGACTCATTCCATCTTTATTGTACTAGACAGAGGAACAGTGTTACCTGAGCCCTGCATCCTTATTCTCCCTTCTGCCTTCCAAACCGTGGAGCAGGTTGGAGTCAGCTCTTACAAAATGCAAATGGAGCTTAGGGAAGTGCTGCTATTCCTGCAGTAGCTCCCCTGCAGGTCCAGGCAGATGCAGTGAGATCACAACCAGTAGTCAGAGCACTTAAAATTTGTCCTGATTTCTTGAGCGTTGGATCATGGACAGCAGCACAGAGGAGCAGATGTGGGGTCCCAATGGCTCGTCACTAACTAGGAGATGCTGCTCATCTGGGAGCATCTCCGCATCTCCAGCTTCTGGAGGAAGTCTTGGTGGCTGTTTCCAGGATCGCTCAGACATAAACAGCAGGTACTCTGAGGTCAGCGATTCCCTGGCTTAGCAGAGCAGCTGCCTGCGTCCTAGCAAGGAGCTCCCGTGCCCTCGTGGGAGTCAGAACCACAGGCTTCCACACACTCAGACACAAGCGTGCACTGCTGCTCCTACCTTGGAAATCCCTAGCACTTTAGAAAATACTCAGCTCTGGTATCTCCAGCCTACGATTTTACATCACCGCCCTCTTCTTACCTTTTTAACAGTTATCTTGGAAGTAACTGATTAGATGGAAATCTCAGCTTCCCTTGAACCACTGAATCATTTTTCCTTTGTCTTCACTTCATAGAGAGTGTGAAACACGATATCAAACGGCATAAAATAAATAAATAGATAAATAAATAAAATAAGCTCAAAGGGTCTTTACATTTTCCAGAGCCTGCGAGAGTGCAGAGCTGGGTCTAGCTAAATACACGTGTGTGCATGTGCCTGTGTGAGTGTGTGGATAAGCACTATTTACAAAGAGCCCCCACCCGGCTTTAAACAACGGCCACTGTCACCCCCTGAAGGTCTGCAAAATGCTCCGTGACTTGCCCATTCTCCAGGGCTGCCTGCTCCCTGCAGAGCTGCGGCTCCTGGTGCCTTCTCATTCGGGTGAGTGCTGATAACACCTTGTGGGGAATTGCAAGTTAAACACATGTAGGAGAAAAAGACAAAGCCTACCGCTGATAGCAGATAAAATCGCCACATACACTTAACCGGGCTAACCTTATCTTGTTATCTTAAATTAGCAGAGTTCAATCTAATTAAGTGCTCACATGGAAGAAACCCAAGTTGTGGTGTGACTAGTCAGCCTGAAGGCTCTTCTAACCGCAGCACTGGTACGGCTCTGCTCTTATGGGGGTCTGAGAGAAGGTACAATTCATCCCCCAAATGGTTTGCAAGCTAAAGCCTGATCTCCTCTCAGAAAGGTGGGCGGGCACTCATTTTATAGATGCGGTTTGCATCTTGAAAAATTAATATCTGATGGGTTATTTCAACTCCTAAAACAAGATTGGCATACGCTTGTGCCTTTTTTGCTGTTATCAGCTGCATTAACTATGCCAGGGCTGTTGCCTAATACACTTACACTGATAAGCTATATGACACCTAAACCAGAAATTCCTATAGAAGATAAGACCTAGGGAATCAAACTGCATTGAGGTTTATACCTTTATTAATTTATTTACACCCTGAGGTTTATCAGTAGCAGGGTTGTTGATAAATTGCTGTTGTGGATTTGTCAGATATGATCAAGAACCAGTAAAAATAGTAATATTAGAAGATTTGGATCCCAAAAGCTGTGACCCAGTAAATTCAACAGCCAACAGTACCCAGGAAAGCATTGTCTCTAGCTTTTGCATCTGCTAATATTACCTCCCACTCCACATAGCTGGATGCCCCCTTCTATCCAGATGGTGTTTTATGCACATCTGCAGCACAGCCTCGAAGTCACACAGCTGGATCTCACTGGAAACTGGAAGCACCATCCCCGTGCTCCAGTCAATAGATTTATACCTGCACAGATGGACGCAGCACGCCTGCTGTATGCAGCCATTTTGTGGTGTCAGTGAAGCTACCTGTCCCACACTATTTTTCATCCAAAATTTAACTGAGCCCTCTTGAACAGAGTGTGCACCTCAGTTACTTGTGTCTAGGTCTGAAGACGGCGTAGATACCAAGAATTAGCATGAACTGTAAGAGGGTGAGTCCCGAGCGGGCCAGTGTACACGAGATGCAGTCTGTGCTGGTGAGGTCGTGTGCAGGGCAGCACCAGAGCTCAGCTGGCAGATTGCTGGCCCTTGCAGTCTGCTCCGTGCAGAACACAAGCCCCAGGGAGCCTGGGAACTCAGCTGGAAAGAGAGCAAGCTGGGGAGGAGAACAACCTCTTGTATTTTACTCTGTTTGCCTGGGAGGGGGAGACCTGCAAATGAAATATCAACTGGCTCCTTCATTCCTTCATTTGAACAAACCTCAAAAAGAAGAAAAAAATGGCTTGGATATCAGATACAGCCTCCCATGCTGGTTCATCTCAGCTACCAAGGGAGGGGGAGTGGGGGAGCACAAACAAGCATCTGGTTTTCCTGATTGTCACCTGACCCATGAATTTAAAACCATGTGAAATTCAGAGGTGGGAGGGTTTCTCTCAGGGAGCTGTGCAGCATTCCTGGGAACAAAGAGCAGCTCAACACCCAAAGCTGCTCACCTGCAGAGCTTCTCAGCTATTCATATCCCTAAGGAGGCCTGAACAGGACACTTTCTGCACCTTTTCTCCACCCTTTGAGATGCCACAGCCCAGAGGCTCAAAGCCCTCTGCCTCAAGTCCAGCTCATAAATCCCCTTCCTACCCACCCTGTCATGACTGGCTGCTGTCCTGCTGCCAAGCCTCAGGTGCTGTGGAGAGGATCTCGGTACCTGGGCTGCTGAAGAGCCCCAGGGCTCCGGGCACCTCCTGCACTCAAAGGCAGCAGTGCTGCTGCCGAGGTCAGGCCCGTTTCCCACACACAGCCCTACAGAAGTGGGTTTCAGCCAGGGACACGGAGCTGGCAGGGCTGAACCATGGCCATCAGAGCTGCCAGAGTGTCCACTGCACATCTCCAGTGGGCTTCAGCGCCCACACGGAGCTGCAGGAGAAAGGGAAGGAGACAGCCAGGCGAGAGATGCAGCAGACAGAGGCGGTGATGCCCAGTCACAGTCAGAGCTGAGTTTTAGATTTACTGTGATTAAAACAAACAGCTAGTGCCAACACTCAGTACATTGAAATCCGTTATGGTCCATTTTCAAACAAAATGGAACATAAGTTGTTGGCCACAGCCATGAGCTGGTCCACAGCCTTGACAGATTACAGTTAGGCATGTTGTACAGAGGAAAGGGATAACCCAGAAACTCTTCAGCCCTTGGCATCACTCATGGCTGGTGAGAGCAGACCTGGGGCTCCTGGGCAGGGCTTCCAGCTCACTTGCATGTTATAAGACAGGCTACCTTCAGCTCTGTCAGTCTCCCCACTGCCCTCCATCCTCTGACATCACAGGGACCTGGAGATCCCCAGTGCCTCCAACAGCTGCCCATTTATCATGGATGGGCACTGTTACTGTCATGAGAAGCTCTCATTTCTTCTCAGACATGTGAAGCTGAGGAGGATCGTGCCCTGGCAAAGCAGCAAATGTGTTGGAAGAAAAGAAATGGAGACCCAGCCAGGGGATATCTCACAGTGTGCTGCAGACCAGCTGCTTTGTTTGGCACATGATAGCTGGGATAAACCCTTAGAAGCTGTAGTATCACAGAGAAGATCCAAGGGGGAGTCAGAACCTAGATAAATCAGGCTTGCATTAAGCAGACTGACCTCCAAACACAGGCAAATTAAGCACTTGCAGAGAGCTGGGGACTACCTATGCCAGTTTCAGAAGGCCAGATGCTTTTGGCAGATGTAGCCTGACTCTGCTTCCAGAAACAAGAGCAGTAATATTCAGTGGTGTATATAATGCTGCAAAGCCTGAACTGATTCCAATGATGAATTATTTCCTCTCCCATCACCAAAAGAGTGACAAAATTATCAGCCCAGAACACACAGGTAGGTAACTCTCAGTGTAGCATTACTGAAAAGTAGAAAACCAAACCAAACCCAGCAATCATATTACAGGCAAAGAAGAAATAAAAGCCTACTAGAAGAATGTCATATACTATAAGTGGATTCAACAGAAACCGGAGGTTTGCAGCCTAACTCCAGTCATACTACTGAAATTTTCTTTGAAAAGGCTGCTGCAGATAGATGTAAAATCATGTGGGTTGCTCCTCTGCCCTCCCCGGGGCAGATAAGCAATCAAAACAAACATATTTTTCTGAGCGATCTGTTAATCCTCTGCATAAATAACATTTCACCATGCAAGTTATACTGGGCTTAGTGTTCCTTGAGCATTGAGAAGCTTAGTGAAGTAGTTCAGTCCTTATCCTATGAGCACAACCACAAAATCCAATCCATGTTTGCATGTCCCGAGGTTACCCAGGAGACAGGGATAAGGGCTGTCTTTGGTCTCCCTCTGCACAAAATGGAGCTCTCCAGTCCACCTGAATTTCTGCTTCGTGGTAGAAGAGAGTAGGTGAAGAGAGCCTGGCACAGGGTTTGAGGCAGACAAAAGATATACAATCACTTTTCCTTAGGTTAGCAGGAATATTCATGAGGATCTCTTTCTTCCAAAGCCAAGGAACTCCTTAGTTTGTTCTTTCAGCATCCTAAGTCTGGAGTGGCAGATCCCTGAGCAGCTGCTGGTTAGAGGAGGCTGAAGGCTGGCTCAGGGGGAGCACATGCCCTTAAGGGCTCTGTGCTGGAGTCAGGGAGGCAGAGCTTTACGGGGGAAAGGTAAGCAGAGCCCTTTCAGAAATGCTGCCAAACCTGAAAGCTCAGGGGATGCTTTACAGAGCACACCTGCCAGGCACAAGGTGCTGCTCACGCTGGCTGAAGAGTTGGGAAGGTGAATAGAGAGGGTGGCCCTGCTGGGGTGCGAAGGCATCTTCCCCCAACAGCCTTCCCAAGGGATTTCTGTGAACTGTACACCTTGCAGCCGTGGACCTCCCTGCCTCTTGTCATAATCTTTGCTACAGGTGCACAGGTTCTGAAACAAAGAGCTTTAAATCTAACAGCAAAAAGCTGTTAGTCTAACACTCCTAATAACTATTTTGAGTCAAAATTTGGAACGTATCGAGAATTTATTCACCATAGACATGTTCACAGAAACAACAATTTTCAGACATTTATATACCCTATAACATCCAAGATTTTTTATAGACACTCCCAAAAGTCCACCCAGTTTATTGCATCATGGTATAGGTGTTTTGTTTCTTTTAATTACTCCCAGGACTCCTCATCTATCTTTGTTTAATGGATAACTTCAAGTTTGGTCCAGCTAAACAGTGCTTTATTAAACTTGCTGTCCTGGTTAGAGAATTACTATTGATTAAGTTTTCTGGGGTGTACAAGCCTATGGAGTGGCTCCCTTACTGCACCTGCAATATATTAATCAAATTTTCTGGGGTGTACAGGCCTTTAACTCCTTAACTTCCTCATGGTATCTTTCTTGTTCTATAACATCTAATTTATCTCTAGTTATATGATAACCATCAAACAATTCTTTATTGAATTTTGTCCTTCAACTATTGATAAAGCTCTCTAAGGGGTCGGTGTCCATGGAGTTCCTTTCTGCAGGTGCAGTGAGGAAATTTCTCGGGAGTTTTCTACTGACATTCAGCCAATACAGATCTAAATCAAAACCAGCTAAAATAACACATTCAAACATTCCTTAACTAATTAAGTATAGTTCATTTCAAAATTTTTAAAGCATCGCAAAACTCCTGGCCGACTAAGATATAACTCACTGTCAGTTCCTTCTGGACACAGGACTTCACCAGGAAAGAAAAGCTCACTGGCTGAATCTGAGGCTATCCAGACACACAAAGGTCTTATCTGGAAGCACATTTCTCCTCCCTGACCCTCACACTGCGTTGGTCCTTTTTGAACTTTGTGTTGGAGGGGCCTGGTTTTGCAAGGTAAGCTGCAAAGTCCTGGAAGGAAAAGGAGCTGCCAGAATATGGAAGTGCTCTGACATGTGCTCCCCCAAATGCCGAGCTTTTAATTCTAGAAGAGGAATTTGGTGGGTGAGGTGGGTAGAGAAGCTGGGAGGAAAAGGTAAAAGAGTTTTCCCCTATAAGCCACATTGTGTGATAGTAAAGTCATTGCCTTGGGTGTTATCCATAAAGGAGGAGTTGAAATCTGGTAGTCAGTCTTGGTATCCCGAATATGAAGTCAAAAAAGCCATCCAGAGTAAGGCCAGATAGCAATGCTCACTGCTAGGAGCAGGGGGGAGGCACAGACCAACCCTTTGCTGAAAGCACCGTGTGTGTCCTATCCCACACAGCCACTGCAGAACACCCTCACTTTCTGTGATCTCACACAGAAAGCACCGAGCTGGAAAAGGAAGAGCATGGTGGCTGTGAGAACTCATCTCCTGAGCTCGCCCTGAGACACCCAAGTTGCATGTGATGCCCCTGGAAGGCCAAATGAACTTCAGGCAGCTGTTTGGTAAATCTGTTCTCCCCTGAGGGCACACTCAATGGGGTGGCTCTGGCAATTAGGGGCTGCTGTCCCCCTTTCTCGGTTGAGGACCTTATAATCAGCATCTCAGGGGAGTGGGGTCTTCCTCTGAAGAAAAAAGAAGACCTGGCTTTGATAGTATGGCCTGGACTAATCTTCCTCTGTCAGGCAACTGTTTTTAAACAGCTGCCTTCTTAAATACCATTACCTCTGTCACAATACTTTATGTCATTGTTTTAAATACTTGTACAGAAAGGCAAATTATTTTCTGAAAGTCAGAATCTGATACCAAGTTTACAAAATGATGTAGTCAAAAGTTTGTCAGATACTATGTATCTGGCACTGATTAAGAAATGTTATTTGGAGCTACCAAAGGTAATTGGTGACAAAAGTTATTCCAGTTTTATAAATGAGGTAACTGAGGCATGGAAAAATTAAGTGACTTGTTCAGGGCTCTGTGGAAAGCCTTGGCCATGGCTAGGAGCAGCAGTTTACTAACCTCCAGCCCCAAGGCTTTCAGCTGTGTGTCTTCACTACTTTTTCCTGACAAAAACTCAACCTCCATTGCGGATGAGAAAACTGTGAGAAAAACATCAGGAAGTTTCCTGTAAGCAGCAAACTGATGAATCATGCTTTTCCCGTGGATTTGCATCCTGAAAGCTCGAATTCTCATTCTTAGCAGGCTCCAATGATACCAACGCCCTCCCTCACAGCTCCCCCCAACACCTGCTTGTCTCCCTGGACCCAGCCACAGCCCCAGCATCTCTGCTACTGTAGGAGAGCAGCTGGTGGTGGCTGTCCTCTTGAGGAAGGAGGTGACTTTGTGTTTCTCTCATTTACACAGTAGCTGACCTTCACAGAAAACCTATAAGGTCAGCGGTGTCTTTTCAAGTCCTTCTTTGAAATGCAGTTGGACAGGTTCAACTGGGAGATCACATTTTCTCCAGGGAAGCAGGCTAAAGCTTGAGCTAAAGTGCCTGCCACTGTCCAGAGCTGTGAGAAGCACTGGGAATTTTCCTGTTCATCAAGCTGGCAAGGGGGAGGTTTTGGAAATAATCATGGAAACATAGAATGCCTGGGTTGGAAGATACCTTCAGGATCATCTAGTTCAAAGCCCCCTGCCATGGGCAAGGACAACTTTCACCAGACCAGGTTGCTCAGAGCCCCATCCAACCTGGCCTTGAACACTTCCAGGGATGTGAAATAGTCTAGTTTCTTAGTACTTACCTTGCTTATCTTCCAGGAAATCACAGCAAGGATTACAGTGCTGCTTTGTGGATGTTCCTCAGCAGCTTGCCATCTCCCCAGCGAGCCTGTCACTGCTGGAGGCCACAAAGGCACGACTACCCTCAGCCACAGGCTAGTGGCCCTGTGATCTAATGCCATCTTATCCTGGCACAGAACTTGGGGCAAGCTTCTAGCCACCCTAAGGTTCACCTCTCAGATTTGTAGGAATGGCACTAAAGTACACGGGCAATCAGGATCTAATAAAAGTAATTAAAAGGTTGTTAATTGTACCGTTGTTTTCACTGCTATTCATTGATTGCCTTGTTTACTGGCTGTCTTTTTTCCTCATGCATCATCTTACGTGGTTAATTACACACCAGCCTGTCCAATGCAGGGAGCACAGCACAGCGTGCCCTGGCTGGTGTGAAAGAACCAGAACATTTGAGCCAAGCCATACAGCTTGAGCAAGAAGCCTCAGAGTCCATCTTATAGCATCAACACCACTCTCCCTTTCTGACTTCATCACACTGAAAACAGTGCACTATCTAATGCAGTCAAACAGTGGAGACTATGACAATACTCCATACATGTTTTCTGAAAAACAACAGACTTTCCATAGCAAAAAGCCACATTTTCTTCTCTTGTGCACTTCAGTAGCAAGAGTGATTGCAATAGCTGGGGGTGGGGACAGGGCAAAGTCAACTGCCAAAAGCTTGTAAAACTTTAAAACAGAAAACTGTGACCTGGTATCTGTGAAGCTGGGAGCAATGGAGTAAAATCCATACACGGATGTCAACTACAGAACAAACATGAGACATTTGTTAGTATTACCTATACTTACCATCACATACTCTGATGTCTTTTTTCTCTGTGAAAATGTGAAATGGCCATGGAAAAGAAAACCATGATCACAGGATGCATCTCCTGAGGTGTACTTGTGAGACAAAGGGGAATAGGACTACCAAACTGCAAGCTTTTGCCTAGGCATCCTCTAAAATCTCAAATATGACTCTTTTTACCTGTACAGCCTGTGAGGTTTTATCTCTTTATCTTCTTTTTTATCTCTTCATCTCACTTTTACTACTTTTCATTGTGTCCTGATTTATTCTTCCACTGTGCTCTCTTGCCTCTCCTCTTCCATCCTCACGGCCCCAGTGCACTGCAGGCTGCTGTCCCCAGCAAACGGTGCCAATCCTCACCTCCCACTCTACCTGCAATTATTGCCCAGCAGGAAGCAGGACACCCAAATGGCAGAGAGGCCTCCATCATGCAAAGAGACAGGTTTGGAAATGGGATTCAGAGAACAGAAAGCTCAGAGGAAGCCTCTGCTTTGGTCTGAGCGGGATCCTCAACGCAGGAGAGCGTTGTACAGTGCAACAGTGCTGTTGCACTGCAATAAGGCAAAGAGGGTGCATTGACTCCTCCTTTGGAGAAACACCTTTCTGAATGACCATGTGATAGAAGGGGTTAGATTGAGAGATTTAGGTAATCCCTCCCAGATGCATGCTCCTTTGCTACCTCTCACATATCATCAGCACACACAGATTTGCAGTCTGGGATTTCACCGCAGCAAAAACAAAACAAAACCTTAGGTGTCATTACTCTTTCAGAGCTTTAAATTAACCTCTTGTATTTCACCCATCAGTAGAGCACAAATCCAAGCCCTAGAATTATACAGTCACCCTAAACTGTGCTATCATACTGGGAAGGGAGAACTAGTCTGCACCAGACCTCTTTTCAAGGTGCACTTCAACAACACTTAAAATTGAAGGCACTGTACCATCTAGACCCACAGAGAACTAAACTGTGGTAGAATACAGTAAAGCTCACTCTGCTGGAGATGGCTCCAATCCCTTGCCCAATCGTAGCAGCTTCAAGTGATCCTGATGGATTCAGCAGGATCCATTATCTGTCATCTCTTTCAAGGATAATCTCAGTAGATGTCTTTGAAACACATTTCATATAAAATCAGCTCCATTGCATGACTCCCTTTTTAGTTGCTTTGGGTCACTTGTAGTTCATAGTCATCCCTGTCATCCATATGTCTGCCTCAGCCGTGTGCACGCCAATAAATGGAAAGACAATGCTGGATTGATTATCTTCTGCATGACGGTGTCACAGCGCCCTGTCAGCCTCGCTGCCTCACTTTGGATCACAAACGGGCTCAGTAACCACTTACATGTGTCAGGCAGATAAACAGTTGTATCTGCCTGGCTGGAGGATGAAAACCATGGAGGCCTTTCCCTACTACTGGCAGATGGCACCCAGTGTTGCTCTCTAAGAGCTTTTTCCAGCACAGCGTTTATTACTGAGTAACTCTTATCCCACCTGAGAATGACCAGGATTACCCATGGAATTTGTCAGTCGCCTTTGGAACACCTCAGAAAGGGTTGTTATTGGCCTGCACTGCTGCCCAGCCACTGCCCTGGAGTTTTTCATCTCAGAAACAGATGAATCTAGGGTGTCTTTCCACTTCGAAAAATAGCCTGTACTAGAAGTAGAAGCAAATTCTTAGGATACTGTTTCTAATTGCTGTTTCAACATGCTATTGTTTGGGGTTTTCATAAAACTTTTACCAGATGTGGCTTCTTTCTTAGATAGTCCTTTCTCATATTTCCTTTTTAGAAAATTAGGTGTCATTTAGCCACGCTTTGTGGTTAAATACTTGTTTCCATTTCCTTTTATTTCACAAATATATTAGTTTGTAATCCAGTTTGGAGGTTTTTGTTTTCTTTTTTACAAGAGAAAATGAAAAGAAGCAGGATGACATCGAAATGCATCTCTTTATGACTGTTTCTTTTATTCCTATTTACTTACCTTTCTCAATATCAAAAAAACCACAACTGGAATAAAGTGGGTTTTTTGCATACAATTCGCCTTTGTTTTTCCTTCTTTTTTGTTTTCTTCTCTTTTTTTCTTCAGTTTTATACTTCCTCACCACCCACAAGAGACGTGTCAATAAGACATCACCAAAAAGCTTTCTTTTGTTTAGGCAGCTTGAACACTTTCAAACTGAATTTAACATAGTTTTTATTAATGCATCTTGTGAACAGCAGTGGTTCTACCAATACAGAATTAAAAGGCAAGATCTTATTGAGGGTTAGCAAGCACAGAGACTGCACAGCTCTCCTTTCTCTTTCACCGTCTGTAGTCATGTACAGAAATCCATGACTTTTGTTCATTCACTGGTCAAAGATTCACTGGATAACAATTTACTGTTCATGAATCTTTAAGCCATTTGCTGCCACTTACTGGATAACTAGACATCCTGCTTCAAAAAAAGAAAAAAAAATAATCAGAAGGGGGCTTACAATGGAATTCAAAGTAGGCATCACCTTAAGCCTGTGGCAGTGTAAGAAAAATGTCAAGGGCAAAATGAGCATTAAAGTAGTTCCTCTCACTGGACACCAGGTTCTTTGTTAATGAGTTACAGCTATAAAATGCCTGTAAACTGCACCGCCCCGTTTCACTTCCTCCTCCTCTGCCCTGCTCCATTCTGGCTGCGTGAATCTCTTGAGAGTGGGAGAAGGCAACTGGAATACTAAAGTGAAAGGAGATTTAATGCATTTGCAGAAGAGTTGGAGATAAAGTAACAGCTACCAGGAAGAAGGGATACATTTTCCTACCTTTTTCATTTTATTTCCACGTGACTTTTTTTTCCTGAGGATACTAGTACTGATAGCATGGCTATTTCCTCAATGAAATGAGATGCTAATTTTGTTTAGATGAATATGGAGAGTTTTATTACTAGCTGCCATTAAAAAAGAGATGGCTAAAGGAACATCAGAAGCTGCAAAGCCAAATATTTACAAATAATAGATAGGACTAAAAGGATGGAAATAAGATATTGCATTTACACTACGGTCTATTCTTTAGTCACACAAGAACACACTATTTTGCTGGAATTGCTGCCCCACTGGGAATGGGAGGGTGAGGTACATGAACGTTTGGTCTATCCCCAGTTTTAAGTCCATCTTCCCTTGCCTAATACACAGTACTGAGACCCTGATCTGAAGGCAGAATTATTAATTTGTTCCAAGGCTGTCCTGAAGAAGCGTTATTATCCAAGTACAACACAACCCCAAATTAATTCATTTTTCACATTGCCTCGAAGAGAATTGCAGTGGATTTCTCATTCCACAGCTGACAGCTGAGATGCAATCAGAGATGTCCACAATGTTTTCATGAAGGAAGCAGCCAGCTCTCAAGCAGGCAGTCTGGCAGAGTGAAACACTACCAGTAGCCACTTTGGAAAAGCCTGATTTTAGCAGCTTGTCCAAAATTTCTGTGACAGAGCCAAGGACAGAGCACAGTTCTGCATTGCAACACCTGTTTTCTTGGCTATGCCTCTTTCAGCTCCCTGGATAACATGGCCAGGGTCCAACAGCTTCCATCAGTCAACAAACCTGATCCGTCCCCAAAACAAGCCTATGACGTCCATCAGTTGAGATGGAAACTCAGGACAATACCAAGTGATCAAATGTTTAACATTTCCAGACTGGATATCACTGGCCAGGTTTTGAGGTTGGAATAGAAAAACTTCAGCTGCCTGGAAAGCTTCCTGACAGGTCAGGAGATGCCAGATCCTGCTTTCTGGAGAAACAAACCACTTGAACTGTGTAAGCAGGGAAGATCTTAGGCCAGTCCAATTTCCCCAAGTCATTCCTGTTTATGACCACCTTTTAATGAACTACAAAATAAAAGACTACGATATGAAAAAAAGATGACTTTGCTGTTCAGTGTTTCCTGTTGCACAGAGGGATTTAAGGTACAGAAAAAGATCCTCCACTCTTGTGGTGTGACCAGTAACCAACCCATTCCTCCATACTGCTCTCTGACTTTCTCCCAGCATTTCTAATAATTATGTTTTGTTGTTTTTAGTAGCAGAAAATGTTGAGAAATGGAGAAATGAGAAATCTTGCTTGTCACCAAGGTCACCCTGTAACACCAAAGCTGTCTCTAGTTCTATGAACACGCAATTTACCCAAGCACAGTGTTAAGAAACTGCAAAAAGCAAAAAGAAGCCTTCTGAAGCTGAAGGAAGCAGAAGTTAACGCATGCTAGACTTGTCCCAGGCTGGTTTATATCCCTCACCTCCACTAAGTGGGAAAGCATTCAGAAGTGGGGCATCACCAGGGAAGTAGCCTCCAGGGCAATCGTACTGAGCTTATTCACTAATTGCTTCATTTATTCATTGTATGGCCTTTTTCTAAAGAAAAAACACACCCAACCACGTGGTGTTTTGCTGGTGCTTGCACTCATGGCTGTGGACCAGCTAAGGAGTGATGCCCCAGCTCTCTTCCACTGCCTTCACAGGTCCAAGAGAGAGCTCATCCAAGGAGCAGGGAGGTGTCTGCTGCCTCGCCTGCATTGCCTGCACAGGCAGGGAGGCAGGCAGGAATGCTGCCCTGTGGCTTGGAAACAGGAGATGGGGAGATAACAGCAGCTGCCCGTGGGTGCGTGGGGTGAGGGAGCTCCCTTTTCCTCAGTCCTTGGCATCTAGGTGAGGACAGCCTGGGCTTTGAATACACCTTACTCAGGGTGGCTGTTGGGAGCGAAAAATTTCCACGTTCACTGAGGAGAGAAGCGGTGTTTGAGTTTTTCCTGAGGGCACAGCTGTTTTTAACTTAGCTGCTGGCCTGTTTTTGGTAATAAAATGGACTTACAACATGACAAGTTTTATTGTCCATTGGCTGCAAATAAAGTGGCACACTCTACTCACTATGTGGGATGCTGCATTTCATGCCTTGCTTTACACTGACCTCACTCACAGTATGATCAGAACACTATGAAAAAAAATTTTAAAAATCCAAACACTCAGCCCTCCTAAATCATCTTCTATTTACATTTTTTGCTACTTTTTAAAGTAAATCTTGAGTGAAAATACTGCAGCTCTACCGAGCTTTAGCTTTTCCTTCTGCCAAGGATGTAGCAGAAAAATTACTCCTAGTGAGCAGAGGCCACGGGGTCCGAGGGGAACAATATGTCCATTGCGACTCCCCCTCTGACATTTCCTTAGGAAGTGAGTTCTGCCAGCAGATGCTAAAGGTAAACCCTACCATATGCCTGACACCACATCCACCTGGTTAACATATTAGGATCAAAACAGAAGAGACAGCACATACTGATGTACAGACATCCAAAGACAGAAGAAAGCATAAGGAACAACCGAACTGGTTAGGAGGATGTCTGTGCATCAGCTATGTTTAAATTTCAGATTAATATGCAACTGCAGTAGCACAGAGGCTCAGGGACCACAGGAAGGATGCATTACCTACAGAAATCACACGCAGTACTGGTGTTTAGAAGCCCAAGGGAGTCGGTTTCTGCAGTGATATCACACATGCCACAAGAAACTATTTCAAAACCACATGAGGTCTGACACCACAGCCTGTCCCCCTGCAGCTCAGGCACCGGTGTGAGTGCCTGGCTTTATTAAAACCGCAGACATCAAACTGGCTGCCATGTCTGTCCAACTGTGTTTAAAAACCCCCTGACAGAAGAAGGTCAGCACGAACTAGGCTGGATACAGCTCTGGCTATGGATGTGCTATGAGCTCCGGATGCAAGTTACTGCAAAGCCAGCAGCAGATGCATTCAGCCTTTCCCAAGGCCGAGCTCAAAAGCCAGATGAAAAGGCAGATTCAGCCTTTTAGCTGCTCCATCTCAGTGTGCAGCCAACAGGACTCAAGCTCAAAGCTGTGGTGAAAGAGGTCCTGCTGGTCAGCTGTGCACGGCTGGTCAGTGCAGAGCAGCACATCCGTGCAGCCAGAGCTGGCAGACGGGCACTGCTGGGGACAGTGGGAGCCAGGACACAGACACCTGCCATCCCCTAGACCTCCAGACCTCTGAATGTGGCCCCGGGTTTCTCTGCACCTGGCACAGCAGGCAAAGGAGAAGTTTTGCAGAAACAGGACAGCAATGTGTTTTGTTAATCCGTATGACTAAGAGCAGGGTGTTTGTCTCATATTTTCTACTTGAGATAACAGCTTTCCTCTAGTTCTAGGTGGATTGGCTTGACTGCAACAAGCAAAATATAAACAGAAGTTATCGTTTCTCAAAACAGTCTTCTTCTGCCTTATTTGCATTTTTTGCCATATTTGCATTTTGCCTTTTAAAAACTTCTTCCACCACTACTTGTTCAAATTCTCTTTTTACAAATACTTGCGCATATATATGTATATGTGTCCAAACACACAAATACTCACACACATATACATGCACATATTCCCTATAGCATTCACGAAATGGCAAATACTTGTTCTCTAATACTTGAGTATATAATGTCCTGTGTACTGCTACAGCTCACTATTGATGGCATATTAATCTTAATTTTCTTAGAGTAGATTTTCAAATTCCTCTTCTTTGCCATTTCTGATTATTTTAAAAATACCTATAAACATCCAAAATGCAGTGAGAACATTGCATGGGTCTTCCTCTGCTCCCTTCAGCTCCTGTAGAGGTGTGAAATATCTTTGAAATTCTTGAAATATTTCAGATTGTGATTGCTATTTGTCACTCTCTCTTTTTTTTTTATTTTGCCCTAGACTAATTCCATTTTGACTGTCTTCCATGAAAAAGTAGACTCATCAAAATTAAAATTTAAAAAAAAATTAATGTATGATTATGCATATTTCCTCAATGAATTATTTCATATGAAACAATTAATTGATTATTTATACAAGTCAGCAATTAATGAAAAAGTTTTGATAGCATTACAAATCTGAGAATTAACATATTGATTGACCAACAGGTCACACACCATTTCAGTATTCTTCTACCTGAGCCTTTACACTGAGAATCAGATTTCTACTCTGAGAATCTGATTTCTACTGTAGATTTGTGCTGTTACACTTTCTGCAAACATTCTTGTCAGGATAGATCCACGTCTTCACTTATTCACAGGCCTCAGATTTCAAAGGTAAACAAGACAAATGGGCAGCTATTAATTTGGGAATTGTCTTCTCTGCAAACATTGGTCAGTCGTTTTTCTTTTACAAGAATTTGTATTTAAAAATGGAAGGAAAATAACAACCTAAATTTATATCAGAACTCAGACATATATATAGACAATGCTTTGTAATTTCTTTTAATTCTCAGGGCAAGAATATGATCATATTTTTTTGCAGGTTTGTGTCTCTAAATCTTTTCACAAACATGTTTTAACACAGAACATTCAGCTGATCACCACTGACTTGCATTCCCTGGTGTCCTTGATCTCGATGTTTCCTACTGATAAATCATGTCTGCTGTGGGACTCTGGAAGCACCCTGGGTGCTCCAGCTCAGGCAGAGTCTCTGAGGCCACACCAGTGTGAAGGGATGTGACTGGGCTGTCCTTACTCCTTGGCCAGCCCCAGCTGCCTTGCTGCATGCCAGGCAGCCCTCCAGACCCTGGCTAAGCTATGTTTGCACAAGGACTCCTTGAATTCCTCCTTCCACGGGTGACTCAGATGACAGGAATTCAGCCTTACCGTAATTCATGCTCAGTTGCCTTTATAACTTGTCCCTTAATTTACTGATGCATGCAAGAAACCTGTTCTCCTAGCTATTCAAAAAGTGGCTATGCAACATTAATCCCTGGAGTTTTACTGTATCCACAGCCACCAGCACAAATTATTTCAGCTACCTGACTTGGATCATTTTGGGCAGAAGTGAAGTCCCTGCGCATAAAGAAACATTGTTTCAGACCAGCCTCTCCTATGAGCACAAATACAGATCTAAGGCCAGTTTAAGAGGGTTCCCAAAATGTCATGGGACGCTGAAGTCTCTCTGCATCCCAAGACGATGAGCAGTTATCTCAAAGAACAAACAGTTCTAATTTCTAGAGCTGAACTTGTGGGAGTATTTGCTACAACAAGCAGCCCAACCCAAAATAGTGAGTATCAATATACCAGATAATAAACTTGGGTCTCTTCCTTCAGGACTAGATTCCTCCTCTGCTCCCAGCCTCTGCCTTTGTACAGCGTCAATGAATATTGTTAACCACACATCATAGTTAATTTTACAAATGACCACATTTCACTTACGAAAAACATGCAATGTTATAGTTTTATGCTATGTTATAGTTTTATGTTATCTTTTACTCTCTGACAGAGCCTGACAGGCCTGTCTGTCCCCCCGCCCCGTGCACTGTTCCCTGCTGCCCTGGCAGCTGTGCCAACAATGACTGTGTGCCCGGCAAACCGGATCGGTGAGCCCATCTTTTCACTGGCTTAAAAGAGCTCCAAAAAAAATTCAAAACAAAACACATCCAGGGCTGCGCTGCTCACAAAGAAAATGTAACATGAAACTACAGCCTCCCTCAACCCCTCCCTCAAAATAGTCTCGGTTCTTTGATGAATAAAATACACTGAGTTTTCTTACTGTGGCTGTTTTAATTCTAGTTCAGGATGGAAAATGTCAGCACATCAGGCTTTTATAAAAGAACAAAAAATCCATTTCCTTTTTGGGGTCAATTAAACAATTGGTGTTCTTTCAAAAAAGCAAAACAATATTTTTAATGGCAAAAAAAATTAAAATAGTGACTCTTACCGGTATTCTTCAACCCTATGCTTTTTTTTTCTCAAGACTTTCCTTTTTCCTTTCTTTTGTTTATCTTGTGGAGGGAAAGGAAAGTTTGAAAACATGCAAGCTCCCTATCAGACCTTCCTTATCTCATCTTGAGGGTTTCCTTGTCTTGGGCAGAGCTAAAGCTGGGCGGAAGCCACGTGCCTCCAGCCACTCCCTTGGTGCCTCCTGAGCAGCCAGAGACAGGAATGCTGGCATCTCACAAAGAACCAAGCACAGAAAGGCCTGAAAATCTTCTCAATTGTCATCACTGTGACTCCTTGCATCAGAGGAACAGCTCTCTCCTCTTTTGGCTGAAAAATTTCCTTCAGTTCTCTTGTTCTCCTAAAATAATCACAGGTTAACTCCACATCTCTGTCCTCCAGAGTGTTCTCTCTCTCCCAGCCTCCAGTACACTTTACCTCTTCCACAGAATTGTATGTCCCTTTACCCATTCACCAGAGACCACCAGGCACCAGGATATCCACTTGCCCACTCCACCTATAGCCAGAACCCTCGAAAATAACTGCAAACCCTGGTCATTCCTCACACAGCGCATAGGCAGAGAACAGAAAACACAAATGCCAGATGCTGCACGTACCCACACCCTCCATACATCCACTGGTCACTCGGGATATCCAGCATCCCTGATGGGAAACCATTCCCACTCCGCTCCCCAAAACTTCATGACTTTGGGCAGCCAGCTGCCTGCCATGGCTCTGAAAAGATATACTGCAAGCAGAGGCACATGTTCATATGAGTAGGTTGCAAATCTGCACATTAGTTCATTCCAGAAGTATTGTAAGACATCACATGTGGAGCTGTGAAGGATTTAGCAGCCAGATAAGCAATGACAGCCTGCCTGTGCTGACAGCTGGAGCAACAGGACCAAGGAAACAGTTTGGCCATCGTCACTCTGACCCTGATGCCTCCCCAGGTGTGCACAAAGCTTTTGGGTGGGAGTGAAGCCCAACGTAGGCAAGGGGCAAGTAGGATACACCAAAGTCCAAAGTAGGGAGTGCACTGGGCTTTGTTTTGCTTTAATTCGGGCATGCTGAACTTGGTTTTCCACGGTCGTGATCCTTCAAAAATGCCTTCACTCCACCTGGTTCTGTGTAAGGAAAAAAAGAGACCTAAAGGTCAAACTTTTCAATGTGTATCCCAGAACAAGGATTTCTGCATGAAATTGACAGAGTTTGGAGGTACATCAACATGAAGAAGAGGACCTCTTACCTTCCAGCAAGAAAAAAATCATCTTCCAGAGAAATATTTAACTGCCTTTGCCTTCAGACAGCCATTCCAATGCGAATGAGGATGTGCTTATTTTGGCAAGACTCTGCTAAACTGAGCTGTTTGGTGTGTGGTTAGGAGTGTCGGATGCAGGCTCAGTAATTTGCTAGTGGCTGCTCGTGGTAGGTAGTTCTTGGGAAGAGGCTGACTAGACAGCCAAAATGTAGGTCACCAGTGGGTGGAGTTCACAACCTCCCAGCTCTGCTGCAGTCAGTATGCAGGAGTTACATCTCCCACAGAATTTGAAATTATTGATAAAGCCTGAAAGCTGGGCCACTAACTGTAAGTCCTTAGGATGACAATTCAATTGGTTACTCCTTTATGTATGATGCTCTTTAATGTCCAGTCTGTTCTAGGAGAACATCCATGTGCAAGGACATAGGTGTTACCCTACCGTGTTTAAATGTGCATGGGCATTTGTAGCTAATAAACAAAACAAATTTTGATAACACAATTGAAGACCATTGGTCACATTTTCAAAGTGTCTCCTTCCTATCACACTCGTGGCAGTTCAGAGCAATCTTTCGACTCCTCAGCTCCAATGGCCATTCAGCCGGCAGTGCTTTGCAGCAATGGTGGGTGAGAGCCATGGGGTCTCAGTTGTCTGGCCAAGCATTCAGCGAGAGCAATCAGGGGAGAGCACTAGTTTCTCAAACGACCCTTTAAAATCAGCTGCATATAGCATTGTGCCAGTTTTTATTCTTCCTGCTGCACGTATTTCAGAAAAAAAAAAACAAAACAAACAACAAACCAACAAAACAACCCTCAAACCCTAATAACTTTTCTAAATAAGAAGCCAGAACAACACACCCTTTTATGTTTGCACACGCTCCATAGCTGCCTTAACTCCAGGCTAAACCACTGCTGTGTATCTGCATAATCTTAAACCTTAGCAAATTAGAAAATAAATATATGTGCATGCATTTGAAACAGCACATTGTCCTCCAGGCTTTATCTCTCTGTAACTGCTGAAATTGTCTGACAGGGATATTCCTTGCAGTCTTATCACACGGATCTGTGGTGAAAAGGTTTCAGCAGTTTGCAGTGCAGATGTACCATCAGGACTGTCACCAGGATACTTTGGAGGGATTTGTAAAAACCAGCTGTCCCTGGAGGAGATTGCTGGAGGAGCAGAAACCTCCTCTGCGTGTACTACCTGCACAGATATGGGATTACTGCATACAGACCTCTGATACATCAAATATCAGAATTACTGCATAAAATCCAGTAGCTGCAGTCATCTCTGCCAACAGGAAAACTGACCAGGCTAGTTGGAAAGTGGCCTGAGTGATGTCTCTGGGAGGACTCATGAAACAAAGCTGGTGAGGATATCTGGTGCTGGAAGTTCAAATCAAGACTTTAATTCTGACCAAGTCATGTGAACAAAAGCTTTTGCCATACTGCTTCACGTTTGTACTCCTCTACCCTGTGGGAAAAGGGTTGAGGATTGTAGACAAAGGTATTTCACATAAAGAAAGCACTACTGGCACCACCAGCAGCCTTACATCAGGCTACATTCCAATGTGTATGCCTGTCCTTGCTGCTGACTGTGAATGGTCCGAGTTAGGCGTAATTACCTCTCGGAGTAGTTCCTTTGAAGGGCAGGGATGTGCAGCTCCTGGGACCAAAGATGGAAGTAAAATAGTGACAACGTGCCCAGCACAGGCTAGCCAAAGAGGGCACCTAAGAAATTTTAGAGGTAAAAACACAGGTGATCCAGAAGAGTGGATACTGTGGGATGAAGCAGGTTTGCTGTCACTTGCATCCAGGTGGCAAATTTCCACCTGGGTTGCACATTAGGCATCTGATTGCTTTTCTGAACTGGGCTGTATAGAGAATTTACACAGGAAATCTGAGGTAGAGCAGGATATCTGTCTCTGGTTTTCCAATTCCCAGTTCAGTGGCTTAACCACAGGTGCCACCTCCTGCAGTGTCTCTGAGCTCATACGGATGCTGGAGTTCTTCCAAATTAGCAGCGATACCAGAACGGAAATAGGCCCTTTCAGCACAAAATAAACACGAATGGTCCATAAATGCTAATGATACAATCTGAGTGTTGCTGTGTTCAGTGAATTCAGCCTCTCACCTCCAAGTGCTGGCAGCTGAAGTTTCTTTTGTCTAAGAGCAAACATTGATTACTTTAATGGGCTTTGTCTCAGTAATCTATTTTAACACTATGGCTAATATCTGACAATTATGCTAGATTAGCCTCAAAAACTAATGGAAAGACTGAGGTAAATGTATTCACAACAGTCACCATGTAGTTCAACACAAAGATGTTTGCTGCCAAAGAAAGGTTTTCTATTACAAACAAGTATGTTACTATTAATGCTGCTGTATAACATCTAGGAGTAGCAAGTGGGCCCTTTGCTACTTCCAATGTCAAGTAACTAAACCACACAAAAGTTAAGGTTTTAAATGTAAAAAGTCTTAAAAAAAAAAAAAATGGATAAAAAAGAGGAAAAACCTGCAAAGTTCTGCCTCTTCTTGCCTCCCCATCATGATCCCAACCTTTGTTTGTAGTTGCCCTGCCTGTCCATTCAGTACATAAATGGCCAGCCAAAGATTAAAGCCAACAGGATCAGATTTCATGGGATGCTCTGGTATCTAAGGAATGATGGAAGGGTGAGACAAGATACAGAAAGGAATTTAAACCTCATTGAAAAATTACAAGAAAGAAGATCTTCAGCCTGAAAACACACAGTGTGAAAAAAGAGGATACACAGATTTTATTCATAAACGCATGCTCCATTAAAATGACACTCATTGAAATACATCATTAAAAACGACCCGAAAAGATCAAGGTTCCTTAACTAATGATGATTCTGCCTCACAAACTGCAGGCACTGAAAAACTGCACAATTTCCATTGAGCTGTGCCCAAGAAGTCACTGGGACAATACACGCATAATATTTTAAGCACAATATTTCATAGCATCATTTTTTTAAAAAATCATTTTCTGCTGTTTCCACTGCTTGTATTTCATGAAAGGCTAAGCAGGAATCATAGCTGTGTGTACAGATACTGAAGCCCACGACAGTGGCCAAAGCATGGATTTCCGCTTCTGTTTTATGATGTTTTGATCAGTACACAGACCTATTATTTTTCTGTGTTACTCACTAATGATCAAATCCCACAGTACAGGGACAGAAGAGATCTTTGACCTGTTGTTTACCACAATTCTTCATAAGCTATTGAACAAAAGCATTATATCACATCACTAATGCAGGATTTCCAATGTGCATTGATGCCTTTCAGCATTCAACCTGTGGCTGCTAGACTCTCAGTGTGATGATTTGGCTGTTACTGGGGACAGTGCTGCTCAGGCTGCCACATTTCACCTGCTTTTTAAGTGGATTTCACAGAGACACAGAATCACAGAGGTATTCCCTTCCAATCCCCTGCTCAACGCAGTCACCTAGAACTGGTTTCCTAGGACAATGTCTCTTTGGGGTTTGAATACCTACAAGGAAAGACTCCACCACCCCTCTGAGCAGCCTGTGCCAGGGTTTGATCTTCCTCACAGTAAAGAGAGTTTTTTCTTATATTTAAACAGAGTTTTTTTAATTTCAATTTGTACCTATTTCCTCTTGTCCTTTCACTGGATACTACTCATGAGAGGCTGACTCTGTTATTTGTTATTATGTATTTTTATTATTTTTTATGCCATAATATAATATGTCATAATGTTATGATGTGAATATTAGACATATTACTATCTTTCATGTCATATTATTCATAATTTTTATATTACCCCATCAGGTCTTTCTCTACATTGATAAGCCTCACCCATTTATTTACACAATTTGTTTGCTTTCTCTCTATGGCCTTGGTGGTTTCCTCAATGCTGGCTCTAACTCCAGCATGCATTTGACCTCAAGGCCCACCTTTTCTCCTTAAAGTTACTTGAATGCATTAATGCTTCATGGAACAGCAGTACTGTCCTTACAAACACACTGCAAGATCAAGTTTCAGGAATGACATGGTGAATAAGAAAACACCATTTTAGCTAAGTTTCTTCTTCTGCTCACACTGAAGCCCATGTGCCTTTTAAGTGCAGAAAAGGAAACTGTCTTCTTCTTTTGGCAAGCCCTGTAAGAAAGGTTCTGTGGGAAGGAAAAAAACAAGAGGTGGAATATAGATGCCACTTCATCATAATTTCAAGCACTTGGCCCTGGGAAGCAATCCAAACCATGTGACATATTGCTCAGATGCTCTGTACAATCACTGCAGAGTAATCAAGTTCAGACACTTCCCCCTCTCCTCTGACAACATACCACAGGGACTGTGTGCACCCCAGCAGCAGCTCAGTCTGCTCGGGTGTGTCGTTTACTTCCTTCACAAACAACATGCAGAACCCGGGAAAAAGCTGTGTCCCTTCATCCATTTGGAATCACGGCCACAGAGCCTCCTTCAAGGACACGTGCCAGGGAGAACAACGCAGCTGAAACTTACACAGTTACTGTCCTTGAAAGTATAGGAGTGGGAGGCTCTGTTTATAAGAATCTGTGTAGTCCGCAGACTGAACCTCATGTCAGAAAAGAGCTTCAACCAGCTGGGCAGGACCCTCTGGGGAACACGCTTATGGCTGACCTTTGGAAGCCAGACAGCAAATGAAATCTGTGGGACTCGTAAAAGCTGGTCAGAGGGATCCTCCTGATAGCCTGGAACCTGCATTGCTTTGCTTATGGCAAAGCAGTACTGATGTTCAGGTGCTGCTTTCTGCATCAGACTACTTACCCTGGGATAAAAGACTGCTTCTTTTCTGCCACTGACATGATGTCCTGCTCTCCAAACACATCAATCTTTTCAAAACTGACAGCAGCCTCAAATCCCCATCTCCAGCTGTCACTGCTTTGGCTGTGAAGCTTCCTGGCACTGCACTTGAGAGGCTTCTCTGCCTTCTTCTGATCCCGAGAGTTTTATAAGCTGCATTGACTCAGTAAACTCAAGCTATTTAAAACTACTGATGCTTGGATGGTAAATTCAGGCACTCAGAAGTTAGGAAATAATCGATCTGTGCAGTTGCAGTTTTGTTCTCTTTAAATTCATTTTGTGCTGTCCTATCAGTGAGAACATGAGTTATTTGCTTTAATTGTGGTTCTGACATTAAAATCACCGCCATCCTAAGCATGCACAGAGGGGAAATAATTACAGTGGCAGAAGCAGTAAAATAATTTCCTTGTCTAAGCACTTGTCTTTGTAATCTACTAACAGTGAACCAGTTATTATCCTCCCACCTTTCCTCTGTCACTCCTCTAATTTCTCTCTTCCTTCCTCTCTCCCTCTCTTCCTTCCCCTCTCCCTCTCTTCCTTCCCATCCATAGTACCTCATTCAGAGCAGCATTTGCAGCTCTGAACCTTGTATATTGTATATTGAACTGAGATTAAAGACTGACAGTAACTACCAAGAAGGAAAGCTACACCCTTAAAGCCATGGAGAATTTGCAGAGCCCTGGATCAAGACCAAAGGAGTGTCACTGTAAAGGCTGATCTGATTCTCCTCCCATGTGCAAACATCAGAAAACTTCTGCTGTATGTGTTGCTGCTGACACACACTGTAACTAGGCAGTAGGGCTACAGATCATATCCGTGGTTATTCTGTCCACTTCTTTCTGCTTAGGAGTTGAAGAGTGAAAGAAGGATTGGTGTCTCCAGTATCATTTTATTCCTGGAGAAACCTTAAAATAGGAGTATGTGTGCTGAGTGAAGGAGGTAACCTAAAATATCTCTCTCAAACTTCAGGTTTTTTCCCCTCAAAATACAGTCTGAGTGTCTTTGTTCTACATTAAAAAATGTCAATGCTTTATGCCTGGAGAAGGAACACACATTCAGTTGACAACATGTGATTTTCATCAGTAAAGATGTTCCTGAACACTTATTTTCCTGAGTAAATAGGTTAGCTAGTTTGACTTACTATTAAGTACATACAGTTGGGCTCTTTAGGAACCTTCCTATCTCAAAATCTGTGGGGGATACTGATGCCAAGACAATTTTTACTTTTTCTTTTATATACCTTTCACATAGTTCTATGTATCCACAAGTATTAGCATGCATACTTGTAATTCTTTAAGCCTGATAACTTAGCATAGTTCTAGTGTTCTGTAGGCCCAGGAGACCAAACACCCCAGAAGCCGTGTGGCCAGGAGACCAAACATCTTACTATCTTGGGGAGCCAAGGTCCCCTAGTAGAACATATTCTGTAAACTAGAGATTAGCCCACACAGGGGAGGGGATTCCATAGATGGAGAGAACATCACACCATCCACCCAAGCCCCCTTTATTGAGCCCCTTGTTAGATATGTTAATGTGTAAGGTCTATAACTTGTATACACAATTTACGGTGGGGGTGCATTGTGACGTGTTCCACCTTGGCAAAGCGATGCATTGATAGGATCCTATTAAAGATATCAAGGTAAACTACCCCCTACCCAAACTGTGTCTGGTTTTCATTTCCTAAGAACAGGCATAAGGCACCAATACTACAGGCTAAAACCTAAGATCTGTGGAGCATCTTGGAAAAAACCCCATAATGACAGCTTTATAAGAACCAAATATTGATAAAAAAACAACGTGGACCTTAAGTCCTCTCTTCATTACATTCATTATCTCATTTCTTTCCCCAACAGGTTCCGTTTGTAGCGTACTAATGAGTCCTTTATCTTGAGGATTTTTGTTTCGTGATTGGCTGTCTTGTATAGATAAAATCTTAACTCATTCATGGTACGCATGGTTGTCAGCTTTGTGGTCTCTACCAAGCTCAGCTGTTTGATTCAGCCACCAGGATCAGAAGTCACTAGGAAGGATCTCATGCCCACTCAAATTCAGTTCTCTCCTCTCTCTGGTAACTTATTTATACTGGGTTATGCAGGAAAACAATTTTATATTGAGACATATATCCTTGTATTAAGTGTGGTCAAAGCAGGCAGCAGGCTGAAAGAAGGTGATGGCAGGGACACGCAGACAGAGAGGTCATCACACAAATTCGCTTCCCTTGAGATGGTGGCGAGTTGCATGTTGCATGCTGGTAGAGAAACAGATGGAAAAAACCATCAGATAGGCTTGGCATTTGATTGTTCCTTTGCTTCCAGGGCTGTCACACCCAGCAGTGACTCCATGGGGTGCTATTTCCTCTGGGAGGGCTCCTGATGCCAGCTGAAATGCCTCACAGCTATCTGACAAAAGGTGTTGAAGTGGTGCAAAATCCTTCTGCCAGTTCAAGTATGCTCAAAAGAAGTTTGAAGGAGCAGTTTTGTCCCTAAAGGCTTTCTTTTTTTTTTTTTTTTCCCTTCTTTTTTTTTTTTTCCCTGATCAGGTGTAATCTGTCCTTGTCCAGATGGCATTAACATTACTGTCCTGGGTAATTTAATAGCAAAACAATCATGAGTTCACAGCAGACCTGAACTGCGGTAGTTAGTGGGTGATTATCCACAGTCTTAACCAGAGCAGATCCATGTCCTGACATACTCTACGGTGTCTCTATGTGCAGAGAACTCAGAAGTCACAAGAAATAAAATTTTTTTTCAAGCTCTTCCAACAATTGCCACCTTCACCTTTGGCAGGTTGCTGAAACTCTTTGTGCCCGTCTTCTAACCAGAAAAATGGGAATAATATTTACTTTTCCATGAAATGAAGTAGGAAGCATTGCTACATGTACATGTACAAACAATTCTTAGATCCTCAGTATTAACTCACACCTATTAATCTGTTCAGGAGAATTTTGTTAGTCTCAAGAGTTGAAAAAATTTTTGCTTCTGCTGTTACCTGTGTGGGAGTAGATCAGGACTAACTCTCCTGAAGTTAATAATAAAACCAGGCTGAGTAAATGCAGAATCAAACCCTCCCAGTGATGAAACACACCAGACTCACTCTCACAGGACCTGAACTTTCTCTAGCCATTTTCAAAATCTTTACAAACTCCTGTGACAAAAGTAAATCGTTTCATGTTTTCACTACTTTGGGAACTTGTACAGATTGCTGGATCTGACCTGTTTCTCAAGTTGAGAGTTCAATTGTCTAACCTGGAGAGCAGTTAGGTTTCCAATCTGGGTGTTTTACTCCCGTGCATAGACACTTTAATCTCACTAGAGAACATGTAATCTACAGTAAGAAATGTGAATAATAAATGTTACACAGTGAGTGCAGACAAGTCCAGAAAATTACAGCAGAAGTGGTATTAATGGGTTTTTATGTTTTCCCCAGTGAGTTCTGGAACCTGTGTCCTGGGGTGCATCAGGCACAGCATCATCAGCCAAGCAACAGAGGGGATTGTCCTGCTCTGTTCTGCGCTGGTGTGGCCTCACCTTGTATATCGTGTGCAGTTTTGGGCACCACAGTATAACAGTGTAAGGCTATTGGAGAGTGTCCAAAGGAGGGCCATGAAGATAGTGAAGGGCCTTGAGGGGAATCAGGAGAAGGGGCTGAGGTCACTTGGGCTGTTCAGCCTGGAGGAGACTGAGAGGAGACCTCATGGCAGTCTGCAACTTCCTTGTGAGGCCAAAAGGAGGGGCAGGCATTGGTCTCTGCTCTGTGGTGACCAGGGACAGGACCTGCAGAAATGGCCTGAAGCTGTGTCAGGGGATGTTTAGGTTGGGTATTGGAAAAATGTTCTTCACTCAGAGGGTGGTTGAGCACTGGAACAGGATCCCCAGGGAAATGCTCACAGCACCAAGCCTGACAGAGTTCAGGAAGTGTTTGAACAATGCTCTCAGGCACATGATGTGATGTGCAGGGAATGGTGCTCTGCAAGGCCAGGGGCTGGGCTTGGTGATCCTTGTGGGTCCCTTCCAACTCAGTTTATTCTGTGATTCCATGAAAAATCTTTCAAAACATTTACTACTCAAGAAGACCACACACTGAATGCATCCAACCACTTCATCTCTACCATATCTATTTGACTCAGCTATTGCTGAGTGACAGAGGCTGTTTCAAACAGAGAGTCCTTTGACTGTACAAAGCACCACCTCTAACATCTTCTCAGCCCATGTAACTGTGCTGCCTGAAGTCAAGCAGTCCTGTGGCATTTCCCAGGTTTCACATGCTGCTTTTATCACCCAAAACATGCCTGGCAGAATACTGTTATGATGCATTCAGCCTCTCAACATGAGGAAGACATAGAACTTCAGATTTTGCTGCAGCTATATTACATTGCCTTAGAGAGCTGAAACACAATAAGTAAATCTCATATACATGGTTCCCTCTGCTTACAGATCTTGAATAGTTTGTTGGGTTTTGTTTCACTTTAATGTGTACTAAATTGTCTCAGTAATATTCTTCTATCTTTTGTAGACTTCCAGGACAGCCTGAAGTTCAGTAAAAATGTCTCTGTTTTGGTGTAAGGTGGATTTCTTTTCAAAGCATGCATTATCTTCTGGGGAAAAAAAACCGAACAGGTGGCCTGTAGCTCTGGGCTCTGCACATGAGACAGAAGTCCTCAGGATATGCAAAAGGAGGGACGCAGCTCCAGAGCACGGATGCATGCAGAGCAACCATGGCCACACATCAGGGACAGCAAACTTCGAGGGTGGCTGATACCAAACAGCTTTGAGAAAAGACTGTAGCCTCTGGTTGGTTGCTGTGAACAATCCAAACCTGTCAGAGACAAAAACTGGTTCCAGCAGAGCCCTATACTGTCCCTCTGTATAAGTGGCTGCAGCACGGGCTAAGGGCGGAAGACAGCGAATCAGTCATGTAGGAAGAATTTAGCTCCAAATGCAGTGGGGATCCTGGCTTCTACACAGCTCAGAGACCACCGCCGTAGCAACGCCAATAGCATTTCATTCATCTGCTGCTGCTGCCGAGAACGTAGGTTGCAAACTGCTTTTCTCTCATCCTCCCCCAGCTACAATCCAGCCTTGTCTCCTTCTGCGCGGGGGCTGCCAGGTCACTGATCTGCAGGACCCAGAGCTCCCCCTCCCCTCGAACGCCCCCACCTTGCTCCAGCGCTTGTGCACAGGCTCCCAGCACAGCCACCACACCCAGCCCCCCATTTTACCCAGGGGGGGCAATGAGTGTGGGCGAGTGTGAGGTTCCCCCAGCCGGCTGCGGCTGCACCGTGGCAGAGCGCGGATCATCCCCTCAGTGCTGCCCCGGACGCCCCAGAATCGTTGCCTTATAAAGACCATTTTGCCTTTGGCTCACGCTCATGCCCTGTATACATAAAGAGAAATTGAGATGTTCCAGGCTCCGCTGTCATCTTCTGAGCAAAGCAGTAATATATGGCCTTGCAGCTCCTTCTCACCGAATCCACTGCGGGGGTTGAGTTCCTCTCTTCAGCTGCTGTGCTGGCTAGGGTGGCACCAGCCTGGTGAGCCAGCTGCCATGATGGACCCCCTGGGATGGCTTTGCTCAGCCTTGGTCGTTGCCATTTATGTTTTTCCCTAAGATGACTGCTGGCTGAGGGTCTCCATAAGAAAAGGTCCCAAATTCCTGATACTGTATTGCCTTTACAATACAAAGACCATTTTTATAGCCCTGTTAACAACCACTTTGTCAGCTACTTGGTATCAAAACTGTACCGTTTACTGAGGGGAACTGTAGTGTAAGATTACCTCAAAATCTCAGCCAGGACAGTTCACATCTTTCCATTTAAAAAACTGCAAGAATGCAGAAGACCAGAGTTTCACCCTCAGCACCTCAGCATGTATTTCATGGCAAGAGCAGGGCAGCACAGCAGGAGGCTGGGTACACTGGACCTCAAATTATAACTCACTAAAATGGCTCAGAGCAGCAAAATGGCTGCTGCTACTGAGAGAAATGAATTGGGCATAATTTCTTTTCAAAACAGTGTCACAACTAATGCTGTGGCACAGGGCAGTGGGATCGAGTAACTCACTCTCCTTCTGTCATTATGGGGGAAAATTAGGCTCGAGACCCTTACGTTTTTCCAGTGAGAAAGATCATGAAACTCTTCCTTTATTTACAGGAACTCTGGGCAACACCTGTTCTGTACACAAGAATGTGTGTCTACTGGTGGTAAACAAATCCCTCTGTCCTATCGATCTGTTGCCATTCACTCCAGACAAGAAAACCTGGTGAAGTGTGTGTGACCTAAACCTCTCTCTAAGCAGAGATTTAGACTAAACCTGTATTATTCCCTTAGACTTATTGCTTTGTGTATGCCAACATACACTCTGCATTCAGTTCTAATTCTACAGTAGTGACCTCTTCTATTTACAGAAGGGGAAGTTGATCAGGCAAACAGTTCTCTTTTTTTTCCTTTTTGGCTACAGGAGCCCTTCTGACACAAATATGCTAGAAGCTTTTATATCAGCTGATTTATGTTGAAAGCCCAGCTTTAGCTTCAGGCTTATGTTAACAGATTCTTATTGAAGTCATTCTTGTTAGCCCATCAACACTGTATTTCCTCAGCAAAGATGTTCGACAGCATACACTGCTGTAACTTCCCATATGATCCTTTCTGTCATTCCCAGGCAAGGCTGGGACAGATGCCTGCCATATAGAGAAGTGGGGGACCAAAGGCCATCACAGCTCACCACACTCTCCTGTTTTGCTTTTGCTTTACCAGGTTAGTGGGGGCTTTTAGTGCCTGTCCTCAGTCAGGCTGAGATCCGGCTGTCAACAATTTATAAGAGTATGTAGTGACAGGACAGGGGGAATGGATTCAAACTGAAAGGGAGTAGGCTTAGATTAGAGGTTAGGAAGAAATTCTTTACTGTGAGGGTGGTGAGGCACTGGAACAGGTTGCCCAGAGTAGGTGTGGATGTCCCCTCCCTGGAAGTGTTCAAGGACAGGTAGGATAGGGCTCTGAGCAACCTGGTCTAGTGGAAGGTGTCCCTGCGCATGGCAGGGGTTGGAACCAGATGGTCCCTAAGGTCCCTTCCAACACAAGTGATTCTATGATCTGCCACCCATTCCCTAGTGTGTGAGAGAGGTGAGCAGGACAGTCCACCAGGGTCCTCCTCCTCTCAGGTGGCAGACAGAGAGGGGAGAGGATAGACCTGCAATGCAGATGTATGGAGAGAAGATCTTGACATGTCATACTCTCAAATATACTGCAGACCTACAGATACTGAATTTGGAATAAAAACATATGTATTATATACATAATATTTCTTTAAGGTATTTATATATATACACATATAAGCATAGAAGAGTCAACACTTTAAGGCCATTTACAACAGATTAGCTACTTCTTGGTTCAGTGCCCTCAGAAGATCTGTGTCATCTGTAGCAATATGAAGGAGAGAATCAAGACAAAAAAAAAGCTCCTCTTTACTTAAACCTTTGAATTTTTTTCTCCCCAAAGCAGGCATGTGTGCTCTGCTGCCTGGCAAAAGACCCAGAGCAAATTCTGCAGGACAAAGGAGATAAACAAACGGCAGTTTAAATTAGCAAACCACAGATTGATACACAGCATATGCAGCTAGAGCAAAAGTGAAAGCTTAGGGAGAGGCTTCACAAGGCAAGAAGGTTGTTCTACCAGAAGCAGGATAAAGACTTGCCTGCAGCCTAGAAACAGGCTCAGATCAGCAGCACCCAGCTCCCCACAGCTGCTATATTTACAAGACTAAAATAATTTGCTGCAAAAACTTCATGCAGGTTGTTCTGATATCTGAAGTTACAGTCCAGACTTCGCAAAGAAAATCCGTATGTGCTGACTATGGACTACTAATATAATATACAGTGTGGGAAAACAGTTATTTAGGGAAAGAAATGCTTGTAGTCATTTCAGCAAGTGGGGACAGTTGAAAAACATGAGTTTAGTAATAGAGACTAAATTCAGTTGCATGAATAAGTAATTTACTGCCCTTAGAGTGTCCTACAGAGTCCTGTCTGACCCCATCTACTCCTCCAGTAGGGCATGGCTGTCCTGTAGACCCCATGCTTTATCCATCAGTGCATGTGGATGTCTCACGTGCCAGTCAGGACACTCTGGGTACCAGCAAAATAACCCTGATCCCTTGGTGTCAGGAGCAGAGCACTCACCATAGCCAGTCAGGCCCATGAGGACAAGAAAAAACAATACTAAATACAAGTATAGAAATTACAGGGGAAAAAAACCTGCAAATTTGCAAGAAGGAGATGAATAGCAAATGGATAAATTTTTGCTACTACCAAGTGCGACTTGAAAAGAGTTAGAGCAAAGACCAGAAGCCAGTGTTGGGTACACTACTGTTCTAGAAAAAGAATTTGTATTGATTTATGCAGATTTGTCCCTTGACCACAACCTGGGCTCAGAGAGCTGTGATGGGAGGCACAAGCCCCAGCTGGAGGCCAGTCACTGAGGATACCCCAGGGCTCCTGGGTACCTGCTCTAGCTGACCCTGCTTTGACCACACAGTTTGCAGAGAGGCTGCCTGGTCTGTGATTGCATGTGGAAAAAATTTACTTGCTGTCTCTAAGTTATGATTTCTTCTATCCAGAAACATGACACAGCTGATGAGCATATAACCAACGTCATAGTCAAGGTATTTGCCAGAAATAGAACACTGATAGTGGCACTGGTAGACAATGGACCACAGCTTACAAGTTTAAAAGTCAAAGCCTTTGCAAATCACGCAAACATCTTACTTCAAATGCAGGATACTCACTGTGCAAGTATACTGTGGATAGTATACTCGCTACAACAGCTAACTATTTAAACAGGTTGTAGCATGCAGATTTTAGAGAAGCCAGATGTTTTGTGAAAAATAGCTAAAAATATGTAGAAGAGCTCATGCGAATGATAGAAAATAGAAAATAGAAGAAGACTCAAGTGCCAACAGCCTATAAAATAGCCTTAAGAAAATCTGGAGTGAGTTATATCAGAGGAATGTCTGTGAAGGGAGGAAAAGAGAGGGAACATAACCACACAGAGAAAACTTCATCAGTGCAAGTCATGGAGATGGACTAGTTAGACATGTAAGATGGGATATATGAATAAAAGATATTATCTACCTAAGGGAAAGGTGGACATAAGCAGCCCATGACAGATGGTAACAGCTGAAAGATTGAGAAGGATATGAATAAATGAGAAATCTATTTAAGGAAGTACTCTAAAGAAAATGCAATCATATCTTCAGTAAAATATTTTGAAAGAAAGTCTGACTCAGAGGGATTTCTGAGAGGAAATGGCATAGAAGAAAGACTGAAAACTGTGAAGCCTCTAACCTGAAGAGGAAGGAAGGAAGATTAGGCAATTATTGTTCAGCCTGTGACAGATTCTTGGAGAAAGGAAAAGCTCACCTTCACCTGGGCGAAGAAGATAAAGACAGGACAGAAAAGATTCAGATGCACATGCAAAAATAAAGTTTTTTTTCAATGACAAGACTCTGAAAATAGGAAAGGTGTAGAAGAACTTGTCCATGGTGAAGAAAAACTCTCACAGGACACATGGCCAGGTTCATCTTTGCATTTGGACTGAGATGGCCACAGAACTGAGAAGGTGTCTGGGGAGTCTCTCAACCACTGGAGCACAGGAATCGCTTTCTGACAAAGATCTTTTAGCCAGGATCCCTTGCTGGGGAGAGACTGAGACTGTTACACTGACTCTGCCTGCTGAAGACTTTATTAGAATTTTGCTGGATATGAGAGTAGGACAACCCACTAAAATGTAAAGGACAAATTCTTTGACATAGGTTATAAACAGAACAAGAGATCAGACAGTAAAGAAAGAATAACAGTAAAAAATGCAGCAAAATACACATGCATAACAGAAGACTGAAAACAAAGGAAAGACCTTGGGAAAGAGTGGAAGAAAGGCAGAAACAATTTTGTGAAGATAACAAACATCATTGTTAGCAACCTAGGTATCACTATTTTCATTAGCCAAAACCAAACACCAAAACCAAACCTGCAAAGATGGATTTGATTTGAAGAACTAGGCACCAGGGTGAGGCCTGGACTTTCTCCAGCTCCATTCAACAGCTGAAGGTGTGAGCAAGATGAAAAGCAGGAACCAGTCAATGCTAAGGAGTGTCGCAGATGCCAGAATGTGAAACAAGAAGACTGAAGACAAAAAACTACAGCAGTAAGACACTCAACGTCTATAACCAGCTACTCTGCTTACCCCAGGTCACCATGTTATTTGCAGGAAACTCTAGGACAAGGATGTTGAGGGACAATTTCATACTTTTTTGTATGTATGTATGTATGTATATATCAACTTCATACATATTTCAAATTTTTCTAGTCTGTGGTATCGTCTAAAAGGAGTTGAACCACAAGTGATCTGATTCAATGGCCAAAACTCTTCTTGAGAGTCATGGCATTCTGCTTGTGACCCCGCAGGCCACACATCCCCAGTGGAGACCAGATGCTGGATGCCACAGATAAAAAAAAAAAAAAAGTGAGGGGAAGATATTACAGCAGCTAGAGCATATTAGTTGTTGTGAGAGATCTTGTCTTCCCTTGCTGATCCCAGGGCAGAAGGTTCCAAGTCCACCAGTGTTTGCGGGCACACTCTGCAGGCCCATCACACCCCTATTCTCCCTGCTGTCCTACGTGGATCCAGACAGGAAACTGACCTGTTCCTGCGTGTAACTATCCTGGTATCTCATGAGGATTTAAATCGGACATCCAGGACAGGAAGAGGATGTGTCAGCAATGATGCCTGACCTCTGAAGGCAAGTCACATGGGTTTGCTGGTGATGTGACAGATTGAAGACATCAGACGCAGGTTGTGAGATTTTTGTCCATGCTGATTCCCAGCTTTAGTGTAGGGTCATAACCTCAGAGAAGTGCAGTTCCACTGTCCTGAAAATTTGACAGAGTTAACAGCACCTTCAGAACTTACAGGCAAACCATGCAATTCCCTCATCTAGCATTGGAGGAGGCTACTAGGAACACCTTCCCAGCTCAGGAGCAGGTTGCTGCTGCTGCCTGGAAGGTTGGCAAGTCGGATATGGGTACTACAGTGAAATATCAGTCACTTTTTGAAGACGTGGAGCTGAAAACTTGCTGTAAACTATGTAAACAGCAGCACGTGTGCTTTATCCCATGATACAGACTGGGACACTGAGTGGTAACATCAGAGTAATTTTGTGAGTCCACATGCTAAGTGATGAAGGTGCTTCACATTCTGTGGCATCAAAGTGCAGCTGAGGCATTGCCTGTTTAAGCCTTTGCTTGTTTTCAGTAACGTGAATATCTACCCATACTTCCTGCCATTGAATGTATAATTGGAACAGGACACTCAAATTTGCAATTTTGTTCTTCCTGAACATAACACTAGGACCATGGTAAGAGCTATTTCTTATCATCAGCAGCAATGCCCAAGGATATGTGTATTTGGAGGGGAAGGGGAGCAGGGAGTAGCTAAGGAGTCTGCAGTCCTCTTCTCCCTATGAGCACTACCTGGTTTAACACGCTCTCCAGGCCATGTAATACCAGAATGTTCTGTGCCTGAGCTTCCAGCTCGAACAACAGCTGTGCTTAGCTGCAGCTCTAGGCACTCAGTCTGCATCTGTGTCTGTTGGGTTGCACATATCAGCCAAAAGCCTCCTGGTAATAATTGTAAAACCACCTTTGCTCAGAGATGAAGGAACAAGAGCAGGGAACTTTGTATGTTTTTAACTGCCTGTATAACTTGACAATATGACTTTTTTTTAAGATGAGGCTAAAGGCCAAACTGACATTAGATTTGCAGGAACATTCAGCAGTGACTCTTCCAGAAGTCTGAAGCAACATTTGCACTGTGTAAAATCCTACAATTACTGGGGGTCATTTGCAGATTAGTTATGAAAAATAGAATTTTAACTAGATTTTCAGCAGCCCTCATGGGTTGCTGTAGACCATTTTAGGTAGTTCTGCCTTGAAAACATTGCACAATTAATTAATTCACTTGAAAGAGTAGAAGAATTCATCAAGCACATTTGTAAATCAAGAAATATAATCAAGTAAGGCTAGTGATGATATTTCGGCCAAGAATTTCAGAAAAAAAAAACCGACAAGTTTCTCCAACAGCCCTTTGAGCAATATGGTAACTCTCAATAATATTCACTGATTTCTTCAGGCACACTTCTAGAAATACTAGAAAGTCATACTTTTTCTAATCAAAAATCTTTCAGTCTACTTGCCATCATACCACAGCTTATTTTTTACTTTAACCTTTTACTTGCAAAGTTAACAGTTGCTCAGAAATAAGGTTTAATATATTCAAGACTTAAATAGTTCATACCAACAGAGTTAATCCTGCATTTTTGTTTTCCCACATGAACATTTGTTTGTGCCTTCTATGTCTGTTGTAGATTTAAAATATTGGCTCCGATACAAAACATGCATAGTTTATAAAAGAGTGGACAAGAGGCAAGTTGCTAGTATACTTCCTGAGCTATTACACACCATGTTATGGAAATGTTACTAAAATGCCCTATTTCACACTCAGATCAGCTGCAGAAGCATTTAATACCTGAGAAAAATTAAGTGATAGGTTTATGCAAAACTTGTCAAGGAAGATTTTGTTCGACATCAAGCTAAATTCAGACTCCTCTTCCTTCACGAAATTGGGAAGTGTCATCATTCCTTTGCATCCTGTTTTATGATCCCAAAGACGGTTGACGTTCCTGCATCTCCCACATGAAAAAAGCACTTAATAATCACCTAGGATAAGACTTCAGCAAAAGGCAAGACACAAGCTTGTTAAAATGAGTTTACAGGAGGCCATGAAGATGATCAGAGGGCTGGGGCACCTCTGCTATGCAGACAGACTGAGGGAGCTGGGGTTGTTCAGTCTGGAAAAGAGGAGGTTCTGGGGAGACCTTAATGTGGCCTTTCAATGTAAGAAGTGGCCAGCAACAAAAAGCTGGTGAGGTACTTTTTAGCAGGGTCTATGAGTGACAGGACAAGAAGCAACGTTTTTAAACTGAAAGAGGTCTAGGTTGGATACCATGAAACACTTTATGATGAGCGCAATCAGACACTTGAAAGGGTTGCCCAGAGAAGACATGAGCTCGCTATCTCTGGAAGTATTCAAGGCCAGGTTGGATGGGCCTTTGAGCAACCTGGTCTAGGGGAAGATGGCCCTGACCACGGTAGGGGGGTTGGAACGGGACAATCTTTAAGGTCCCTTCAGCCCGAACCATTCTGTGATTCTCTGAATCTATTAACAGGTGTAAATTCTGCTAAAAACGTTTCATTTATTTTTATACTAATCAAACAAGTTGTTCATATTTTTCACCAGTAGTTATTCTTCCATACTCAAATACATCAATAGCTGTATTCAACTTTTTACAGGTTCTGTTTCAAGGTACCTCCTGGAGAAGCACAGGAAACAAACTCCAAAGCTTTTGATTAGGAATCACCAGGGTAGAAAATCACATTGAAACAAGGCTAAAAATCTTTGCTTCCAGTCATCTCAGCGTTAAACTTTCATTTTCCATTGCAGTCTAGCTCCATAGCTAAGAAGAGTTTGTTGTTTCAAGTAAAGTTGTCCCATTCTTCCCCACTGGTAGAGCAAGCTGGTCAAACTACATTGTTCATAGCATACCAGCCAGGGCAGAGGGAAAGCCCTGTGCCACAGTGAGAGATGTCATTTCTGAGGAACACCAGCCAGAGAGAGATATCATGACAAAGTAAAAAATTGCCTACAAAATTTCAGGGTTTTTTTCCAGAAAGTACAGTTTCCAATGTGGAACAGAAGTTTCTAGCCAGCCCTAATCACTTCAAAAGCTTTCTTGCCATAATCAGGAAAGCATTGGATGAAGTATGATGTTAGTCTCTTCCCATTCCTGCATGCATCTGGAAGACAGATCCTGGCTGAATGACTTGTATATAAACGAGGTGGGAGCGTGCAACCTGTATTTCCTAGCACTTTCCCTTGTGCAAAGGACACAGGAGCAGAGAAATTCTTGACTCCAGCTTTGTCCCACCTCATGCAGCAACTAGGAGAGTTAGCCAGGCAGCAAAGATGAAATAAATGTCACCCTTAGGTAAGACAGTCCTGTACCTCCGGGAAGGCTGGGATTCACTGTTCTCTGTACTAACTCAATTTACAACTCAGAATACTTTTTTGAACCAATTTTAGAAGCAAGCAATTTAAAGGTTGATCTATATTTAGAGCTGTGCCAACAAAGCAATCCAGCTGTACTGAAATATTACCCAAGAAAGCCTCTTGAAGTGAATTCAAGAAATTAGGTTATTTTACAACCAGACACAGCTAGAGTCAATGATTTATAGTAATTTACTCATGGTTCTACAGTCAGGATGCCACTGTAGAAGGAAGAAAACAATAGAAAAAACCAAAACAAGTAATACCCAATTAAAAAATGAATATATAATGCCTGTTGACCTGAAATGAACATTTAATTCACACTGGTGCAGTTTTTTAAGTGAGTGGAAACAGTAACAGATTCGGTTTTCTGCCACACGCTAGTCTATTCACGTTCTCACCCCATTGCAGCAACACCCAATTGCTTTCCAGTAGTGCATTAAGCAACACCTCCTTTGTTCTCTCTTCCTCTGCCCCAGGGGAGACGTTTGTAGGATGATTTGCTTTGATAATTTGGATGCTTCCCTTTAATGTATATGTTGCAATGTATTTGTGTCATAAAGGCAGGTTAAAGAACCCTGTTTACATTTGGATGATGATGTTTGCGATTGTCTTAGCTCCTGAGGGAATTAATTCCATAGCCTTGGACCAGGTTTTAAAAGTTTTTAACCACCTGCATTAAGGAGATACTTTAAGGCCAAGCGAAATTTTTTGTCTTCTTTTTTTTCATGTTTTTTCATCTTGAGTTTTAACCCATCTTCTAGATGACTGGTTTTGAAAGTGAGGTGTGTGGACTCAAGGAGTGTGCAAGATAACCCACTGGGGTGCAGCAAGAAAATACATTCTGTACCATTAATAAATAAATGAATGAATTTTATCTTTAGCTTATCCTTCTTTAATTTTCATTTTGTCTATGCTTCTAATGTACATAATATGTCACGATGACATTAGACATATATAATTTATAAATAAAAAATACAAATATATTGGGGATGCATGCTCAAAAAATTTTTAGTGATAGGGGTGCCCTACCAAAACATTTTGAGATCACTGTTCTAGAGAGCAGCCCCCTAATGATAGTGCACCCTAATAACATTGAGATCCCAAATTTTGATCAGGATTTGTAAGCCAATGCAAAAACCCCACTAATATAACCATCAAGAGTATTTTAAAAACTGCTGCTGTTGTGGAGAGTTGCTACAACCTTCCTATACCACATGGATTTCCCTGGTGCCAAGAATCCCCAGCAGAAATAGCATGTAGCTGTGCTCTAACCAAGAGGTGTAAGAAATATGAGAATAGAGCACAACAGATCTGCCAACACAAGAGTCTCCTGGCCAGGAATGATTAAACATTGTTGGCTCAGTGAGTTGCTTTTTGGGTACCAGTGCAAAACCCAGCATTGCTCCAAAACTGTAGACTGAACTGACTGTGGTTTGTGCATTCGCACCAAGGAAACTGCAGTGGACATGTAAATTCTTCAAAAGTAATTTTTCTGAGGACCACTTCTGTCTTCCAGAGACTTCTGCCTCAAGAGCTGATACCTTTATGTCGTGTCCTGGAAAACACAATGGAGCTGCTGATATGGGTGTTGATGTTGTTGGGTGACCTGTGCTAAGTGCAGTAGCATTAGCACCTGGTTTTGAAAATGCAGCCTCCCTAGATTAAATCAAATTTTTCAAAGGTGCTAACTGTAATTTTGAAAATCCAATGCACAGATGTGTCTGCAAGACTTTTTTTGAAGTAGCCACTTTGATTTAATCTCGATAGTACTATACCTTAACACATTCTCTGGCACACAAAAACAATTAAATATTTTCCAGTTTAGTCACACCTTCCAGAAAAGCGTAGTAGTTATACTGAGGTATCCCTGAAGTTTTCCCGAATAAACCAGGTTTCCACAAAGCATCAGAGTTCACACTTTAGCAATACTATAAAAATGGGGGGATGTGGGAGGGGAGCAGTTCCTAGTGAAAACAAGAGATGCCTTTCTGAAATACCCATTTAGCAACAATGTTCCCCACAGGACATAAAGCTGTTAAGATGTAGTAGATTAGGACAACTGTTTGTCCATACCACGAAGAGGAGGAAGAGGAGGAAAAAAAAAGGATGTTGAGCAAGAACAATTCAGGGTGGCACCCGAGGTGCTGATGCTTCTGAAACACACTCTAGGTCCCTGCCATAGTGAAGGGAACAGCGACCAATATTTAGGCAGACCTTTCCCAGGCCTTAAAGAGAGCGTCCAAGATATCAATGGGTATTCCTGCTAGGATTCTGATTCAGATAGGGGAATGCATTAGGTGTAAGGTCATCAACACTGCATGTGGGAACCCCTTGCAGCACTGTGTGTGGAGAGAAGTGTTTGGCACAGCTGAGGGCTTTGGGAAAATGTACATTAGGGAGAAGGATGGCACGAGGGCAGTGCAAAGGCAGTCAGCGTTGCTGTGGAGTCCTTCCCTTGCTTGTGCTAGCTTGCTTTGGGAAAAACTAAAAGAAAAGGGAGCATTAGCTCAGGGAATGGCTGGTGAAGTTGGCAGGGGATTTTTCTAAGGACCAAATGGAGCATCAGGGTCTTGAGCTCACTCCCATCTTCCTGGGGGTTTGGCTGTCTGGGCTCAGGGCCAGCTCAGAGACACTGCAGGTGGTGACCTTGTGGAAAACTCCTACCGAAAGCAAAGCAGGCTGGCATCAGCCAGGGCTGTCCCTCCTTTTCCTGGAACCGGCTTCAAACTTGATTCTCTTCACTTTTCCCTTTGGTCCCTGCCTGTGCCACGCTGTGGTGACACCACAGCCATGCCTGTGCATTGCCTGCCAGACTGCCAGAGGAAAATATTTGCACGACTGTGTCTGGCACTGGCAACAGCAGAAATTGCAATATCCTACAATGTGTTCATCAGTAATAACATTTGAGAGTGCTAACCTTGCTCCTTACTGACCTGACATTAGCATCTTTGCCAGCAGATTTCACTCAATTTTAGGAATTTTGGTTTAAATTTGATTTTCTGAGTGATTAAAGCTATCCTATATACAATATTCTAAGGAATCATTTTAATTCCCTCCAGCAAATACAGTTGTAATTATGCCTGCTGTATAGAATTGCAGAGTTAGCAAAGTGTGCCAACAATTAATTGGTTTGTGCAGTTTCTTTATCTCCTCCCAAGAAAGGAATCCACAAACATTGTCATACAAGAAGGACATTTTAATAAGCAGAATTTTCAAGTTTCACTCCTGTTCAACACTGTGTGGACTAACTCCACCCAGCTGAGATTCTGCAGCCCATGATAACTGTTAATAACTGCTCACTAATTAATATGAGGCAGGCTGAATGGAGATATATGCCTTCTGTGAGCTTTGGTAGCTTAAGATGGAGAGTACCATTGGCCCACCAACAGATTTAGACGTAGGAAAAATGTGTAAGATTATCCAGAAAAAACAAGAATTGGATAGTTGGATAAAAAGAGAGGAATATATTGGATTACCCAAAGTCAGCAGTCAGAGTGTGAGGAGGAGGCTGTAACCTGACTGAAGGGGCACTGATCAAAGTCACAGGCAAAATGCAGTTGTTTAAGTGCCCAGAAGGACTTCATTCCCTTCCTGATTAGAGTGTATCTTTGACAGCTCATTCACTGCCTGATAAAGCACATCCATCCAAGCTGCAGACTGAAAAATACAGGACTATTATGGAGGCCCACCAAAGAAACAAGACATGAAAGAACAAAAATACTATTTTTCCAGTCAGACAAAGCTTGAAAACCAGATGAGTTCAGAACTGACCACCGCTCAGAACAGACATCTAACCCAGACAGACAAAAGGATCAGAAACCTGTGAATAAGAAAGAATAACAAATCTTAGATATAAACATGCTAAATTACTTTGAAAGAGGTTGAAGCTAAGGGGAAATGCCTTACATTTCTGAAGTCTAAACTGGTCATAGCTGTAGCCAGAGGAACAATAATAAAAAAAAATATCCCTTCATCATCTGAGCAGTTAGCCACAATGAGTGAGCAGATTTCAACCTCCTGTAGCACACTTCAGATCAGGTCTTTCGGTCCTACTTCAGAAAAATATTAATTTTTTTAGCAAAATCCTGTGTTCTTTCTTCATGAAAGCACATGAAAACACACCTATCTAGAGGTAAATGGATGTTCAAGTACTTCACTGGAAAAAAAAATTCATTTAGGCTGCAGGTGACTGACTGAAACAAATAGCAGGGCTGTCCTTGTGAAGAATAAAAAAATGGGGAAAAAAAGGAACAACAAAAACCAGTTATGTGAAGCTACAACATTAAGATCAGACTAAGCAGAATTTTCCAAAAGAAGTGATAGTTAGTAGTCATAATAACAACAGTGGTAGATAAAGCACAGTCCCCTTATAAGGACGTTTGGAAACTCCAACATGAAAATGCATGAAAATGGAATCTAAAGAGATTAGGAAAAGACAGTGCGGGGGATCAGTGAAAGAAGGGAAGCCGCTATGCATCCCATGGGCCTTTCAGGCAAGCTGATGATGCAGCTAGAGGAGAAAGCTCTGCAACAGGAAAGACACACCTGGAAAGAGGGTGGCAAGGACAGCTCTTCACAGCCAGGCAGACAAAACTCCTCTCAGAGGCCTGTGGGCAATTGGACCCCTCTAGGTTTAAGAGTAACAGGAAGTCATTCACATCACCATGATAAAATGTACAATCTGGGAATGAAGGCTGGAGTCCCCTCACTGGATGTGAACTTCCCCCAGTAATGTAAAATCAGTGTGACCCAGCCCCAGAACAGACTGTCCCTCGGCCGAGGGGCAGCACTGCCACCCTGCATCCAGGTGCTGCCTGTGCATCTGGCATCCTTGACAGGAACAGCTCAAGTTCGGGATAAGGAAATGATGCATTTAATTTTGCAAGATTAATCATGGATATTCACCCATCAGACCTTCTGACATAGCTTGTTGAGTAAGGTGGCTTTAATACCTCTGGATGTTTTCAAATTGGGATAAAAGTACTTAGCATGAAAGAGATTTAAGCCAGGAATGTGTAACAGAAAAGGCACATACCTGTTTGGAAGAGCTACAGTACCCACGGCGCAGACAGGAGTAAGTCATGCGCTGGCACTCAGCTCGCAGACAGGTGTGCCGGCTGCTCGGTGACATTATCATTCTTCCAGTTGTTTCTTACCACTCCTCTGCTGAGAGTTTCCACCCCCGCAGCTCTGTTGGCAGAAGGAATTAAGTGAGCACTCCCTCGTGTGCTTCCAACAAGTCAGATGGATTAGTCAACAAAGAGGGTTTAAACCAACCTGCTCGCTTTGCCTGAAGCAAATGAAAGTGCTCTTGAACAAACCTTTTTACCAGCTGAGCTACGGCAGCAGTAACTGCAGCATTGGAGGGGAAGCATGGGGGTACAAACTGGCAAAACCTTCAAGTGACACAGTTACATCTGGAACACACTGTTGTCCAGAGGTTTATAAGTCAGCAAAAGTTATAGCATCTTATACACACAACACCTGTCCACGTGTATATTTCATTCTTCAGCAAATACAAAGTTAATGCAATTACACTGAAAATTCTTCCACCATGGGCTAAATTAAGGCACATTGTCTCATATTCGTTGAGTACTAAGAGCACGCAAGGGAACAGGTGTCAGACAATGGATGGTTAGCTTTCATTCATAATACCTTCCTATCCTGAGGTCAGAGTGTGTGATTGCGCAAAATCAAGTAACTGACCCGAAAAAGATTGTGATTTACTTTTCCAAATATCACTTACAAGGTAATTCCAAGAGGAATTATTGCACAAGCTCAATTTGAGTTCAATTTATCTCAGAATCAGCTGCCAATTCAGTCCAAACATTCTGCTGACACTACCAATGTGAGAGTTTCTACTATTAGGAATTACACTTTCAAGTCTTCTCCAATTTTAATCTGGAAACAAGGATTGTGAAATGACCAGATATGCCTGTGCCAGGTTGGACAGCAATGAAATTCCAGCACACGCAAGTTTTCCCAAGGCATTCAGTGCTCCCTAGGCAGCTGAACACATGCCACCAAAATCTACTTTGGTATGAGTACTTCAGCAGCACCTGAGCACACAGCATAAGCAGAACTGCAGACTAAGGATGGCATCAAGGTTTCTGAGTTCTTCCTCATTAGCTTCTGTCATTGTATTCTCTTCCTGGTACTTATTCTGTGGAGCAGCAGAGTTCAAACTACTAAGTGACAGCTTATACTATTTATTTTCTGCTATGATCTATTTTTCCACTTCTGCGGCATCAGGAAAAATGTGCACTTGTTCCTGCCCTGGTAATAAAGCTACAATTCCAATACATTCGCTTTCCTGTGTGATCCCCACAGCAGAGAAATGCTTTTGCTTGAAAGACAAGAGCTCCTTCTGTCCTATCAGTCAAATTCCAGCTTCCAAAATCCCTCAATATGCAGGAGTATTTGAACTGAAACTTTCACATGCCCAGGAATATAGATTTCAATAACACAAAAATCATGTTAGTGAGCCTTGGAAGTTCTTTGAAAGAAATCTTGAATCTTCCTTACTGTACATCCAATGCAGAGACGTACTCTAGGGATAGGACAAAAATCTGCTGGTTTCAGAAGATATCTTGGAAAAGTCAGCCTCATCATGAAAGTGTTTCTTAGGTCACAGCAGGAATTTCAGGACACAAATCATTCCAGTTACAACATGCTATTAGTATCAGTGTATCTTTGTTGAAAACGATTATAATTGGTACACACTGGAATGGCGTGTTTCTCATGGCATGATCTATTTCTCACTCATTTTTGTAAGAGGTCAGATTTTAAATACTCTGCTCAGCTGCAACAGAAGGAAACACTGGATGTGTGTAACAAAGTCACTGGCCATGGTGGGGGGCTTGGAACTATGTGATACTTGAGGTCCCTTTCAACAAAACCATTCTATGATTCTATGGATAACACACAGGCATCAATCATGCAAGTATGAGAATTTGATCCTCAGAGTCTTGCACAACAGGTTTTATCATCTAAAAGCAGAATATCCCACGCTTTTGTGTGGGAGCTTGCAATTTGTTCACTGAAAACTTAATTCAGCAGTATATACAAACACACATTTAAAAGTTTTGTTAGGGTGAGCTTTAAGTAGTATTAAATATGAAATACGTTAGTGATTATCTTCACCCACAAAGGAGTTTTGTAAACCATTCTCCTCAGATATATTTACAACTGGAGTGATGAACAGGATTTTATGTGATGCTCACTCCCTTTTCACAGCATTATGACCATTTATTTTTAAGTATTGGACAAAACAAAAGTAAGTAACAAGTAATGCCTTCCTAGACTGTGTCCCCTGCACAAAGTACTACCAGTGATTGCCAGTTGCATAGTTATATTTGGATTTTTCTAGATTTGGGGCAAAATGCCACACTGCAATAGTGTATATAGCATTGAGGTATCTATTATTAATTCTCTTGTCTCATGTGAGGCACTGGCTTTTCACTTGCAGGAAGCTGAATCAGTTTATAATTCTTTCCAACTGAACAGTGGAAGATTTCTACATCTTTCTGTTACACAGGAGAAAGAAGCAGAAAGAACCAAAGGACTGTCAGAGACATAAGGTAAAGAAGTTCCATGTTGTGTCTAAAGAATTAGATTTCAGACTGAATAAAACTGCATTTTCCATCTACAGTACTAGGACAGTTAACCTCTAAAGATTTCTTACCTACACTGTCCATCAAAGAGTGGAAAAGCACAGATATCCTGGCTGTTGTCCAAATGTATGAACTTTGGCAGTAAACACTACTGACTCTCAAGAGACTGTGGGTGAAAAAGGTATGTTAAAAAATTACCAGGAGGTGTACATCAATGGTTATTTTTTAATTATGAGCCTTAGTAGCATATGGGTTTGTCAGGGGAACTGAAAAGTTGAAGAAGAAACTGCAACATTGTTACAAAATAAATGAATTTTGGCTACAGCATCTCAGGATGCTTTCGGAAATATTTTGTCCTACTATGAACACAATAGAAAACCACATTTGCAACAAAGCAGTCTGAAAATGATAATTTCTGCCGTGTAGATTAAGTGGTTTGCAAATTTTTGCAAATTACTCAGCAACAAAAAGCATCATGCAAAAGTTAAGATTACCCAGGGAGACCTGTGTCTGTGAAGACACTCAGTGACACGCAGTTAATAAATAGACCAATGCAATCTTGATTCTAGTGTGGCAGAGCCATTATAGAACAATTAAATTAGCAACAATGATTCAGTTATGTTCCCTTCTCTGAGAGCACTGCTCAGTGGTGGAATCCCTCATAGTGAGCTGACAACAAAGGCATGATGAGACCATTTGGGAGGAGCTATTGCAAAAGCTCAGCACCCGGGGAGAGTCTGAGAGGGTGTTTCTGAGAAACTTACTGTAACTTTACGGTTGGCCCTGCTTTGAACTGAGTGAACTCTAGAGGCTTTCTCCAACCTAAATCATTTTATGATTCTGTATCGATTTGTTACCACTCGAGATTACCTGGTGCAATCGGGTAACACATACTCACACTCCAGAACAGAAGCCAAATAGCTCGTTATCCTACCATTCTTCCTATTTATTTGGCAGCTCATTCCTGGATGCCCACGGAATAGGTTTTTAACAGACCAGTCCAGGGTGCACTTAATGATCCCGGAGATTGCAAGCAGCCTGCTCCGTAAATGTGAATCCCAGCAGGGATTCTTCCTGCAAACTTTCTGTATACACTCACTGCCATCGTGCTGATTTAAACATATAGCGAGAAAGAATCTACACCACGAAATATTTCTATAAAAACAGCATAAAATGGGTAAGAAATTCTAACGTAGGAAAGGGCTGAGTTAGCTGACAGATGCTGACAGGTGAAAATCAAGGAATGCAAAATTATGGATACATCACAAAACCTAAAACCTTATGAAGTACAGGTCTGTTTTGTGTTGTATGGAGGCTGTATCATGGGAACACTCCACTTCAATGGACCCAGACCTGAATCATTACCCCCACCCTGTGCCCCAGCGAGGCACGGCAAATTTAAAAATTCTTTACTCCCATCATTCACATGTCTCTTTGCTTAGATTTAGACCATTTTTGCTCTTCTCCTGGAAATCTGATACTGCCTTTTACAGTTTCTCTGTTTCTCCACGACTGACTCTCCTCTCCTCTTCCCTGAGAATTTTAGAAAGATTTTCTTAATTTTTCCAGAATATAAATTAATTTTCTACCGACTATCTCCTTTTCCCAAGCAATTCTTTGGGAGGAGGAAATAATTCTTTTTTATAGAATTTTTATACTATTCTTGCAAAGTCTTCTCAAAAGCTTAAGGCCAGCTGTCCCAGACCCCTGCGTATTTCCAGGCCAAGGCACACGGGGTTGTATTTTTCTACTACTGAATATATGTATGAGCATTACACGACACTGACAACACCGCACTTCTTCAGCTGGAAGGCTCCATCATCCTCCCTCTCTAAGATATTTTGTTATCTGTAGTACTGGATCTGGCTAAATGTTCTTCATAGCGGGTGGACGGGCTGTGATTGCTGAACAGTGTCGGCACAGCACCGAGGCCTTTTCTGTTCCTTACTCTGCTGCCGCGGTGAACAGACCGGGGGGGCCAAACAGGGGGGGAGGTGACACAACTAAACCAAGGACAGCAGTACCCCACGGTGTGCAGCATCGCGCTCCCGGGCGGAGCACAGGGGAGAGTGTTTAGGGAAATTAACCATCTTTTTCTTGGGAACTGGCATACCCCTGGGGAGGAGACAGTGACTGCCTGAGCGCTTGCTCCGGTTTCCTTCTCTCTCATTTTTTCACACACTAAGCTATTCTGTACCTCGACCTACGAGTTCCCTTGCTTTTCCTTTTCTGTTTCCCCCCACACCGGGCGCGGGAGAGAAGCGAGCAAGAGGCGGTGCAGAGAACAGGTTGCCCAGAGAGATCGCGGAGTCTCGCTCTCACTCAAGAACCGTCCGGAAGCAATCCTGAGCCCCGTGCTCCAGGCTGACCCTGCCCGGGCAGGGAGGCTGGCCCAGATGGCCCGCTGTGCTGCCTCCCAGCTGTTCCCGTCCTGTGATTCTGTGCAACCCGGCGGGGTCACCGCACAGCACCTGCCCGTGGTGCTCCCGACGATTCCCGCTCCC
>VZTG01008436.1:493881-506657 GCA_013397845.1 Melanocharis versteri
CCGAGCTGATCATGTCCGGCGCGCCCCTGCCCGGGGGGCACGACGAGCTCTGCAAGGGCACCCGCAACTACAAGCGCGCCCTGCTCCTGCGGCACCACCTCTCCGCCGAGCATCGCCTCAACGAGCCCGGCAGCGCCGAGCAGCTACGGCACGGCACGGGACGGGACGGGGAGGGGGCGGTGGGGAGGGAGAGAGGGAGGGAGGGGCAATCCCGGCCTCCCCTTTCGCTTAGGTGAGGTTTTCCTGTGCCCACGTGTATGAACTTCTGTAAATGGCTGCTCGTGGATGTTGTTGCCCGGCGGGCTGGAGGCGCCGCGCTGCTCTCGCTCGCCGCGTCCGGAGCGAGAGACGAGCCCCTTCTGGGATTTGGGGCGGCTCTCCCGCTGGATGTGGGCAGGCACACAGACGCAGCACGAGCTGTTGTTTATGGCTGTACTCCGTTCCCGTTATGCGTCCGGCGCTGGCGGGTGCCGCTTTCATTAGTTCATCTGTTTATCTCGTGAAGATAAACCGGCGATGTGGGAAAAAAGTTGGGTACGAATCTCAGTGTCACAGCACTGATTTAAATACGCTCGTTACAACTTCCTCCTGCGGTACAGGCGGAGGGAGGGCAGTGTCCGGCCAGCGACCGCTTGTGAAATGGGGACTCGGCGGCGTGAAATTGAAATCGCTCTGCCGTGCTTAGCGGTGTGGCCCCGGTGCACTAATCGGATAACTCCGTGTACTTAAGTTCTTCGCGCTGAAATCTTTTTTTCCCGATTGCGTTGCTTTAGATTGAGTTGCTGAGCGAGAGGTCTGCAATCGCTTGGTGTGTGTTTGAGATAAACATGTGGTTTCCTGAAAGCCATGTTACTATGCCAGCGCTCCTCTAACGCTATAGGAGTAGTGAAACTCCTCGCGTTCCCCGCTGAACTTCAAATCACTGTGTTTCTTGGCTGCTTTCACGAATGAGGCAGGGTTTGCTCTAGGACATACGTGGATGAAAAGCCCCTAAAGAATACTTGTGTTGAATCCGCAGCCTTCTGCAGCCTTTTCTCCTAGGAATGCCTGCGCTGCTAAAGTTCGCTCGATCGCCTCGCTGGCGTTAAACTTGCCTGCGGGCATTAGCTAGTGTTGCTTCAGGTTAGGCTAGTCCTTGAATTGTTAGGCTGTTAGCCGGAATTAATTGATTAGTCACTCCGTTTTTCTGCATTGAGAATTCAGTTTTAATTAAAACACTCACCTTGGCTGGATAGCTTTATTTGGAGTCTGAAATACCATGCGGTAGTTAGATTGAGGTTATTGCTTGAGCACTCTAAGGAGCTCAGGGTACCTTGGACAAGAGCTGCTAGTCAAATGTTCGGGCAGGATATCAGGATTACAGGATGACTGATAAAACGTTAGGTGAACGATAGTTTCCTTAGAACTACTTGGAAAACGTATGCAAGTTTTATGTGAAGCTATTGCAGGAATGGAAGGGAAGCCTTATGGTGCACAAATACCGGTTATCCAGAATAATGTTTTTGGATTTACAAATGCAACATTCACCTTCAAGATGATTAATACTACCTTTTCAGTGAGTGTAATTTTATAGCAGCTACTGTTACAGATGTTTTGTGGTAGTAGGTCATCTTATCGGTTTTCTCTAGTCTTCTGGGGTTTGCTATTCGCTCTGCAGTGTTTTAGCCAAATTTGCTTTCAATTAGTTGTTTCTAATTAAGAAACTTTCATTCTTAGTTTCTTTTACCTCTTCATATCTTTGAAGATGTTCCCGTTTTGCGTAATGCTGTTGCAGCATGTTCCTTACTGTCTTGTTGCCTAGTTTCTAACTTTGAGTTGTGAATGATTACTCTGTAGAAGTATGTTCTGTCACTGTGTAGCCTCCTGTGTTAGTGGATGCTGCTAATCCCTGCCACACTTGGAAGCTTCTCTCGCTCCGTTTTAGCTGTATTTAAATAAAAGCTATTCCAAGCATTTTCCACCTACTCAGTTAATTATTTTTTATTCTTTCTGTCCTCTTATCCTGAGTCTGTTGTAAAGCTCTTAAATACCGGGAGGGTGGAAGGGAGGACAGAATATTGGCTTGTTATCACAGTAGCCTACAAGTTAATGTAAGTATGTATTTGAAGATTGTAAGTGTTTATTTGAAGACCTTTCATTGTCATGGGAATATTAGTAAAAATGAATCTCTGCTTTTATACCACTGATAGTTTAAGAAAAAATATTTGTAGTAACTGTGATAATAAAGGAAACAGTAGGATAGATGAGTCAGTGGTTCTTCTGCACTGTACTAAAGATGAGGTTGGGAAAAAGGTAGCTATGAAGAGATTTGTTTTTTTCGAGTGGAAAACAGTGCTTTGTGCATCCTTCTGCAATTGCATTTCAGTTAAAAAGTTCTCATGAGGGAAGGAACCGCCTCCGGCCCCATGTTCGCCGAGAGGAACCGCCGGACTCTGGCCTTCCGCGGCGGCGGGGGGCTCCTGGCCGCCCACCCCGCCGCCAACAATGGCTGCGAGGCCGCGGCCTGGCCGCGGAAGCACTTCAATGGGCGGGGGGCGGACGAGGAGATGGAGCTGGAGGGCGCGGAGGGGCTGGNTTTTCTTTGTGGCACACTTTCATGTTACAGTTGCTTTATCAAAAACCTGATTAAGAATCTCTGTTTTCTTTCCCTTCTATGTTTAATTTCCGTATCCTTTCATACTCTTAATGGCACTTGAATTTCTTTTGATACATATGTTTAAATTAATACCAAAACAATAGCCCCATTTTTTTCTAAATGCCGTGATACCAGATACTTGGAACAAAAGTAGGTAATTTGTACCCTGACCGTATTTCCAACATACATAATGAGGCAGCAAAGCCGTTTAGATTTAATGAAACTTGGGAGAGGTCTTTCAGCCTTTGTGTTAGAGACAGCACACATGTATTATGGGCTTGACAAGCCTCAACTGCAGGGCATGTTTAGCAGCTGCTAATAAACATATGGCATAGTGCCACCACTCAAGCGCAGAAAGGAAATTGTAGGTGTTAAGACAGTAAAGCAGTGGAAATTTCTATAGGTCTGTTGGATATTACACTCGTGAAGAAATGAATGATGATTTCAGTTTATTTTTGGGATACATTTAATTTGGAATGCCAAAATACATCACAAGTGGTTGCAGCTGCTGTAATTCAAGGGTATTGAGCTGTCAGCCGATGCTTCTTTCTAAGACCAAATTCTTGAATCTCTGTCTATTCTAGTTTTTAAAATAATTTTCCTCCATATTTAAGCTTGAGGAAATCTATCATCAGCTTGAAACTACCTTTTGTTTTTTTAGTAAACAGACTATTGCGTTGCAAGAATCTTAAGAAATGGATGCTTACTGGGAAATCACGGCAAAATATTTTAATTCTTTGCTGAATTTTGGTCCATAAGATGCAGATTTATTGGCTGCTGGGGGTTCCTCCTCTCAAACCATCTTCTTAAAACATTTTCTTTCTGGACATAATTTAAAGTTAAGCTTTGGAAATACTGCCAGAAAAGCTTTCTCCAGCCTAACAGGCATGTTGGTTTAAAGCAGAAGCTCTCCAAAAGGAGGAAGGCCTTTGATGTGTTATTTTTTCCATGTGAACTGGAATTGTTTGCATTATGTGAGCAGTGATGAATGGAAGTCATGCTTCAGATGTAAGAGTTACATTACAGTGTTCTAAGTTCAATTCTAGACTTACTCTTAGCAGAGCAAAGAAGTTGAGGAGGAAGTCAGGCCTCTGACTATCACTCAGTGTATTTTCATGTAATGTTTTTACCAAACCTCAAACTATTCAATTCGATATTAGGCAATTAATGCAACAATTTGAAATTGCTGAGTTGTCTGTGAGCAATGCTGTGTGTTTACAATGGCACTGGAGCATCGTGTGCAGCTGATGGGACCATATTTTGAGATCATTTTCCTCTGTAGCTGCACGTGGTTGAGAAGCTATTGATAGCTTACTTTTTTAGAAGATCCATTTACCAGGGTACAAATTAATTTGGGGGCACAGGGAGCTGCTGTAGAGCAAGATGTGGTAGTGAGGAAGGGATTTAAAAAATGTGGCATAACTACTTTTCATATACATGCAGCTGAGATGGAATCTGTGGTTAGATTGGTCTGGGTTTTTCTTAATTCTTCCTGCCCTCACTGTTCTTCCTCCCAGGGACAGAGTATGCTGATGGAACAGTAGGAGAAAGAAAACTAAACAAACTAAACTTCTAGTAGCAGTTTTTGATCATCTGTTTCTGCCTCTGTTAGCTTTTGGGCAAGTTTAATTAATGAATTATACATATGAAACAGTAATTTATCTTTGTGTGTATTCAGAAAAGTCTAACTATTTGAAACTGAGTACGATATTAGTTTCCGTGAGCAGTCTCTGTTCTGTTACAGCACTTCTTAATCTCACCCACAGAGAGAAGTTTTTGACTTAGAACACTGAAGATTCCACGAATTGAAATGAAATTGCGCTGATTTTTATCTTTTATTTCTTACTAGTGTGTATTAAAGAATATGGTGGTTTGGTGTTGAGGTAGCTTAGTTGATGAGAATATGGGGTCTGTGTTCTGAAAATATAATTGACATCTAAGCAAATATCATTAGTTTGTCATTCTCATTAGCAAAACAGAACCCTTATGATGATGTGTCAAGTAACAGAAGTTTGCAAGTACACTTTTTCTGTAATTATTTTCTGTACCTTGCCACGTGTTGAACTGTATTGTATTTCTTCTGTATCGATGTCTAAATCTCTCCAAGTAATATTACTTTATTCATTTTTCTCATAATAAATGTCAATTGTACTTGTCACACTTGGTGTACATAGACTTGATAACTCTTCAGATGTCAGGACTTCATTTGAGTTGTGGCACTAGGGTTAACTGTTCTACCATACCAGCAGTAAAATAGTTGGTTTTAGTACTGCAGTTAGTTTTAGAAATGTTTATCCACCCACTTCTGTGAAGCTATAATACTAATTAAAGCTGTAATACTGATAGATCTCTTTTCCCAACACACACCCCTATAGCTTGGACACAGGTTGCATGATATCTCATTTTTCCACTCAGCTTTCTGGTCTTGTCATAATGAAGATTTCAGTCTTGTTTTTCTGTAGCAGATTTGTGATCTGCAGCTCCTCCTCACCATGCTGGATTGTCCTGTTCTCAGGAAACAAAATCCCCACATTGTAAATACCAATTTTTTTTTGTCCCATCTTGGTTGGGTACTTATGCTTGCTCAGTTAAGATTGAGCTATCTCCATTATTTAATCAGACATTTGTCAAAAGAAAAGAACTGCTGCAGGTTGTTTTTTTTAAATTTTATGCGATGTTTAGTGTGTTCTCAGAGAATGAAATTGGCAGCTATCATAGCATCTACCTAACATTTACTGTGTGAGGTGCAAGTCACTGATGATTGACGAGTGTGACAACACTTTAGGGTACCATAATTTTCATCTTAATCTGATCCAGTGTCAGTGTAATTGGTGTTTTGAAACTATGCAGTGCTCCGTTGCTGAAGTGACAGGAAGCTAGTCCAGAACCAAAACCTGCTGAGAACTTAAAAGTGATAGCCTTAGCTGTCCCACATCTGTAGCAAACTGTTTCACAGCCTTAATCTGAGGGAGTACTTGGGGTGCATCAGAAAGTACATAGAAAAACTTAAAATGAGGTTGGGCAAAGATCTCTTGCTTGTTTTCACGTAAAAACCTAATTGCTTCTATTTCTTCCCCTTCAATGAATTGTTTTTCTAAGAAGGGTAGAGATTCAAAACAACTTGAATATGACAGCAAACTGAAATTTCTCTGCAGGAGATGCTGAAATGGCACAGTTTCTGTTTAGGTTATACTGAGCCTTATTTGTTGCTTATAGATGTGAGCACCATTTTAGATGTAGTTAAAGCTTCAGTTATCATTCCAGTGATCCACCCTGGGATTATAAATTGAGGTGAGTACTGATTTAATCCACTAATTCCTGTGTGGTGGAAAGAGCCTTTTTTAATATATGTAGCTGGTTTCTGCTGTAGTCCCAAATTAAGGGTAGTACTTTCCTGCAATGTGTATTTTAGCCCCACCATAGATTATGGGCTCATGACAGTGCTGACATTACCTTCTTAATACTTATTTTGACCTGTAATGTTGAGGCAGGTGAGCTTTAACAACACTTCTAGATCCCTAATCAGTGAGGTGTTTTAGGAGATGAGAGAAGAAAACAATGATTTGGCTTGGAGCTATCCAGTTTTGAACTTTCTTTGTTTGCTAGGGAAGAAGGGAGAATCTTGGAGATCTAGTATGAAACAGACTGTCATTGTTGCTGCTCTTGGTGGCAGCATATGTCAACCCATACAAGTCTGGTCTCAAATATGCCAGTCTGTGTTTTATGCCTTCTCCTAGCTGCTGCTTTGTAGCGTCTCTGAATCATCATTATCTAAACATGAGTTAGAAGTCTTCTACATGCTCTAAAATCTAGTTCAGATCTCTTGACCTCTCCCTGTCTGAACTAATCTTTAATAATTAATTATTTCTTGTTGGATTGTCTGAAAATACCAGGTTTTAGCAAAGTTTTGAAGCGGTGTTTGAGATCACATCTTTAAAAGGTTGTGTGTGTGTAATAAGTATGTGCCAGCATTGCCACTGGAAAGTTTGTGAGGCTTATTTCAAGAAAGTCTTAGTTAAGTGTTGTAATGGAAGCTTAAGTCAGGGTTTTTTTTGTCATCTGTAGTATTTTGTCTGCTTGTCGTGTGATACACTGTTTAATCCTAAACCTGCTACAGTTAAAAAACAAAGGATAAGTGCTTGATTTGTAAAACTGTATATTGCTGTTATATCTGCTTTAGCGATATGTTTTCTTTAAAACATTTAAGACAGATTGGGACATACAGACCTAATCTACTTATTCATATCTCAGCATGAAGAAAATGTTGAATCAGTTATCAGGATTCTGCTTAATTGTGTAAGTGCAGATTTCTGGGGAAGAACAAGGGGTTGGTTATGTGAGAATCTTCTAGTTAAATCTTTGGAAAGAGAGGCTCCAGAATCTTTAATGTATATGTGGGGTAGGAATAACAAGCACTTCGCACTCAGCTATATATTTCCTTACTTTTGGCTGAAATTTCCCTTCCTTTGCCCTGAAGGCAAATCTACTAGTTCTGGTTTTTTCAAACTTGAGGGTGGAAGGTGCAGAATGAGTGTGATTTTTGGTTTTCAGAAATGTCTTCTTAATTATATATTCCTGTCTGCCTTTGTGACCAAAAACATAAATAACAAAAAAATAGTTTGATTAACATTATCTTCTTTAGTTTATTTTCATCTCCTTATTATAGTGTTGAAGAACTAAGGAGAGCATTCATTAAGTGCTAATTATGTTTGTGGTTTTTTTTTTTAATTACAGGAGGCAGAGTTACCATCAGAACTGAATAATGAAGGATACTGTGATTTTAACAGCAGGCCAAATGAGAACTCTTACTGCTATCAGCTCCTGCAAGAGCTCAACGAGCAGAGGAAGAAAGGCATTCTTTGTGATGTTAATATTGTGGTGAGTGGGAGGGTCTTCAGAGCTCACAAGAACATCCTGGTTGCAGGCAGCCGCTTCTTTAAGACTCTGTATTGCTTTACAAACAAAGAAAGCCGTAACCAAACCACTGTTACCTATTTAGACGTTGTTGCTGTTCAAGGTTTTTCTGTCATCTTGGACTTCTTATATTCTGGTAACCTCGTGCTTACGAGCCAAAATGCCATTGAAGTGATGTCGGTGGCCAGCTACCTTCAGATGACGGAGGTTGTCCAGTCCTGCCGCAACTTCATTAAAGATGCCTTAAACATAAGTATAAAATCGGAAGCTCCAGAGACTGTTGTAGTGGATTACAACAGAAGATCTGTTAGTAGGGATGGGTTATCTCCAAGGGATCAAAAAGTTGCCAGCTTCTGGGCAACACGAAACCTTACCAACTTGGCAAGTAGCATAAAAACTGAGAATGATCCCTACCCTATTGATGAGGGCCAAATGGAAAGCTACCAAATGAATGACTGCAGTTGGGTCCAGGACAGCTCACCTGAAATGGCTGAAAATGAATCTCAAGGTGAGGGAAAAGTTTTTGTGTGGAATGACATGGGTGCACAGGGACAATCAGCTCAAGAACCAGGAAAAGCAAGAAGGAAAAACCAAACTGCAAAGAGATTTATTTATAATATACCACCTAATACTGAAGAGAACTCTGAAGATTGCTCAGTGTTGCAACCATCAGTCCCATATCCAGAAGAAGATTTGTCATTTATTAAAGAAGAAGCAGGTAAATATTGCTTAATGTGAATTATGTCATTTGAAAATTAAACTATTGAATGAAGTACCTGACTTTGTAACTTTTGTAAAAGTATGTTGGGTTGGATTAGTAAAGTCAGCAGGCTGTACAGGTTACTAAATTGGTAATCTGGTTCTCTGCCTTGGGGGACAGCGGCAGATCATCAACTAGAGAAGGGAATGGCTGTGCCACGCAGTATATAATATGCTGTTTGCATTTGACACTTGAAATTGGGATCCTTAGCAGCTGGTAGAAACTAAAATTCTTACATTTGTATTTAATCTATGGCAACTATTCAGCACAAAATCAAGGAGTGATGGCTGGTGGCTAGGGTTAGCTGATTGCACAGACAGCAAGGGCCTTTATAATTTCCTTCCCTTCATTAGCAAAAGATTTTTCTGGTAGTCTTCACCTGAGTGTCACCCAGGCACATTCTGGTGATTCTTGTTGTTGGGATGTCTGGGAAGCTACAAGATGGAGTAATCCTGGCTACTATAATAGAAACACTTATAATAGGTTTGTGAAACATTGGCAAGAGATGCCACAATGGCATATATTAGAGGGGAACATATTTTTGTTGGACTATCCTTTAAACAAATACTGAGAGTGACAGAATTAATTTTTTTTCCTTAAGGATCTATGGTTAATGTAAATGGTAGAATAAGATTAAATATCTGTTTGCTAAACAAATACAGTCACACAGAGAATTATAAGCAGCTGACTGTTCACAGTGTAATTGTCATTTGGGGCAATGTAATTAAGTTCAGTTTTTTATTTTTAAAATTATTATGCTGTGTGAATAGTTAATGTATGCATCTGAAGTACTGAGGCATTTACCTGCCTCACTTTTTGATGAATTAATTGTTTTGAAAACTTACTGCAGTTTAGGAGCCAAATTAGGGATGGATTTGAGACACAGCTGGAACAAAGTTCTTTAGATGTGTTTTGTTTCTAAAGCGGTTTGAAATGTACGCCTGCTTCAAACATCAAGGAGCTGTGGATGTCCTGTCTCCTGCAGGGGCCCTGCTCTGCTCCTGCCCGCGGGGCTGGGGGACACAGGCGAGCAGGGGTCCCGCAGGGGGCACCTGGGGACCCACGGCCGTGCTGTGCGGTGCCAGCAGCACCTGGGCACTGCGGTGACACGTGCCGGTGCAGGGCAGTGCTGGCTGGGACTGGGGGATGTGTTTCTCCAGTGCAGGAGACGTTCATGTACTTAGTGAGTAGTGTGACTCTACAGAACAGCTCTGGAGAAGCAGCTGTGCTGAGGAGCGCTTCTGCAACTGCTTCAGGGGCGTTACTTATCTCTGGTCTTCATCTCTGAACTCTGGGTAGGTCTGCTTTAGCTTCACTTGGGAGTATGTGCTTGTGAAGTGAATTTCCTGTACTTCTGTTGCTAGCTAAGCTTTGTTAGACTGCACAGGATTCCTTCTGGCTGAACTGAGGATAGAACTTGTGTTTCAGGAACATGCCAGTCGCTAACAGGCCTCAGATCCACAGCACCACGTTAGATCTAGCCTAAGTAAAGCACCTTTAGCTGCAGATAGTGGGGGATGTTGAGTCCTCAGCACCCACACAACAATTCTGCCTGTGCTGGGCTACACTACTTGCTCTAATGGCAGTGCCATGAAAAAGGACAGTAGAGGATCTGGAGCAAGAGCTGAGGACGTGTGTATTAGCTGCACAAATACCAAATTTCTGACACCATTTAGCATGTGATTTCTGTTAGTGATTTATATGGGGTAAATATTCAACCTCTTTTACTCCTGGAAATACAGAGAATACGTCTACTGTATGATGGCACCAACAACAGATATAAATACATGTTTGGATGCTGTGGAATTTTGTATGTGTGCTGTGAAGATTATTTGAGAAATAATGGAGGACATGGGCAGTGCAGTATGTCTAGTCCTTGTTAATTTTTTTTTTTTTGACAGAAGCACCAATGTTTCCAGTAACTTGTTATGCTAAAGAATTACACTACAAAATACATCCGTGTAGCATTTTGATGAAAAGAACTGTACTGGAGACAGAGCGTACTGAATATGTGTTGTGGTGTCTGTCCAAAACCATTGAAAGTTCTGTGACTGCAGGGGGAAGTTTATTTTACTGAGCTCTAAAATACTAGTCAACTAGTGATCTCCTTAGTATGTTCAGAGCACAGCATACATGTTCTCAAGTACATAATTACATTTTCTGTAAGTGCCAGAATTCTTTTGGAAGCCATATATGATGTTTTTGTAATAATACCTTTACTTTTACTAAGTTCTTGCATACATGCATATTGTTTGAAACAAGAAGAGTGACTGAAGTAGGGCTTGGTATAGCTTACTTTTCACCCGTTTGTGCTTCAGCTTTTGGTATTCTTTCTCTTCTACTTGTGGCTCTTTTTCTTTGCTTTGCAGGTAGATTCCACTCTTAAAACACTCTTCTTTTAACTGCTCCCTCTATGCCAGAGAAAAGGTGGAAGAGGGAGGAGTGGAGAGTTGGAAGAATGTCAAGAATGAGTTGTAGAGTAACCTGCAGGTTATACAATAACTTTTTAGTTTTGGATTAAATTTCTTGTGGAGATGAAAAACTACCAAAAACAATAGGCACTGAGAGGTAAAAATGCATAAGAAAATGTCATCTGGAATAGATATAAGACAATTCTATAAGAAGAAAAATAAAGAATTGTAAATTCTTATGTTCACAGTTAAGGAGCGTGCTCTCCTGTTGGTTGCTAAAAGGGAAACAACAAGCTCCTACTATTATGCTTTGTCATGTTCTGATGGGGATAACACCGGTGGTTTTGAGCTGTCCGTTACATGCAGAGTGAGTTTCTGTGCCCTTGATTTAGGTTTGGGTTGCTCTGGTGCTTTTGTAATGGGAAATAAATACTGTAGATATGGTGGAAGGGAAGCCTATTTAAGAACACTCCTCTCACTACAAAAATTTATCCCTGAAGCCACTTCCTTGAATTCTATAGTAAATGAATTTTCCAGTTGGGTACAGCTAGGTAAGTATTAGATAATAAACAGTAAAAGCTTTCTGAAGCATCTGCTACCCCTCTTATTCCAGTAAAGCAAATATGTTAAACTGCTCCTTGCTGAACATGAGTTTTTCTACACATATCCATAAGGATATGTCATCTGCTTCTTCTTCGTCTCACCCTGTGTTGCCAGTGAGTTTATATTTAACACCTTCCCTGTAAAAGTAGTGCTTTGGTGAACTTTAAAAAAGCTTTAAAAAAGTTAGGATGGGTTTGAAATTCCTTGTACATTTACTTACATTTCACTTAAACTTTCAAGACTTCTCCAGTTTTAGCTATATTAATTGAAGTAGCTGTTTAACTAAAACATTGAATGTTACCACCTGTCTCAGTATTTTCCCTCCTAGTTGATAATCTGCTAAAAAAGTCTTTGCAGCCATCATGCATCCTACAATTAACCATTTACCATGGTGAAAATAACCATCCAGACAGTCAGCATATCCCAGTCAGTGTTACAGTGTGCTACAAAAGTTCATAAAAGTTCAGTGAACATAATTCATCATATTCTTAATGTCTGTTCACAGGGTTGTTTTGTCAATTTTTATCACTTCTTGGGTATGTCTTTCATCTCGGCCTGTATTTTTTTTTTTTTTTTTTTGCAAGTGTCCTATCCTCAGATGTCAGAACACAGCAGTGAAGTATTGCTTATGCTTTCTGGTTGATTTTTAAGGAGATTTGCATGCAATATCCCAATAGCTTTATGAAGCTACAAGTGTGTAATTTGTTACTGTGATTTTCAGGCTAGATAATGCTGTCGTGTACTGTGGTGGGGGTGAGGGAAAGGATAACAAGTGTGAGATCTAAACAGCACTTGGTGGAACAAGAGGGTTCCTGACTGATTTTGTAGGGATTCTTAAGGAATTTAATTCAGCTTGCTGTAGAAACAGCTACTTTTCAGAAGCATACAAACAGCAGCTAAACCTGCTTACAAAAAGTGTAACGCTGGTCACAGCTTCTGTCATGGTGCAAGGGAGGAGCATAACACAACTTGATTAGGACTTTACGATAAAGACAGATATCTTTGTATTTGAAGAAATCAAGATTGATGGACTTATTGGGACACGTATATATTTCTTGTAGGGATAAACCCCACTTGACTGTGTTAAAAAAGAAAAAAAAAATTGTATGTGTTTCCTACTTTTCCATGGTACTGTAACTCAGATTTTCTTTAGACCTCAAGCTGATACCCCGATGAAAAGATTTAAGTTCCTTGATGGACCTCAAACCACTTTATTTGCCCCATTCCCTATGTAATCCGGTATTGAAGATGTCATAGGTTTTTAGAAGTTATCTGCAAACACTGCAACATCTGAGGGTCAACCTCTTCCCCATTCATTAAATTTACCTCTCCCAGGGATGATCCCAAAGACAAGCAGATCCTCAGATTCTCACAGTATGGTCTGTTGCTGAGCCTACAACTTTAGGCAACGTTTTGTGTATTACTGCTGTCAATTTGCTTTTTTTTTTTTTTT
>VZTG01008436.1:506688-548966 GCA_013397845.1 Melanocharis versteri
TTTTTTTGTGAATGGGTTGGGGAAGAAGTTTTTGTGGTGTCTACAGATGTTCTCTGCCTGAAAATCCCTTTGAGTCCCAGTGCAATGCATTGACTTATTAAAAAAATACCAATCTGAAGTGCTGATTTTTTCATTTGTGAAATTGTGATGATGATGATGATGGTAGGAACTCCATAAATAAAAATGGTCCATGAGAACAATTAACTCCCCCACAAATAAATGGTCTGCATGAGGAAAGTTCTTTACTTTCTTGTGTTTCCCTGGCATAGTTGTTGGAGGAGATCAGCAAAATAGCTTTCACTTTCTTGGGAAGAAATTTTTCAGGGAAGGTATGATAAGCAAGTTGAAAAAGAAGTGGATAATATATTTGGCATCAGTTGGTGGTCTTCTGCCAGAGGTAGTTGATGCTAGGTCTGACTCCGTAGTCAAGGCAATATACCACTTTTTCATGAATGAAAAATAGTAAAAATTGAGAGCAATTGGGAGCAATAGATAGAGTATGAGTAAGATTGCGTTGGCAAAATGTTTTAAGTATGTCTGAGCCCTCAGTTACAAGAGGCATTTGAGCACTAATGTGCTTCCAGAATAAGCCTTTTCAGAAGAAGCAAGGTTAAAGATGTGAGGAATACACTGGGAACAAAGAGAGTGCAAGATACTTTCTTTTCCCCACCTTCCTAGTATGTCAGTCTTGGCAGTGCTGTTTCCTCTGTCATGTTACCTAACATAAGCACCAAATCCAGCTCTCTAATAGCAATCCAGATTGTATCAGTAGATTACCACTGCTTTCTTAACAATCCTTGAAAGCTATGGCCTAATCGCTTATCCTGGCTACTTTCTGTCTTTTTTAATTGATCTAGATGAACAGTCAGTGTCAAAAAACGTAGTGAAAAAATAGTATGTCTTTTTCTCTTATTTTGGCACTGTTTCCAGTGCTAATATACGTAAAGAAAACAGAAGTTAAGTTCACTACAGACAGCTGTGTCTAATGCAAAGTTTTGTATCTTTTCCCTCAGCGCACCATATGTCTGTGTCCTTTTCTCTAATGACCTGTTCAATGGCTTCTGTCAGTGAACTTCTCAATATTTTCTCTATCATCTCCTACTCAGTAATGTCTCCTTTTCTGCCCCCCAAATTAGCATATTCCTAGTTGCAGAAAAAGTGAAACTTGTCAAACTAAGGATGTTTCTGGCTCAGACATGTTCTCTCTTTCTGGTAGTGCACGCCTACTTCTTGCCTTCAAAACTGATAATCATTGTATCTGGCTTCTGGTTATCCTTTTTCCTGAGAACAAACACAGTAGAACATAAAATCCTTTCACAATGTTTTTGATAGCTTTTGTTAGTGTAAAAGCCTACACAACCACTTCATTTTATTTCACACTGTCCTTATCTCTTCTCAAATCAACATATGTGCTGATAGTTAATCAGCTTCTTTGTATTCTGTTTTATTTCTTATTATTTTGGCTTTGCTTGTTGACTTTTATTAAAGATCAGATTACTGATAGCCCTTTATCCATGCAGGCTAGAAGAATGGGTAAATGTTTGAGGCTAATTGACGTTTGGATTATTAACTTACACCTCTTAGAAATCAACTAAAGTGTAAAAAGGTAACCTTAGTCAGAGAAAAGTTGTGGTCAGATGGCTTGGTCTGGATATATTATTGCTTCCAATTAGCTTGCTTTTTTTTTTTTTTTCCTCAAAGATCTGCATTACCTGTCTATACTCTCCCCCTTTGCACCCCACCCCCAGTCTACCAGTGGACTACATCCATAGTTGCTTTCAGCTTCCTATCAAGATCATCTGGCTTTAAGTTGACCAGAACAGGTCAGATGATGATTATCTCTGGTTTTGCACGTTTCAGGGAGCAGTAGCCTGGGTAAGAGGAGAAATGAAAGAAGATACTGTGAGCCACAGGGGTCTGTAAATATGTAGCATTCTGGAAGCTTACCTGACTGTAGGCTCTATATCCAGCTGGGGAAGGTAGTAGAGGCTAGGTGTTGCATGTCCAGCTTCCAGTCTGTGTGTAATTCAATTCTGTCCTGTTTGGATGAGCAATTGGACACTGAAGATGCTTTTTTCGTGGTTTTGTTTTGAACACATTAAACGTGTGCTTAATCTAGAAAGCAGGTTTTCTAGGTCAACGAATTATTCTAAGAATAAGCATTAGGTTTAATTATTATCTACTTAGTCATGTATACAGGGACTGAAGCATATGTAGCAACCTCTTATCTCTTGTGGTATCTGTGCTGGTGTTCTTTCATGTTATAGTGGGTCTTCTCTTCCAGTTGGAGGTTGAAAGATTTAGTAGCTATTATCTACACTAGATGACAGCTCTTAAATCTATTTGGCTCTATGCTGAGTCTTGTGCTAAGATCTAGAACTATGCAGGAGTTTGAGCTCCTAAGTTCCCTCAAACTTAAATACCAGCTGTGTGCATAAGTGTTCTTAGTGAAATTTATTTTGTGTTGTCTTAAGTACAGAAGAATTGTCAAAGTGACAGTGTTCTAGGTGTGTTCAGCTTGGTCCAGCTCTTACTTATGGTCAGTCTTTGGTGTGTGCTTATTCTGAAGGAAGCTGTACAATATTGCCTGTACACAGCATAACATTACATCTGTGTGCAGTAAAGACTTGGGTCTGTTAATCTTACAGATATTCATCCTATAAGGGGGGTGAAGTGATTAAAATATTTTACTACTGACTGACCTTTCACTGTACAGCTACATTCAGCTACAGTTGTAGTACAGGGAGAAAAATCTATAAAGAAAGGGTCTAGTCCTTTAAACATTATGAAAGTAGTTTGGGTTTTTTTTTGCCTCTGCTAGAACCTGAAGCCTGCTTTAATTTGGAGGCTTTTAGCCTTAAGATCAAGCCGTCTTTGCTCTTACCCAAACTGTACAACACTGCCTCCTCACTAATCCTTTCTTATGTATTACAGAAGGAAGTCTTCCTCCTCACCTCAAAGGAATGTGTAGTTGGCATGTCTATAGGGTATCTGTGTTCTATTTCTTGAGCTGTTGAGATGCCATTGCTGGAGTCCATCACTCCAAATTAGTATAAGGAGTTCTTGCCTCTTTTGGACATAACAGAAGTTATGTCACTAATTAAAATTAGAGTCAGTAATTTAAAAAATTTTCCTCACTGCTTTGTGTTTCTTGAGGGAGAGGGAGATTTATTCCCTTCCCTCTTCTTTCTTTTTATACCAAAATAGGTAGTTAGATGAGCTAAAATACTGCTATTTCTCTTCTTCATTCACTCAAGCTCTGCTTTTTAAAAGCTCTGATGGAATGCCTAGTTTAGCAGTCAGGATCCAGCTTTGCTTGTTGTTTGCCATTGTCTAATGGATAGGATAGAATTATAAGCTTCCTACTTGTTAAGTGATATCCTTTTGAACTGTTGTCTTACATTGCAGACCAAATCACTGCTGCCAGTGGTAACGCTGCCTGAGCAGTAAATGAAACTACTGTATGTGTCTCATGCTGTGAGGATTTGTAATCTGTACTTTTTTCCAGTAAAACTGCACTGCAAGTTGGAAGTGTTCAAATATGCAGCTTGCCACTAGCTGCATGAAATTCTGGTTTAGCCTAAGAGAATTTCCTTTCTCCAAAAAATCCTTAGAATGAGCAGTGTAAGGATAAAAAGAAGTCTTTGGACTATTAAAATGTATAGTTTCAGGCTTGAAAGCAAGAATGCCTCTCCTCAAGACTTTTCACAGTGGTGACATTGGGAGTCCAGCGTGAGGACCCGAGTACCATCCAGAGAAATAAAAGGAAATCTGCCAGTTACCACTGCAGTTTGTTTATTTGACAACTGTTTGCCTGTGAGGAAAGTAATGGATTTATGAGTTCATGTTTTCCTACAAACTCCTGTCTTGGGGATTGGGTGGAACATTGATTTGCACTATTGCCAGAAGAGTTTTTGCCCAACAAACATGATTTTGTCGAATTCTTAGTGCAGCTTTATTGTGTACTATTTATAGTTCTCTGCTCTGTAATAGTGACTCCATGTTCACCGATGCAATTCTTACTTGTTTTAAAGTACAGAATTAAACAAGCAAAGATCTTTTTAAGGCCTTGTTCATTTCTGAATGGTTTTATTTTTTTAAAGAGGAAAAAAGGATACAAAGACAACGAGAACTGCAAAAGATGTTGTCTTAAGAGCGAATGTAAATATGCAAACTAGTCTTTTAAGCTGTTATATTCCAAGTAATTATGGTCTCTTGAATTGATGTGGTTTTAGAGTAATGGAGATGATTATTCAGAAAAGGATTTAGACATAGCTGTAGGATACTTTATATAAGTAAAGGTATTTAAAGCACTATATATATACCACTGAGATATTTTAAGACAATAAAAAAACCCCCATGCTCTAGTAGAAAATACTTAACTTTTGTACCAGCTAGACTGGCTGTGGCAGTCCAGGTGAAGTCACTGCATGAAGCAATTGTAAAGAGAATCCAATGGAAAACCTTTCAGCCCCCTCATGATGACAGTGAGGGAATGCCTATCCTTACCATCGAAGTCCCTGTAGTATGAAAAGGGCTTTGAATTTTTCTCAGGATGGGGAGAAGAAGTGGTGCTGTGGAGAGTAGTTCAAAGGTCTCATTGCACTGAAATTAGGATGCAGTTATTTCTGCGTTTTAGTATTGAATACTATGTGAAAACATACTATAATTACTATTTTAAGGTTAGAAACTTTTTTGTCACAGTTTAAAAAGGATATATACTTTGCTAAACAGATTAGATTGTTGACTGATTAGAACCCAGGAAGCTAAAGTAAGACTGTGTCTTTAATAGCTACTTCAAGTGACTTCAAGTATGGACTGTTGCCGGGTACTTCAAATGACTTCAAGTACGGATTGCTGCCGGGTACTTCAAGTGACTTCAAGTATGGACTGCTACCGGGTACTTCAAGTGATTTCAAGTATGGATTGCTGCCAGAATCTTGGCCAAAAGAAGCTTGGGAAAATGGTGAGTGTTTGTGGTGGAGAGTTGGTTGGATTTTTTCCTCTGGCAGGGATTCTCTATCTTTTGTGTCACTGCTTTTAATATTTGATTCATTTGTTTGGAGGGTTATGAGATTATGTAAACATTTAATCTTCTTCCATATAATTTGCCTTTCTGGATAATGTACTTCCTTAGAGGGAGGAAAAGGAATTCAAATGTATGGAAGAGTAAAAACAGAATGTGATTTATATCAGTTCTTGTATTGTGACTGAGTGTGAAGATACCCGAGGTCTTTAATGACCTAATAGCTTCTCCTTCCTTTACTAAGCTAAATACAGATAAATGGCCTTTGAAATTGAAAACTTGGATGGTGAACATATAGAATTAAATATAATTTTAAAAGGAGATCTCAGCATTTGTCTTGCTATTAAAAATAAAAAACCTTATTGCAATAAATGTTTTTAGTTCAGTGCAGCTGTAATTAAGCCTTCTTTTGTCAGTTCAAGCAAGGAATTATCTGTAATTATTTTTCTGTCTGAAAACACCACCATATCTAAAACATCTAAAACAATTGTTGTTAGTTCCTTACAGTACATAAAGTCTTCAGTAAAAAGACGATGCGAAGTACTGGGTAATAGTAATGCTTACCTCTTTTCTTTAACTTTGGGCTGTTACTGGGATGTGGCTTATGGTTTATTTTAAAAAATATTTTGGGGTTTACAGTAGAAGAAATTTCATCATCAGAAGATGAAATATGCTAGCAGTCAAGAAATTAGAACATGGGTCTTAGGAGGTCTGCCTATTCTTAAACCATTAAATTCCCATATATCTTACAGCCCTGATGTCTGCCTCTATAGGACTTACTTTTTTTCATGTAACCCGTTATGTGACATTATGCTGACATGCAGCTCATGAGTGCTCCAATATACCAATGCAAACTTGTGAATATTAGCAAAATGTAACTTCCATGTTATGACGGATTTAGAAGCTCAAAGGAAGCAACTCTAGGTACAGACCTGCGAACATGTGCACATAACACACAGTTACTTGTGTTCTTCCTGCCAGCCTGATCATTAGAAACTCTTGCACATAATCATGTAGCCTTAGCCAGTGCTTTTTGGATGCTTCTAGGTGGTTATGATTATGTTCATAAATTCTCACCTGTAGTAAGTTGAGTCAGTATGCTATTATCAAAATCATCCTTGTATTCCTGTGTGGCCTTCTCCACATCATAGTTTCCTGAGTTGTTCTTTTTCACACAGCAGCTGTATTGAACCTGTTTTGCATATATCCTTTGAGAAAACTATGTAAAGAGTTCTCCTCCATCATAAGGAAGAAATGAGATATTGCTACTTCCAAAAGTTTTTTCTGCTCTTTTTATTTTTTTCTACTGTTAGATCAAAGTAGAAAATAAGTAAAATCTGAACCAATAACTTCCTTTTCGAAAATTTCAGAATTTTGCTACCTCTTAGTGTCCTACTTCTTTTGTCAACATTCGTTCTTACTTAGTTATACTTTCTTTTTGTTCATTTGTCAAGTCAGATCTTGGTAGACAGTTCCTGCATGTAATTCTAAATAGAATGTTGGGAGAGAAGATCGTGACTGTCTAAATGCTGCAGAGTTAGAGGGTTTCTAATCCAGAAGTAAGTGTTTTCTGGTGTAACTGACCTCTAGGAAAATGGAACATCAATAACTTGTAGTTAACTTACTCCAATTCATGAAATAAGACTTCTGTGGTAAAAATGCCTTGGTTACAAGTAAGTATTTTTCTAGTAGAATTGTACGTGCAGAATTTACTAGCATTTGTGATTTCTGCAGACAGGCATTGTCCTGATTTGGCTGATGAAAAGTCATGTGTTTTGCTTTATTGTTTTGGCACCTGTTTATTTTTGTGCACCAGGCAGAACACATTGAAGTATTTTTTGTGTGTTTCATCATCTTTTCTCCTGATGGCTTCTTGTCTTGTAGGCGATTCCTCTGCTTTAATCATGAACAAGCTGAAGTGTCCACACTGTAATTATGTAGCCAAATACAGAAGAACACTAAAGAGACACTTGCTCATTCACACAGGCGTGAGATCTTTCAGTTGTGACATCTGTGGGAAGCTGTTTACACGAAGAGAGCACGTAAAGAGACATTCCTTGGTAGGTAATCTCAAGTGTTCGCGTATATGTACGCACATATATGAGTGGAGTTTTATGGGGTTTTTCAGGTGTTTTGGTAGTTGGAACAAACTGTTCTCTGATTTGACATAATGTAAGTTGTCTTATCTTAATCTGAAATGGATGAAGATAAACATCTCTTTGATAACTGTACCTCTTGTTTTCTTAATGGAAAATGCAGTAACAATGAAGACAGTCATTTCAAGATTATTTTGGAAGTGATGTGATAAAGTGATGCAGTGTATATAAGTATTCTGTAGATAATGAAAAGCAGTTTTGGCTTAGCTTTACTGCAGTAGAACAGCACATCTTGGTCTATAATGCTGCATCACCATTTTCTGAGGGCACCCTGTTAATTCAGCAATTGCACAATATCTTGAGATGGTTCTGAAATGTCTATTTCACAGCTAGACAAAGCCATAGTATAGTATCTGCTTTAAGATTATGAAAGAATGAAGAACATCTGATGCAGAAAGTAAACATCTGTCTGACTTGCATTCTGCCAGTACCGTAATCAGCAGTTCAGCTTACCCTGTCCTGTGTATGTTGCATAACTCAAGATTTGACTTGAGTACTCATTTATCTGAGGATCCAGAGAAAGTGTCATCTGTCTTGGGTATTTCGTAAATACTTCGTATTTAGTCTATAAGGAAATTAAGACTTCATTATAATATATACTGTATAAAATTCAAGTTGTGTTTTAGGGCAGTAATAAAAGCAAGATCATATTGGTGGTGAGAAAATAATAACATTTCTCCAAGCTGTGATTTTAAAAATGCCCTAATTTTGCAGGATGTTTTGTAGATAGACAGAAAAGGCTAGTACATGGAGTGGGGTAAATTGCACTTCTCCAGGGTGCCGCACCTGGGCTGGGGCAGCCTCAGTATCTGTACAGGCTGTTGGATGAACACACTGAGAGCAGCCCTGCCGGGAAGGATTGGGGGTGCTGGTGGGTGAGTGGCGGGACATGAGCCACCAATGTGCTCTCTCATCCCAGAAAGCCAAATGTATCCTGAACTGCATCAAAAGCCGTGTGGCCAGCAGGGTGAGGAAGGGCATGCTGCCCCTCATGAGACCCCACCTGGAGCATTGCATCCAGCTCTGGGGTCCCCAAAACAGAAAGGACATGGAACTGTTGGAGCTACTTCAGAAGAGGGCTATGAAAATGATTGGAGGGATGGAGCATCTCTCATATGAAGAAAGGCTGAGAGAATTGAGGCATTGTTGCCTCACTGATGGCCATGCTCCTTCCTTTGTGGCTTACCATAGAAGACAGCAACAGTGGGAGTTGGTTGGTCTACCAGGAGGAGTAGAGTGGGGCTTCAGTTTTCTGTCCTGCGGTGTCTGACCAGGACTTGTAGCTGAAGGTTTTTTTTCCTCCAGGAAAGGAGATGAAGTCAGACAGTGTGAAAACAGCTGTGGAGTGAGCTCAGTGCATTTCTGTGCTTTAACTGAAGTGTCCTTTCCCTGATGAAGTCAGAGCACTTTTTTTTTTTTTCTGTTTTTTTTCCCCATCCCTTCCCCTTTCAGTTCAACAAACCTCAAACACTCTGCCTTGTGTGAAGTATTATAATGAGTCTAGAGGCTGAGGAAAACACATGTATCAGCTGTACAGATTTTACAGCAGAGCTGAAGTAACTATTTGTATCATGACCTAATTTCTTTTTCCCCCTCATCTGAGTGGTAATTTCTTTTTTATCTAAAATTGCAACTTTCTCAGTGGGACTTCAAATGAGATATTTAAGCACATAGTTGTAATCTGTTGTGGGAACACCAGATAGAAGGAAGTCTTCAACTTATTTCTTTCATAGATAATAACTAATGTACATGGTTGCTGAATTCAGTTACTTGTACAAGCGACACACTTCCAAATTCAAAATCAAAATTTATGGTTAGTCAACAACAGCCTTCTAATTTTACACATAGACTCAAATACAGGACAAAAAATTTACCAAAGGCACCTGGAAAGCTGATGTTGGTTTTGATTTTATTGGGAAGGAGAAGTCGTGGAAGAAGAATTTTGCTCTTTGAATTCTTGGATTTATTAACTCTTGCTTGTTCTTAATATTTCTAGTATTTAAAATTGTAAAAGCAATTTTCTAAACGAGTTGTTATCTTGCATGCAGTGTAAGGGTTTACACTGCTCTCATTGCTTCTGAGTCTTGTTCTGTACCCTGAGGAGTCGTGAACTGAACACTTACCTATGTACAGAACAGGTGAGCTGCTGAGCTCCAAGGAGGTAGTTTGCTTGTGGGCAGTGGCTCATGTCTGTTGAGGAATACATAAATAGATCTCCAGTAGTCCTTCCATACTCTGAACAGTGTTGGGTATCTTTTGAAAAAGTTAAATAGGAATTTTTGTATTAATAATTATTATTGTTAATAGTTTTCTAGTACTATCTGCAAATGTAACCTGATATGCCTATATTCAGCTGTTAAAATTTCTCTTCCATAGGTGCATAAAAAGGATAAAAAGTATAAGTGTATGGTGTGCAAGAAGATTTTCATGCTAGCAGCCAGCGTTGGAATAAGACATGGATCACGACGTTACGGAGTTTGTGTAGACTGTGCAGATAAATCTCAGCCTGGAGGGCAAGAGGGAGCAGACCAGGCGCAGGACACAGATTTCCCCAGGGATGAAGAATACGAAGAAAATGAAGTGGGAGAAGGTGATGAGGAGCTTGGTGATGACGTAGAAGAACAGAATGACCAGTCTCGATGGGATGAAGGCGGGGAAGTTTGTATGCCTTTAGATGACTGACAGAGCATATGACTTCAGGGTGCTGCAAATGGACACTGTATGGATTGACTGTTTGAATTTTGGACTGAAGGCTTGCGAAATATGGTACAGGCTGGATGGTAGTTATGTTGCTGTGAAAATGTAGGGTCAAAGCCTTATAGCAAAAAAAGGATTATTAATTTTTTTATGATATTTGCACAGGACTGTACAGCATACAACCATTTGGTTGAATTATACAGAGTCCTCACATCTACAGTCAGTTATCAAAAGAAAAATGTATTTTTTATTATTTATAGGCTATAGCTACTTGGGTCCTATTCAGACATAGTAGTAACTGTAATTATGTTACACATTCATGTATCTGTTAACATGAATGAAGAAAATTGCAACTTGGTATGGAAATACAAAGACAGCTTTCCCAAATCCACTCGTACTTTTGTCAGTGAGTCAGTGAAGCTAATTTGGGCTAGTGGCTCTTGTTTTCCACAAGCATGTCTTTGCCATACAAACCTTACCTCTCCCGTAATCTGATAGGTGAAAGCCAATCATTTAAATATGTGTCACAGATATTGCCAACACCGTATTGAAATTTGGGTTGAAAACTTTTGGCTCTGTGCTGGCAGGTGCTATGGGTAATAAGCACTGGAGAAGTTGTTAATGGCATTAATTCAGTGTCTGTTTTTAAAGAAGGTTGTTGTTGATTCATCAGTTTCAAAATGATAATGCAGAAGAAATGACCAGTAATGAAAATAATAGACTGATCAGAGCATGGGTAACTCTTGTGCCACTTAGTCAAAAGAGACAGTCGTGCTAAAAGGTATCTGATGTAATAATGTTTCTTCCCTCTTCTAAGGCCCCCTTTCGCTCAAAATTTTTTGGTTTCCCTGGTGTATACCTCAGTCCCACAGAATAAAAATACAAGGAATGGAGAAAGTGTCATATTAAAACAACTTTTTGGTCAATAATTTCTTACTTGTCCGTTTTTTGGCTAGTTTATGTGATGTGAATTGGACACTAGGCTATTGTGCCCATCGTTCATCATTGAACACAAACTATTTTTTATTCTTTTGTACTTCATGGGTTGTTGTTAGTATTTAATATAAACAAATTACTTTTAACTTGCTCATTTGCTGGAATTTTTTTTTAAGAAAAACAAAAAGTCCAAAGCAAAATAATGCTCTTTGAGTTGTCTACTTTTCAGGAGGATATATTCCTTATGCTCTTTGTTTCAGATTTTCTAGGAGGCATTGAAACTTGAATTTTCATAGCCATGTAGTTATTTTCTTTTTTTTTTTTCTTTTTTTTTTTTCCTGAGCTTGTAATATTGTACCAATGATTTCAGGCCCCTTTCATAGGGAGGGAAGGGCATTACACCTTCACGTTAAACTCCTCTGTGTTGTCTAGCCTAAGGCAAATGAATTCAGGCAATCATTGGAACAATAAGTCTGATGTACTGTTATGTCACAGTGAGTAAATATGCAGAGCATTTGTCATGACACATAGCTAGGCCAGTGTGACAGTACTGTATAAAAAACAATTGAGGGTCACCATATTTTTCAACTTGGTTTAATTTTAAAATGAGTATATTTTTTCCTATTTTATATCAGGTAACTAAATTATGGTAGTTGTGTGGGTAACTTTGAATTATGCTTTGATGGACAGAATCTTACTGGTGCTCCATCTGATCAAAGTTGGTATGTATTTAAAGAGACAAGCTTTACTGTTGTCCATAGAACAGTAACATAATGTTAAGACATTGTTTTTGCTGATTGAAACTGAGATGATAAGTTTGAACTACAGTTATATGGGAATTAAACTGCTTTTTTTTATCATCCACTTGTTTCATTGGTAGTTTCCACATCATTGTAAACCTGACATGAATAGTTTTTTTGGGGAGGGTGGGGAGGGCGGGGTGCCTTTTTTTACACTGAAGGATACATTTTATTCTCATTGTTCTAGACTGAAATGAGTAATGTGTAATTCTGGTGGGGTCCAAAGTAGAAATTAGTTGGGCAAAGATGATATGAATGAAAAAGTATTTTAAACGTTAAAGTAATGTTCTGCTTTGTGAATATGTAAGTATAGCATAAAGATTTTTCCATCCCATTTATCCCTTTTTAAAACCATAGTTTACAATTGGTAGATCTGTCTATATATATAAATATATATATATATCTGAAATTCACCTAAATCTGCTTTATTAGAATACTGCTCACTTAATGCTTAGAAACTGGACCTGGCTCTACATCCTTAATGTATTTTCCTTTTTTTTTCTCTCTCTTTTTTTTTTCCCTTTTGTTTTGTTGAGATTTTTTCCTCAAGGTATGAACTTATTCTCTTGGAACTGAATCTTCTTTTACTACTTAAATCATTTATGTATATCTGGTAAATTATGACCAAATTTGTTGTTAGACTGCATTACAGTAAATTGAAATATACACTTGGTACACTACAGAATTGTTGTGCTTTTGTTCTGGTTCTATTTGGAAAAGCAGGCTTTAGTAGACATTTGTGTTATTTATAACTATCCAGTTATTATTCACTGGCCTTAATATTCTGTTGCATTGTGACAATCATAATTTCCTTGGTAAAGTTTAACTGCTTGCTTTTAGAAATTGTGTGTAATTGCCCATGGTAGGTTGGAGAGAGGGATGACTGTCTCTAGCAAAGGGTGTGAAATACTTCGGTGAAGGTCCGCTGTTCTTGTCTTGGAGAACCATAAGAATTCGGATGCTATCTGCAGTCTGCCTTTTCTGAGTCGTTTTATTTAGAAGCTATTTTAAATATGTCAGCTTGATTGGGTAGTTCTAAATTAGTAAAACGAAATTTCTGAAGAATTAGGTTTTGAGGGACAGCTCAAGTTTCTTCACTGTTATAAGAAGTAGGAAGAAATTCCTCTTTGGGCAAGAAATTCTTTCCGTCAAGAAATGCTGATGATACGCTGTAGTAATATGGCAATGGATTTTGTCTGTTTTGAGATTTTTTCCCTTTTTAAAAGAAGACTAATGCCCTTAAAATGTTGTATTTATCAAATGAAAAGACACCCAGTCTTTCATTTTGTTTTCTGATGAAATAATTCTCAACCCAAATGTCTGCGATTTGTGTATTTGGGCAATGCCACGCAGGTAATTTTGTGAAAAGAATCATGTCTGTTATTAAAACAAACAAAGTTTATCTGATGTTGGGATTCCCCCTTTCTCTGTGGGTTTTTGTTTGCTTTCTGATCTCTTCAAGCAGTGGTGGGTATCTTTTAGAGATAACCATACAGAGCACTTTCTGGCAGGGCACTGTGATGCAGGACAAAATTTAAATTAGTAAGTGAATTCACTTTAGATTCACAATTAGAAGTTCTGGTCAAAGCAGGCATGATGTAAGGAAGAGACACAATATAAAATGTGTTTGTCTTACGTCAGTGTTACTATAGTGCATTAGAAAGCATTTTTCAATTGCAATGACAGATGGATCTTGCAGGAAAAATGGCATTTTCCAATTACTTAGACTAATTTTGTAGTTCAGTTTGCAAACAGATCCTCTAGTAAAGTAATTTTTGCTGTGAAACCAGTTTTGAAAACCAGAAGTTGTGTTTAGTTGTCAGTATGCATCCTAAGAAGTATGAGTTGCAATTACTGGTTCCCAAAGTGTACACCTGATTTTTGAGATGTGTAGCCTTCTGCAAATGCAGTTTGCAGGTATCACTACATGTCCCTTTTTCTTCTGACAAGAATAAGCATTTTCAAGTGAAGAAAAGTTGGGGGCCAGGACACTGGCATGAGGTATGCTCCTAGTTGTGGGTCACAGCAGTAATGCTGTTAGCAGAAGGTGCTTTCCTTGCCTAGCTTTAAGTTGGTAAGGCTTTTAATAGGATTTGCTTTAATGAGGCCAAGCTCGGTTGTTAGCTTCCTTTTAAGTTTTGTTTCACTTGAGTTTTCTTATTCTTGCCACCCAGTAACACAGGTCTCCTACCTATTCCAAAATACTTTTGTAGTCTGCTGATTCCACATAAATGCAAAGTTCACTTTTGGAAGTACTGTACCTTGTTTGCTGTTCCTTTTTTACTTTGTTGTATTTAAATGGCTTTAGAAACTGAAATGAAAGCAAGGCAATTGACACCACCACCAGCCCAAAAAACTTGTGCCAAAAGAGAGTGAAAAAGGAGCAAAATGTGGAGTGCAATATGATAAGAAAAAGGCTGTTGGATTTGCATTGTTACAATTTCTCTGGTTTGCTACTTGAATGTTTTGGACAATTCACTGTACTTTTCTCTAGCACTGTTTGGTGACAACCTTCTGATGAAGAAGCTATGCAAGAGTTTATTCAGTGTCTTCAAAATGTGGTTCAGGCTCTGCAGAGGTAGTAGCACTGAGTAGCTTTCTGTAGATACTTTACTGTAGATCCTTCTGTTAGCATCCCTCTTCACTGTGTGATCTGTTACCCATTTTTTATTTGATAAATGTTTGCTCTTTTGCCTTTTATACCTTTTAATAGCACGTTACTGTGCATCACTGAACAGTATGGTAAAGGTTAAGTATTGAAACAATGGATAAAAAGAAATAAGTTGGTTTTCATTTAGTATCTCTTAACAAACCTGTAATAAAATAATTCATTTGTAATAAAAAAATACAGGTTTGAAATCCAAGGGAATGGGTGTTGCTGAGCAGAACCCTTTTACGTTGAAGATTCCATGTATAATTCACCATGGGTTTTAAAAATACTTTTATGTGGGAAAAAACCCGTAAGACTACACTAGAAAGATCTTACGACTTAAACTTGAAAATAAAATTGGCTTATCAAGTACTTTGTATTTGACATTATTGCAATTTGAAGTGAATGTTTAAAATAAGCTATACGTAATGTTTCTTACCTGAATCAATTTGGATTAGGCATAATCTTCAGGATACAGATATAAGTAACTTCGCACTAACATTTTGGTATGTAAACATAATTTCAAGACTTCTAATACTATGTGCACCAGTCTTTAAGTTACCATGCTGCAAATAAATTTAAGAAATAACCATTTTATTCTATCTATTTTTCTGTGCCTTGCCTCCTTGCCCTCCGCAGGGATGCAGAGAGATTTCTTTGGATGGCTGAGTGTTAACATTCAATACTAAAAAAAAAAACCAAAAAACAAAACGACTTGCTGCAAATAATTTCTGCTTCTGACACAGAATAGAATTTATAGAAAATAGGTGTTATTTTAAGCTGTATTTTTAAACTTCTCTCATAATAAGGCAGCTTTAGACATACATTATAATGGAAACTTTAAGATGACCAGTTTCCAAAAAGCAGATTCCAGGTGAGGTGATTATACCTAAAACTGGATTTTAGACAAACTGCAGGGCAAAGCTGAGCAGGTCACAGATGGGGTGCTTCAGCCCCAGTCTAGGGCATAGCAGGTTTGGATCTCCTCAGAAATGCAGTAGTACTGTGTGTGCCCAAAGGCTTTCTCTTGCTGTTTTTTGTCCCTCCAGCTCCACCAACGTGAGAGTTTTGGAGCAAGTGCTTTCAGCTGGGTTTATCAAAAGCTTCTTGACTGAATAATGCTGGATATGTGTTTAAACTGGTGCTTTGGCTTCTGTTATCTTCTAAGTGTGTGTTGTTTTTGGTAGGTTATACACAAGTGGGTTTCTTCAGTTAGAAGATGATCAGCCCTTTGGTTCTTTGAAGGATTTGAACGCTTCAAAATTTTCTGTTTGCCCTGTAGAGAAAGCTTTAGGTTTGATATCCTGGACAGGCAAGTCTGCCCGTGTGCCTTGACTGATACCAGGGGTTGCTGAAGACCAAAAGCCTCTGTCCAGTTAGCTTTTCCTATTGCCTGGACCTGCACACCGCACATCTGATTGTATCTAGAGCGTGTGGGGAAATGGGCTTGTGGGGGACTATCGCTCCAGTTTGGGAAGAGCCTGGAAAATAACTTCTAGAACATTGAAGAAACTTCAGCATTATTTTTAATTATCTGAATGGGGTTTCTCAGAGAAGTGTCTTTAGACTTGAATATATTTTAAGCTTGTTAATTAAGTGTGATACAGTAATGTGATTTTTTTTTGTTAAATGTATATGAACTATTATATTTTGTCTAAATATGTTAGGAAAAGAGCTTCAGAGTCCACAGAACAATGTTAACTTTGTAGCTAGAAAGGAGCAGCAGCAGAAAAAGTACGTTTGTTAAAATTCAGCAAATTCAATCTAATTAGATAAGAATTAACATTGGGACATCAAGGAGCTGTAGAAGATGAACTGCAGAGTTAGAGGGAGGGCAGTGGAAAAGCCAGTGCTGCATGAATGTAGCAGCTTTGTTAATGGCCCTGAAGTCTGGGTGCATTCAGCAGGGACCAGAAAAGGTGCTTATCTTGCAGCACGGCTCAGTTGGTGTTGCTGTAAAATCCTTAACACTTGAAATGCTGGCCTCTAAAGGATAGACCTAACATCAAACTTCGAAGTAGTCAGCCTCCCTTTAGCTTGGGAATGTATACAGGATTAACTTTAAGAGATGCCAAGCTAATGCTGAGAAACAGGCCAAATTATTTTCAGATCAAATGAAGAGGGTTTTTTTTGAGCATGTAAGTGATTATACCACTTCAATGCATTTATTTCCAAAAATTCATGCAGTAGAGGCATGGTACTAGTCCAGTTCCTTCAAAGGTTTTATTGATACTGAATGCCAAAACTGTCAGCTTGACAAGAAATGGTAGCTGCATCCCACTTCTATAAACCTAAGATGCCTCTGGCTTGGAAGGGTTGCTTTTATGAGTTAGTGTGTGCTGCATTCTCCTGAGATACTGTCTGCAGAGGTTGCATCTTGTTCAGACTAGCCTTAAGTTCCTCCTCCTGGGTTCAGGTTGCAAAACGTTATCAGTGAAACAGTGTCACAAAATAAATCTTACCTGAGAATGTTGTTCTTGTTTCACATTGCTGAAATGAAGAAAATAAATTTCTGAAGCACTGTTTTAATTGGAAGATCCTTTAAGTAACTATTTTCCTTAAGAAATGCTGCTTTAGTGAGTGACCTGCCTATGCTCTTTAGAGGTTGTCATGCCATCTTTCTGCAAGTCATCCTCTGCATCCACTCTGAGATCGCACTACTGAGGTCATAGGACATAATATTGATACGTCTATACATTTTTATCACCTCTCTCAGAAGCTGAGGTAATTGGAAGAGGGGGAGTGGGAAGGTTTATCTCTAACCTTTGAGTAATTGGAATTCAGGGAAATGCTTGCTTTTAAATCTTACTGAGGCTTGATATGCCAAGATGTTTATAAACTGCATGGAACACATTGTATTACTCTGGCTAAGTTTGCAAAAATTACCATTGCCAATTTCAGTCATAGTTTTTTCAGAACTATTGTATTTCTTTCCTGTGATACCTCTAGGATAATTTGCAGCTATGGAGGGTCTACTCGCTTTCTAGAAACAGTAAGATACAAATTTATAATGTTGACAAAGAAGTTGTCAGTAGCTTTCTCTTAAAAATTATTCTGCCTTGGATTCCTTGTTGAACAGTGTTTTTTGTCTGGAAGATGTGGAAAGCGGCATGGTGACCACTATATACTCATAGGGCTAAAAAAACCCTTGTAATTACAAAAAAGGCATATATATTTTCATACTGGAAGCAGACTTCCCTTGGAATGTCTTACACCTTGCTCTGAAGCATTTTAGTTTTGAAAGTGGCACAGTATTGTGAAGAGGCTGCTGGTCAGTCTGAAGGTGTAATTTGATGCTCATGCATCATTTAAATTAATAAAAGTATGATCTTATAATGCTGAACACACCTTAAGCGCAGTTGTCACTATTAGTGCTGCTTTAATAACCATGGCTATTGAAGTGTATCTGATTACAACATTGACAGGACTCTGTAAAGCTGTTTTGTTGCCAGCTAGGTAATGTTTGGGAGGTTATTTTGCCCTGTGTGTGTCATTTCCCCAAGTAGATTGTTGTCTTTTCCCTGAGATACTTCATAAAGCTCTCCTGAAGCACTGAGAAAATTGCTCTTCAAGAGCCAAAGTACTGGAGTACCCGTGTAAATCTGTTCTGTTTAATGAGAATTATTGGAAGTTCCTGTTCTTTGATGTAGGTTTAGAAAAGAATCTAAAACTGAATGTGGTTTTAAGTTACCACATCAAATGATTTAACTTTAGGGTTTATTCATAGTGATGGATGATGACTCATTTCTTTATCATCACAGGATAAAATCTCAAACAACTGTTCTCTCAGAAACACTTCTACCTGTTTATCTTGCACCAGATACTCTTCTTTTTTTTTTCCCTCACTTGCTGGATTGCTTCAGTTGAGCACGTAATTATCTTTTCTGCACTTCTGTTAGCTGGCTCTGAAGTGACTGTCTCTCTAGATATATTGCCTTGTTTCCTTGCTGGACATGCAAAAATACTGGAAATTAGTTTCTGTAGGAAGAACCTCAGTGGAGTTAGGGAGATCTGGGTCTGTTCAGCATCAGCTGATAGTTGCAAAAACCACTTGATAGAAAAAGAATAATGAAAATATTTAATGTCAGTATCTTTTCTGCATTTTGTTGTGATGGTACCTTGTTTTTACTGATGTTAATGAAGATCATTGGCTTTCCCCACACCTCCTACTGAAGGTAGAACAGTTGCAATAAATCCTTAGTGGCTGCATCATGGACATTGGCCAAACAGTTGTGCCTGTAAATTGTCTGCAAATTTGGTGTATCCTGAATATTGCTAGCATTCTGGGAGATTTCTTGTGAACAAAGTATTTGTAAGAAAACAAACAATAACTTTTTAATTTTGGATTTGGTGCCACTGTTCTACAATGCTTTATGTTATGCATCTTAAAATGCAGTTAGGGGTTTTTTTTTTGTCACCAGTTTTGGAGCTATATTGCACTAACTGTAAATTACTGCACCAGGTAATTTGTATTTCTGTAACTTGATACTGGGCTCTCAAAGCAACATGTTTCATATCAACAAGAAGCCTCCTGATTGCTGGATCTGACTTGGAGCCTGCCAGTCAGTTCTTGCATGAAGAATGGCAAGGAACAATTGAAAATATCACAGGAGAGGGAATCCTCAGCTTTGGCACAGCAGGGAGGAGGACCCCTGCTTTTTAGAGTTCCTTTCACAGTAAAACTACATGGAATTAGATTTATGTACTTTGGAAGGCAGAAGGACTGAGTCAGCCCAGTTGGAATTTGAACTTTTGTGCTAGGGCGCTTCGATGATTCCAAGTCTGAGCTTACACTGCATCCCTTTTAACAGTATATAAGAGCTTAGTGCATTGGAGCAACAAGTCTGCAACCTGTTGTTGCTATGTGCCGGTCAGATTTTGGGTTTACTGTGACTTCAATTCCCAACTTAAAGGTTAGTAACTTCTTAAATGGTGTTTTTAATTGAGCATTTCAGAATCCACTGTTTGATACTCTGTAAGTATTCAGTGTTGAATGAAATTGATACATAAAAGACAATGTATGCAGCACATTTTCACATGCAGCAGGGCTTTGTTTTTCATCTTGCTGTTATTAGATAAGCAAGCTGGAGCTCAGGTTGTGTCCCTTTGTTCCTGCAAGGACTCTAGATCAGGATTTCCCTTTGAAATGCAGCTGCTCTCCACCCCTCTCAGCTTCTTTTCCTGTACCAAATCAAACATCAAGCTTGTCGTACCATGTTTAGCTTTATTTGGTAAGCACACAGTTTGAAACTTGGTATTTTTTACACTCTATATAACTTCTGTCAAGAAAAGAAAAAAGCAAGCTGTGTGTTGTTTTTCAGGTGTTGAAATAGATTGTTCCTGAACATTTGACCTCTCTGTGTCCAGGATGGCCAAAGGAATATCTTATTAATGCATGTAATATTAATTTAATGCCAACTTTGCCTTGAAGTAATAACTTGTGGTTCCATGCTGAGGTGTTTGCCCTCAGGCACAGTTGTAATTGTGAATAAAACATGATACAGAATGCAGTTGTATTAAAAAAGTGCAGCAGATTTTTTGGGCAAGTGAAGTGGGAGAAATGAAGGTGTTGCTAAAGCTTGGGCTGCTGGGACACAAACATCACCAGCCTTGTGACATGGAAAGCTTTTCTGAAAGCTTGGTCAGGTCTGTGTTTGCTCTCAGCCAAGCAGCAACGCTCATCCTCCGTAGTGTGTGGCTTTCTCCTGGGCATCATCCCGAGGGACAAAAGGCAAGCGCACCAGGCATCCAGTGTTCTCCCCAGGGAAGAGGGTTATTCTTTTGAGCTTGCTGTTACTTGGCTTGTGTCCTTCTTTGAATAGTGTGGGGCAGGGTATGACAGTGTTGAGGCTTCAGATATGTAGTAAACTCTGTCATGAGAAGTGGGTTATGTTCAGCTTTTCAAATTTGACACCAGGCTCTCCCTTTTAATAGAGATGACATCTTATGTAGGTGGTAGGGGTAACCGGCTCAGTATTGACAGATTTTGTGTCAGGTCTGCAGTAATCTTGCTCCTTGACAGTTTTAGCAGAGTTGGTGATTGATGTGGTTGATTTGTTGGTATCCTGTATTTTGCTATTACCAGCCAAAAGCAAAGGGCACAGATGCAATTTCTGATTTAAGTCCTCTTTATGATGTTTGCTGGCTAAGATTCCAGTGCTAATAAGCTACTTTACTCTTAAGCTTTATCAGTTTGCTTGTATTGTTTATAAAGCCAAGGAAAGTACAAATCAGCCTTGTCACATCATTACGATGTAAAACAAACACTGGAGTTGGCACTGATAATACAAAAAGGGCAACTCTGCTGTTACTTGGGTCTCGCTTGTTTGGAAGTTACTGTACTCAGACCTCCTTTTTCAGAGCAACAAAAATTGGTTCCTGAAAATTTATCTATGCCAAGTTTCTCGCGTAGTTGTGACCATTATTTTTCTTGTTTCCAGCAAAGTGTAAAACAGTTACAACCACTTTTTCTAGTCTTCTTTTTCCACCCTCTTATTTTCTTTGACCGGTTTTCAGAACTTTTTTGGCTTCCTTACTAAGTATAATAAATTCAAATAATGTATTGTTCTGAAATACTGCTTGAACCACATTCTCATTGAACTTGAAAACTGACATTTGAATCTAATTTTTTCACCTTGCAAAAAGGAACTGCAAATAATTGCTCAGTTTAAAAAAACCAACAACTAACAACAAAAAACCCACAATACAACAACCCCACCCTAGGGTTGGGAATTTTTGCTCATGTTCTTGAATATCTTGGGCACTATCTGCCCGTTAGTAACTCCTATGCAAAGGGATGAGGAGGCAAAGAAGATTGTTTTCCAGGTTCTTTCTGCAACTGAAGAAAACTTGACTGTCTAAAACTGGTGCTGGGAGAAATAATGAGGATCTTCCATCCAGATCCTATTGGAACTTTACACACCCCCAGTGCTCATTGCCATTTCCCTGGGCTGTTTCTGGTATGACAAGAGAGACCAGAGGACTTGAGCTGTCCTGTAGCTCTTGCAGAGTCAAGGTGCGGACATTTCAACTTGCTCAGTGTATGTTTGGGCAAAGAAAAGGTGCTGCTGTCCAGTGCAATCAGTCAAAGCCAGGGTAACTGCATCCAGGTCCTGAGTTAGTTTAGATCAGGAGATCCTGATCTTAACTGAAGCAGAGCTCTCCATCACCCCCACTTACACACCTGCAGGTTTTATTGCAGAGCTCCCTGAACACTTCATTGAATTCCTTTTGGACAAAACTAATTGAAGACATACGTCAGGAGTGTTCCTGATACGCTCCAACCACAAATGCTTCCCTGTCTGTAGGACCAAATTAAAGCTAATCAAAGGGAAAATTTCCTTGACATGTGCATAGACTGGACAACTGTTTACACATCTGCTTTTATGGGATTGCAGAACTAACAGGCATAGGCAAATGCTGCTATCCTAGAGCTGTGCTGCTTTTGCTTACATCAACTCTACCAAAGACCAAAATTAGGACATAGCATTTCTTAACTTCCAAAATAATTACTGAAAAAAACCGATTTACAGACCATGATAACTGCTGGCAGTTTTTCCTACCCGAGTTCTTCAGCAGTGTGATGCTGCACTGGCTGGGAGTCAGAGGAGTATTCCTCTTCCTGCTGATGAAGCAGTACCTGCAGTCTTGCACGTCCTCACTTATTTTGTCTTGCTTCAGTATCCTGCTGTGGCTTCGGGTTTTTTTAATGAAGCTGAAACCAACAAAATGTCTTTAAATGTTAAAATCTTTACGTTTTATTTTATAACTCTTCTGGTGCAGCACAGTGTCTTTACTGTGACTAACTAAGGTGGGGGGAGTCACAGTGGTGATAGCAGGATTAGTTCTAGGTTGTGGATGTGGTTTTTTGTGGCCTGTTTCTAACATGGTGTAGGGGAAGAACTCATAACCACTCTGTCCTAGAGCTTTTCAGGGAATTATTCATGGGGTGTTGTAATGCTTCTGCTTTCATAGGGACTTCCAATATTCCTCTGAAAAGCATTAGGGATAAAATTGTTTGCTTATGCTTTTTTTACTGAGCATATTGCTGGAGAAGGCTGTTGGAGCAACAGCTATTGCCACGATGGAAACCCTCACTTAGCCCTTTTCTGTGGCTGTATGGTAAATACTTCTTGGAACTGCACTGACTGAAAGATCCAATCACGATACTTTCTTGGGCCCTGCATCGTAATTTTGGTTGAGAGAGAGCAGCACAAGCAATGTCCAGGTGAGTCATGCATGTACAAGGAGCTGTCTGGAGCGGCCTGAGTGCCTGCACTGTGTTCTGCTGTCTGTAGCAGACCAGTCTGGGGAAGGTGGACAGAAAGAATTGCAAAATTAATTGTAGGCACAGAGCTAAAGCTGATGAAACTCAGCATCTCTTTAGGCCCCTGACTGGACCTACCTAGAATCCTCTTTATTTTTTTTTAGTAAATCTCTTGAAGAAAAGCCAAGTAAACATTGGCTTTCATGTCCTGTCTCTTGGATAAATTACCATTTCTCAAATTAAGTCATTTCCTTCTTATTCTGGGAGTTGCAAGTTTGGGTCCTAGAAAGGACAACAAATTACTTAAGATATTTTGACAAATTGTCACTTAACACGAGAGAATGCATTTATATAGTTCAGAACTTGTTCAGAAACCTTCTACTGTCTCTCTGTCACATTAAGTGCTCACAATAACACTGATTGTAATCTTTCTTCAGTCTGATTAAATCTTCATCACACTTGTACAAGCTACGTTTTGACAGGCAATCATTAATGTTTATGAAGCATGTTGAGAATGAAAAAGATGACTGGAAATGTGAGAAGCTAAGCTGTACTTGATTGTTCTTGTGCCCAGTTGCTCAAAGTACAATTGTGTGTGCTCATAACAAGGGTTAGCTTGGAAACCAGCCATCTAATTATTCTGGTGTCACAAAAATCACTAATCAAACTCTCATTGATCATGCAAAGTGGGAAACTTCATCAAGCAGGTTTCATAGACATATTTTAAACAAGTTGGGCACCTTCCAGAGATCAGATTGGTTGTACTGTGATAATGCAAGGCAGGCAGCAATCATATCTCCCTGACGGAGGGTGGAATGCCTACAGCTGTAGGAAGCAAGCTGCCACCTTTTGCCAGGCCAAGAGAGTGAGGCTGGGAGGGAGCAGGGGGAAAGGGATGGCTTTGGGCTGCAGGATTCAAAACAAGCTCTGGGTTTGTTTCTACCTGCGCAGTATTAATGGGTACAACTTAAAGATAACATCCTCCCCTACAGCTGCCTTCCTTCCTTTTTAATAGCCATTTGCAATATGTCACAAAGTGTTTCAGTCAGGGAACTGATGAGGTGCCCTTTCCATTTAATTTTTTTTCCCAGCTGATGTGGCCCATCTGTTAGGTGTGACTCAAAGTGGTGAACAGATGTTGAATTAATTGTGGAAGTGTCTGTTACCCACCAGGATCAAAACCGTTTGCCCTCCAAAAGATGCTGGGCTAGCGTGAAACTGGGATTAAGCAGGACAAACAGTATTTTTGCTTCTCACAAATGGACCTGATGCAAATACAGGGGATGAATTTCAATCCCATATTTGATTGTGGCAGTTGGTGAGTGTCCTGCTGCTGCTATGTGCTCAGGGAAGGGTGGTCTGGGTGGTTTTTTTTATGTTCTGAGTTCCTATGTCACAGCCCCTGCCCTCCAGCCTACTCCAGCTAAAGAGGCACACCCAGTTAAGCCTCGGTGGCTTAGTTTAGTTATGCAGCTCTGGATGTGACAGTGGTGGATCTTTATGCCTGCACGAAGAAACATTTTAGTTACCACCATCTTTTTGAACCTGTATAAGTTGTTCTGTGATTCCCACGTAAGCCAGTGAAGGGTGGCTGTCCCTGTAAAGCAGCAACAGCCAGGGCAGCACGTATGAAGAGACAAAGGTTGTTTCTGAAAACAATCACCTCGATTCTGAGTGGCTTCATTTCGTAATGGAATTGGAACACTCCAGTTTGTCTGGTCATGCACAGTCTTACGCAGATTTACTGTTCTTATTGGTTACTCTTGACAATTGGCAAAGCCCAAGCAAATATTTCAACTTCTTAAAATGCAAGTTCTTTAATTTGAAGAGGCTTAGTCAATTGTTTCATTAAATCTGACAAGTTTATAGGCCCTGATTCTTCAAAGCACTTGAGTTTTACCTTAAGTGTCTTTAAACATCCAGGTCTTAATTTATGTAAGTATCTGGGGGGCTGATGAGTGATACTGACCACTGAGGATTCTAAAATAGTGGCCAATCCAAAAGAAATTTATTGCATAGCCTTAAATGCTGACCTCCCATTGAAATGTTTACTACCTCAAGTCACACAGACTCTTGGGGGTTGCTTGACAGTCCTAAGAGTTTGCAAAGACTTTAATACAGTACAGAGAAAAAAAAATCTGGTCTAAAAGATAGTTACAGGAACCAGTCAAAGGATACAGGGGAGACATTGGCTCTCCAAATGCTTTCTGACTAGGCTGGCTGGGAGACCTTAGACTGAGCATCCTATTTCCAGCTCATAACAGTCCATTAAAATTAATTTTGGAATTGCAGTGAAGAAATTATCTAACTTTATTTTTGAAAAGATGGATCTTTTGTTTTTCTTTGATATATGACGGTTTTGTGTAGTTCTTGCTGGTATTTTCTTTATTTGTGAAATGTCTTGAATGGAAATTCCAACCATCTTCAGCCACATAGCACCTTTCATTAGAAAGAGCTTGCCCGTCATTTGCATTTGTGCAAAATATTCGGTCATCCATATAGCTTTTGCATAGATTCTAATCTGTGTTCTTTAGATTGGCACAAAGAATTCTCAAATTTTTATTAAATTGCTGTATTGGATAGCCCTTTGGGAAATGAGATGGAGGGAAAGAAAAACAATGTTTGCAATTAAATTAGAATGTGTTAAGAATGTCAGAGAGCCTTCTTTTTAAGTTGCATTTAGAGTTAATTTTAATTGAACAATTAGGTTTTTTTCAGAGATAAGTAACTTCCTAAAATCCCACTCTATTCCCTTACAAACATCTCTTTGGAGCCCATTTGTTTTAGATCCTCATCAAGAAGGGCAGTAGGAACAGTAGCTTTGATTTGCAGGAATCTGCATGGACCCAGCTATAAGTGTCTAAATGAAGAAGCAAGACCCAGTCCTTTGTCTTTCACCTTTCTTTTATAAATTACCATGGTGAAATTACAAAAAAGGTCCATTTATCTTTAGTCTACTCTTTTACCAGATGCCAGTATGGATTTTAAAGCTCCCCATGTTGTGGAATCATGCTGTTGGCATCCTCTCTGCAGTGCTGTCTCTTACTCTCCAGTCCCTGAGCTGCTGTTGCTTCCAGGGAAATGTGGCATATCCCATGTTGCTCCCACGCTCGTATCCATGCAACTGCCTTTGGCTACTGCTGAAGAGTGTGACACTCCTTCAGCTGCTCCTCACAGGACATGTGCTCCAGACCCTTCGTCAGCTTTATTGCCCTTCTTTGAAAACACAGCTAGTTCAAATAGTCTCTTCTCTGTATTTAGTTATCTTACTTAATATACACATTCATATTCTTAAATAAAAGTGATCATCTGATAAACAAAACACCTTTTTGGTGTCCCCAGGTCTGTCTCCAGAATGGTCTTTAAATCCTTGACAGACATTTTCACACAGTTTGATTTTTCTGTTCCTAAAACCTTTGTGTGGCTGTCATTCTTCCTGAGTGTTAGCTGGACGTTATTTCTGACTGCTGCTGCTAAGATGGAAATGAAGAATAAAAATTCCATGTGTTTCTCTGAGTTGTGCCAGCAGGAGAGTCATCAAAGCTTCTTCCTTCTGGAAAGAAGCCAGACGTTCTAACAAACAATAAACTTAAGTAAAAAGAAGAAAGAGAAAGCATGCAGGCAACATTTTTTAGCTAAAGGAAAAAGAATCTGCTTGCATGTGCTGGGAAGACTGAAAGAGTTACATTTAATTAGAACTGGAGAATGTGGCTGCTACTCTTAATTTATGATGATGTATATGAAACATTCACAATCTCTCCCCTTAACACAGGCATGCTTTTCCACCCAATCAAAGGCACGTGCAAGATTTATGTCAGCACTGGATTGCATCTCACCCAGGTTGCCTATGTTCACCTCACCCATTTCACAGGTCTGCTTTAAAACAGGATAAACTTAACCCAAGAGCTGCTTATGTCTTTCTTAATGGTTATAAAAGAAACCCCTTTCACATGAGGGGAGCTAGGGCTCCATCCAGATGCTTGATTTCGGATGTTTGAGGGTCCCTCATTTGGCCTTCATCTGCTGGTCAGGTGGGTGGGTGACTAAGAGCTCCCACATGGTCTGAAATACTGAACTGATTCCATAGGATGGAGCTTGGCTTGATGGCCAGGAACCCAGAGCAACAGGACCTAGAGAAAGGCCTGGAAAAGGTTTGTTGCCAGCTAAGTGCTGGTGTGTACAGTGGTGCTCCCTCCTGTTCTCTGCTGAGGGAAACAGGGTTTGTTAAGTACATGGGGATGCATGGAAAAGCCATTCCACTGTTGCCTTCACAAATCTAGAGAACTCCAGGCTTTTTTTAGCTACTTGGGCCGAAAAATAAGACTTGTCCTTTATCCTTATTCTTCATTTCACAAAACAATGGGGTATAACAACTCTCACATGTGTATGAGTTAGCCATGGCAAACAGCGCCGCCGAAAATCAGGCAATGCGACGTCTGCCAAGGAAATCCTCAGGTTGGAATCCAATTCTTTAGATCAGAACTTCTTTAGAAGTGGCTGCTGCTTATGATAAGATTCTTAACACTGATGTGGAGAAAATATCATAGTATCTGTGTTATTTACCTGTGATAGATCGATAGAGTGTAGAAATTAAAGGGAGTCAGGAGTTAAGCAAAAGCTCAGTGAAACAAACTGGTGCTGACATACACAGATAATGTCAACTGATAGCTTTTTGGCATTATGAATTGTTTTATAATTAGGTAATTAAAACAAGTCCGTACAAATTTTAGCTTTCAGGAAGCTGTAAACATACATGTAGCTGTAAAATTATATTTAGCCATTTATTTCTCATCAAGTCTGTCATACTTTCTCATAAAATGTCTAATAAAGAAGCTTAAACATGCACAGTCTCATGCATTTCTTCTAGAAACCGAGGTGTGTAACAGTGCAGTCCTAGAATACCAAAGTACAATTGTAAAAATACATATAACTCTTTGCTCTTCATTCCTTTTCAAATTGAAGTTGATATTACAGCTTTCATCTTTTAAAGGCAGGAGAGCACTTAAGTCCCACCAGAAGCCAGTCCCACTGACCTGGCTGATATCGTGCAAAAATGTCAAGCTTTTTAAGCAGGTTCTCTAGACTGAGAACTAAAGCTAATGGTTACTGTTCCATTGCCAGAAAATAAATCCTAAGACTTCACAGAGAAAACAGATGTTACTTGAACCAGCACAGGGTCTTTCTTCTGGGTCTTGTAGATCTAAGCAGGTATTGTACACAATATACAGATAGCTTATGACAGACATGGAGGAGCAGATGATGAATGAAGGCACAACAGCAGATTCATAATAAAAAATAATCAGAATAAAAGCCTATAGAACAGGCTTAACTCTAGGACATCAGTTTAACTCTCAGTTGCACTTGGAAGTCAATGAAATTTTGTACCTGTACCCTGAAGATTAATTTTGGTTCTGTATATCTGAACTTTCAATTTTCTGTCCAGTGGACCCAGGTTCTTTTAAAAATATGCAAACTAACTTGCAAAAATCTGTCTGCATTTTTTCAGGGACTAATCGTGAGGGATTCTTTGCACACTACTTTTAGTTTCAATTGGCTGACATTTTTCACAGAATCAGGCACCACAAGTTATATAGAACAGATAGAAATCTGTCATGGACATCTTTTGTGCTGGGTATGTCCTTCTAACATTGAATAAACTAAATAGAGGAATGTATGTAAAACTAAACTGTATTAAAACAAACTGACACATCATGGATGCAAAAAGGGCTGAACTGACTGATATGAAAACTTCCTCAGTTTTGAGTGGTGAGGTTTTTGGGGGGTGAAGACTGTTGCTGAGCAGTCCATACTGCAATAGTCAGTCCCTTTCACAAAGATGTATGTTGCCCCAACTGCATGCTTGGTTTATTAAAAGTGTTTAACTGTCCACCATGTTTGATCACAATGCATTTGACTGCTCACAGCAGTAAAAACTGTAGAACTTCTAAGGGCATGTTCATTACTAATCTAACCTGAACTTATCCTGTTTGCAGCTGTTAACACCCAAAAAATCGTGATACAGAAAAATGAAACAAAATGGATAAGACACAGGCAAACTGAATGCCGCCATTATCGATTGCTTTGCATCTTGCTTTATACAAGCAGTTTCCCTTCACTGGGAAAATACTTCTGGCAATTAAATGAACCTTAAGGTGCTTTGGGGGCTGGCACAATTTTACTTCCTTTGTTTCTCCCATGCTTTATTTATGACCTGCCAAGTGCTTGTAAAAGAAAAGCCAGGGCTCGCTCTCTCAGCATTTCACAAGGCTTTTTAATTATTGGAGCAAAGCTTGAACCTTACTAGCGGGCTTTTCTCTCTAAGTTTTAGGCACAGTACCATAAAAATCGTGTCCTAAGCTGAAATACTGGTATCTGAAATGCTTTTCTCTTCCTAACTGTGTTGTTATAAAGATGTATCAACAGTGACAAGAGGCTGTGGTCATCAGCAAACCTGGATGAAGGTCTCAGTTTTCCTAGTGCATGTGTTAACCATTTGCATAAAGGTATGGGCAGTTATTGGAGCTTCTGATGTAAAATTCTTTAAAAAGGACTGGTCATATTAGTTCCACTGCAAACTCCATCAGAACTTCAGTTTCAATTTTATATTTTGTTTTCTAAATTAGACAACACTACAGCAAGTTTAAAATACTCTGCCCCTTGTGTGCACCTCTACTGTCCGTTAACCATCTTGCCCCCGTCGCAAAGGACAGTATGTGCTCTGCTGATGAGCTAAAAATTTGGTTTTAAGAGGGTTTGGATTGTCTTTTTTCAAAATGAGATGTGAAGAGAACTGGAAAACAGTGGCATTATAGGCAAGAGAAGTCAAAAACTGCCGAAAAGTTTATGTCTTGATACTTCAGCTTTTCGGTAGCCAGAACTGGAATTGTTTGCCTACCAGCTTCCATCTCCCAGCATGGAACAGATTTGCTGTAGCTGCTGGAAGGAGAAAACTTGAGGTTTATCATGTACTTTGACACTGGTACTGGCATGCTCTGCAGAACAAATATCAAAGTCTAACAGCAGGGGATTTAAAAGTGCATTTGGAGGTCCAAGCCCTTACCTGTGTCTTTGGTAACACTTCTATCTGTTTTAATCCACTCAACACAGAGGTAGCTGAAACAGCAACCTGGTCTAGTGGAAGGTGTCCCTGCCCATGGCAGAGGGCTTGGAATGAGATGATCTTTAAGGTCTCTTCCAACCCACACAATTCTGTGATTTTCTGTGTATGAGCCTATTGACAGCCCACAGGAAAGGAGGGAATCAGCCACGCTGGTTTTAGCTAACTCTGCAGATTGGCACTGAGACCCAAATGCATCACCAGCCTGGCGCCTCCTGCAATGAATTTATGGGACTCCTGAGCACGATCATTTCCTCCTCATGAGCCATTTCTAGCACATTCCCTGTCCTGATTGCAAAGTAAATACAGTATGTTGCTTGTGACTGTTGATTTGCATTAAGATCTTAGTACTGTGGCTGGGAGGCTCCAGAAGGTTGGCCAAATCAAGGCTAGGGTTTTTTGCAGTCAATTCTCGGTATTTTATTTCTGGTTTTTATGTTTCTGCATGCAGACATAGACATAATTCACTTTCCTCAAAGCATGGGGAATGGCAATCCTGCTTTAAATTCAAAGAAACATTTGGGCTCATATGCCTAATGCCACAGCTCTACAGCATAAGTATATTACCTGCAGACCAGTCCATATAGGTTTTTTCCTTCCTTTAAGGTGGCTTTATGTTGGAGGAGGATAAATGATACCTGAAATTACCTGGAATGAGACAAATGTAGCAAATTGTGAGCTATGTAAGCAATAACTGATTTAGCAATGACAGTTACATCTCCAAACTTTCTCTTCTAATGGATCTGTAATGGTTTAATGCTTTGGTTTCAGGCTTTTAGGCTCTCAGTGTCCAACATGAAGAAAAAATTGGGCCAATATATGCGACTGATGGAATCACAAAATGCAGTTGGGATACACAAAGCTCTATTTGGGACTACAGCAGAGCACTCTAGCACTGAAACTGCTATGAGCACACTAGGCCACATTTAAAGTAGAAAACAAATGTAATTGGGACCAGACGGGAGGAAAATCTCTACATCCTCCAGCAATTTTCCTGAATGTGATAGATCGCACTATATTTTTCCCACTTGCATCTCAGGAAAAGGGAGGGAATGAATTCTACTAGGCTGTTTCATCTGAGGGAGTGGAAATTCACTGTGTACACTTGGATGAAAGTTTTTACTCTCAGATTCTTTGCAGAATAATAGCTTTGTAGCCAGAACTGCCACAGTTCCTCAAATAAATGAGGCCAGTCAGGCTGGAGGGACTGGAGGTGATTGTACAGCCTTGTCAGAGTGGTTGGGGAGGAGAGTGCAGTGTAGCAGGGGGCAGCCACCAGAGATCCAACATCTCGAGGGGAAAGAGGCCCCTATCAGTGAGCTGTGGAGTCACACTTCAGAGATTTAATACAACAGGGAGCTGTAAGTACTTAGAATTAAAAAATTACCTTCATCTTCTGCAAGTCTTGTTCTGCATGAGTGGTGGGTTTTGGCTGGATGCTAGTAGCCTTTTTGGCCTGCTTTCATTATGAATTACTGTTCAGGAATTGTTGGCTTGTCCATAAAGCAGTACGGGTTTGTTTTTCCCAAAGATCACGTGATAACTGGAATCACGTACCAGTTGTAATTTTCTTACTTCTGGCTAGAACATAATATTTTGACACAGCAATTAATATGGATACCTACTGTTCTCATCTTGCAACAAACAGACCACCACGCACTGCTTTTGAGCTCTCTGTCTTGTTTAAGTAATGCACAACAGTAAGATGCCAGGTTCTGTGGGTTTGTCGCACCTCATTTTATAATAGGTTCTCTTTCTCAAGATCTGGGTTGCAGGAGTAGAGAGACTGTAGTAGGACAGAACTTTGCTAAAGAAAAAAAAACCCCAAACAATCCCTCCTAGCACTTGCACAGTGCTTGGAAACTGTGAGTCAGGTCCACTCTCAAGCTCAGAAACCAAAAAGCAAATAAAAGAGCCTAACAATGTCGCCCAAAATAAATAACCACAGTGTGGAGGCACCTAACTGGGGGACGTGTGGAGGAGAAGTTATTCATTTTTTTTAATCCTCAAGCTTGGCACATCTGCCACAAACTAAACAAACAAACTGTTATTGGAGTCAGGAAGGGACAACTAATGTAAAACAGGCTGAGACATAAATTAGTAGCCATGGTAATCTGTCACAGGTGAGTGCTCCTCAAAGAAGTGACCTGAAATGCCAAACAAACCTCCTACTGAAATCCTGGGAATCTGTTTATCCAACCACTTTTTAATCTAAGAATCAGCTACAGCTACTATGAAAAATGCATATAGAGGAATATAAGCACTTCAAACTGTTGCAAAATTAATTAGTAAACTTCCTTTCATGGCTTCTCTGCCATCACAGCGCCTGTGCAGCAATGTGCAGTACTCAGTCACAATAAAGCCTCCCTAAATCAGAAGCCATGAAAACTTTAAGCATTGCTTTTTCCTCTCTAAATTCCAATGTTTTATGGAATACAATTTTTTTTCTTTGCAACCATTAGAATTATCAATGGCAAAGAAAATAAAAGGCTAAATTCCTGCATAATCTTAGCTCCAATGATGGAGTTTGTGGTTTTATGGGGAAAAAACCCACTCGTGGTGCAAGACTAAGGATAAAACAATGACAGCTGGCAACAAGTAAGTGGGCTCATCTTCTAAATGCTTTCATACTCATGGCAACTGTTTGAGCAACTTTGCCAAAATCTGTCAGGAAATGTCATATTATTTCTTTATATTTATTCCATGGGTTAGTGCTGGCTTGTAACATTTCAATATCAAGATGGTACATTAGGCTAAAGAAGGTGATCATATGAACACTGAGCAAACTGTTAAGTAGATGTCAGAATGACTGGTTCAAACCAACAAAAGATTAACACTCCTAACTTAGACCAAATGAGTAGACCTAATAGAGACACAAATATGTGCTCTGAAAATAACTGAGCGGGGGCTATTTCCGGAGGGCTTGAGGAACATTACGACAGTAAGTTTGTTCTTACAGTTCAGCCAGCCTTAATCATCACCTCGCATTTCTCACTTCAGCTTACAACTGTCTAAAAAATTACTTCTGTCTAAAGTGCTGATAAACTTGGAAAACAATGCGGCGGGTTGACCCTGGCTGGACGCCAGTTGCCCACCAAGGCTGCTCTAATACCCCACTCCTCAGCTGGAAAAGGAAGAAAAAAATATAATGCAAGGCTCGTGGGCTGAGAGAAGGACCGGGAGAGATCATTCACCAGTTACCACCACAGGCAGAACAGACCTGCCTCGGGGACATTTGTTTAATTTATTGTCAATCAAGTCAGAGTAGGATAATGAGAAATAAAAACTAAATCTTAACATGCCTTAAACTGCCCACACACATTCAAACCCCCTTCCTGAGCTTAACTTTACTCCTAATTTTCTCTCTCTCCTCTCTCCCAGCAGCACAGAGGGATGGGAATGAGGGTTGAGGTCAGTTCATCAAACTTCGTCTCTGCCGCTTACTCCTCAGGGAGAGGACTCCTCTCATTCTTCCCCTGCTCCAGTGTGGGCTCTTCTCTCCATGGGACCACAGGTCTTGCCAGGAGCCCCCTCCAGTGCAGGCTTCCCATGGGGTCACAGCCTCCTTCAGGCCTCCACCTGCTCTGGCTTGCGTCTCCTCCATGGGCTGCGGGTGGATCTCTGCACCCCCATGGTCCTCCAGGGGCTGCAGGGGCACAGCTGCTTCACCATGGTCTGCTCCACGGGCTGCAGGGAAATCTCATCTCCAGAGCCTGGAGCACCTCCTGCCCCTCCTTCTGCGCTGACCTCAGTGTCTGCAAAGATGCTTCTCTCACATATTCTCATTCCTCTCTCCCAACTGAACTTGCTGTTTTGGCTTTTTTCCCTTTCTAAAATACATTACCCCAGAGGTGCTACCACCATTGCTGATGGGCTCGGCCTTGCCCAGTGGCGGCTCCGTCTTGGAGCCAGCTGGCATCGGCTCTGCTGGACAAAGGGAAGCTTCTGGCATCTTCTCATAGAAGCCACCCCTGCAGCCTTCCTGCTCCCAAAAACTTGGCACACAAACCTAATACAGCCCTTATTTTGTGAGAAGTACTGTCTGCTCAGGCCCACATTGATTTGATCAGAACTCGATGAATAGTGCAACTTCACATTTTTTTCTTAGGTGTGAAGCTGAAACAACAGTCCTAGAGGCTTCTTTGAATCTTCATGACCTGTGCTGTTTGGGTATAAGAACAAAGCACATTTATTTGATGCATGAACAGTCGTAACAGAGCTAAATATCTTAGAAAATCTTTATTTAGATTTAATTGCAGCAGAATCTAATTAACAATTGTATATTATAGAATTGAAGTCTCTGATCTCTTCGAAAATCACCAATACTGCCAAAACTTCAAACTCATAAAAACGAGGAGACTGATTTACATTGAGAGATTTTTGCACTGAAGTAATGTATGCAATTTCTTCGAAAGGAAAATAATAGCTGTAATGAAAAACTAGCAGAAACACAAAAGTGACTAGAGGGCCAAATCTCTGCGAAATCATGAAATATTGGAAGAACTAGTAATGAAGAGACTTGCCAAGTGTAAGCAGCAGAATACTTCAGTATCAGTTAGATACTGCAAAGTTTCAGGTATCTTCATGCTATCGTAAGGAGGAATCTAGGAAACATATTTATATTTTAACCACAGAGTTCTAAAAGCAAAACTTTGCCCCTAGCATGGGTGGGTACAGCCCTGCTCTGCCTGGCTGCCAAGTGATGAGGGAAGCCTGTGGGCCTCAGGCAATGTGAGGCTGTAGCTTATTTTTCACGTTTCTCTGCAGCAGTACAGACACTCTTTGGTTCACCTGATCTGAGGTGCAGAAAGGAAGAAAGAAGTTGCAATACTCCATTGAAGAGGAGAGCATAAAGAGCCAAGGTCACCTACAATTATCACAGAATCACAGAATAATTTACTTTGGAAAAGTCCTCCAAGTTAATTGAGTCCAAACTTTCACCAAACACCGCCATGCCAACTAAACCATTGCACTAAGTGTCAGTCATTTTTTGAACATTTCCAGGGACGGTGGCTCTAATACTTCCCTGGGCTGCCTGATCCAGTGCTTAAACCACTCTATCGGTAAAGGAATTCCTCCTGATGGCCAACCTGAACCTCCCTGGTTATGACTGAGGTTATGCCCTCTTGTCCAGTCGCTGGCTGCCTCAGAAGAGACCAGCCCCCACTTGTCTACAGCCTCCTTTCAGACAGTTGTAGGGAGTGATAAGGTCTCCCATGAGCCTCCTTTTCTCCAGGTTAAACAATTCCCGTTTCCTCAGCTGATCCTCATAGGACTTGTGTTCCAGACCCTTCCCCAGCTCCACTGCCATTCTCTGGAAACGCTCCAGGGCCTCAATGTCTTTCTTGTAGTGAGGGGCCCAGAACTGGAAACAGTTCAGTGCAGGCTCACCAGTGCCAAGTACAGGGGGTGATCACTGCCCTAATCCTGCTGGCCACACCATTGCTGACACAAGCCAGGATGTCACTAGCCTTCTTGGCCACCTGGGCACACAGTGATCCATGTTCTGTTGGCTCTCAGTCAGCACCCCCAGGTCCTTTGCCACTGGGCTGCTTTCCAGCCACTCTTTCCCAAGCCTGCAGCACTGCCTGAGGTTGTCATGACCCAAGAGCAGGACCTGGCATTTGGCCTTGTTGAACCTCATACAGGTGGGCTCAGCCCATCGATCCAGCCTGTCCAGATCCCTGTGCAGAGTGTTCCTGCCCTCCAGCAAATCAATACTCCCAACCAACTTGGTGTTCTCCGCCAACTTACTAAGGCTGCACTCAATCCTCTCCTCCAGGTCACCAGTAAAGATATTAAACAGGATGATTTTGCATCTCTCCTTGGCTTCTGATTCTCCCACCAGAAGAAAGTACAGGTTTAGAAATAAAAACAAAAAAAATTCATGTGACTTTGCTTTTGTTTATCATCTTTTTGTTCCTATTGCTCCACTGTAGATGACTAACTTCCCCTTCAGTCCTCAGGGGGGACTGACAGTACAGCATGACCCCCAGCTGTTTCAGGAATAGCTCTTCATTTTGCCAGGAGAAACTTTCCTGGATGCAGAATGTGCAGCCCACGTGCAGTCTCCATCCTGTGTCTTAGATGCAGCTACTGACCACACATAGAACATGGAAATAAGGCCTACAGCTACCTTTTAGCAAGTAAAACAGTTTCAGAACAGGATGAAGGCCTGTAACTTCTCTTCTTCTGTCCCAAAAGCTCTTTAGGTTTGGAAAGGACATCTGATCATGACTGTAGTACAAGAAAGAGAAGCCCTGCACTAGTCTACTTACCTGCATGAGCTCCCTCTAATCTTGCAACCCGTAGCATCTGCCCAGGTCCCACCACCCCGCTCTTGGGCTTGTAGATCCCCTCCAAGGACTGCCACGGCCACACAAGGAGAAAATATAGTGATCAAAACAGTAATAGGCAAGTATTCAATGCAATTCTGACAAAGTCAAAGAGTTGTTTTATATTTGATCCCAGCAATTTTTTGGTGAGCAGTGAGATGCAGCCATACTCTGACACTGCAGAAATGGAGAAGTCAGAAGTACCTATGGGTTAATTAGACCATGAAGATTGCAAACTTAGTTTTTTTCCCTTCTGCATGGAGCTCTGATGTGTTTTCTACAGCTTTTCTCTGAATTCCTTCCTTTTTCTTTTCACTTTTTTTTTTTTTGACACAGAGCAGCAGGGAATATTAGCCCTCCAGAAACACGTTTTGCAGGAAAATCTAATTACATACACTATATTTCAACTCAGAGCACATTTTACAGTGAACTCTGAAAACAAAGCTACTAGTTATGGTGCTATAATGTTATTACTAATGTTATAATAGGGATTTTGTGTCTGAACTGACTCCTATCTCACCACTCTATCAGAGTGGTTGACTTTTGCAAAGTCTGATTAAGCATTATGTCAAAACATATATCCCTAGGATTTTTCCCAGTCACATCGACATTTACTAGTTTTCTGCCATGCATAAAAACACCATTCTGCAAAATCCCACGCTGTCGCTTTAGTGAATGAATGCAAAACACTCTTGGAGCCATGGTAAATACAGACTTTAACATGGAGACACTTAATTTATTGCAGCTGCATAATCTCTTGTCTATTGCTATGTCCTGTACTTTCCTAATCAGATACCTGTTGTTTCAGATAAATGGCTAAAACTACTATCTGTTTAAAGTTTACAGTCCAAAGAGGACACAGTAACAAGATGGTCGTTCAATCTGTATTCTCCAAACAGATAACTAAATTCAGTATTCAAATGAAAGACAACTGTTCAGTTGGACAGAGAAGCAGCTGAAGCAGCTTGGTAGCCTGCATTCCTAGCAGGAAGAAAGTCCTCTGCTTTTTAAATCTAGGCTCTTCTCACAGTTAGAAACACACCCTTAGGAAACAGCAAACAGATTCTCCCAAATACGGAGAACTGCACAGTTTCCAAATAAGGAATTCTCCACCAAGTCTTAAACAAAGGAAATCATTTGCTTTTCCTACTGTAAGTCAAATGAATCATTTTTCCCCTAGAAGAGACTTAACTATACTTTCCTACATGAACACATTCACTTCAGCATTTTGAAGGACCTGCGCTTTCAGTTTTACTTTTGCAAAAGGATATAGAAACGAAGTCTCAAGTCCCAGTAGGCAGACTTGTTTCTCTAGCTTCTTTGTATTGTCTGCCCCAACTGATTTGGGAGACCCCGTTTGTCTGCAGTGATAAGCTGAAAAGCACTTTTTTTAAAATATAAACTGTCTGAAGTTTGTAGAGAGTATGTTCACATGACAAATATTTGCTACTGCTCCCAGAACAAAGGGACCAAGCCCAGACATGTACAGCTTGTTTAGGAAAGGAAAAAAAAGTCTTAACCATTGTCTAATCTGCTTTTGCTCTATTAGCCCTTTTGCTGAGTAACAGGCTTTAGGAACCTCTTGCAACCAAGGTCAAAGATTATTACACTCAAACAAACATGAAAAACTGCCTCAGAGCCCATAGCTGATATGCCCTTGCATTCCAGTTCCAGCAAAGACACCTCTACCTCTATGTTACTTGTAATGCCAGCTTGTGAGCACCTGGACAGAGCTGACAATGTCAGCTATGTGCAAGTTCACAGTTCCCACCTGAAGTTAGGATTTTTCTCCTGTACAAGTGCTTTGTATCAAGTTTTTACTTGCAACTTTCTAAGAGCTGTTTTAGCCCACAGGCAGACCTCTCAACTACTGTTGCAAGATCTCCCAATAAAATCAGGACCAAATTATCAGTGATTTTTTTCCCTTGGAGAAGTTGGTAAGCAATTAGATTTAGTGGGAGGACGGCCTCTGACCAGCCTACATCCTAAACATCCTCCTGATACTTTCATAGGCAGCAGTGGCTGCTAGCTGCTCCAGCCCACTCAGTCCTTGGAAGGTGCCAGCAGCCTCCTAGTGACACTTGCTCAGAGTTGCCTTCAAGAACAAATAGAGTTAGGCCCCATATAAAGAAGGCAACACAGCTGAAATTTCCATGGATGTCATCTGATGCTCACTTTCCATTTCTAAACTTGAGGGCTAGGTCTCAGTTCAGAACATTTTTCGGCTCCAGCAGAGACTGGAGTTCCTCAGACATTTTTTTGCTGGTAACAACAGCACAATCAATAAACAATGTGAAAGGAATAGTGGAAGGAGTGAAAAGATTGTTTTTCACTTTACGGAAACAATGCACTCATTCCATAAGGTTTCCTCTTCTACTTGGAGAGAGGAGAAAGGTGGAGAGGTAAGACAGGAGATTGACGCTTCTCCTGTTTCACTTCCCTACAACACAAAGAAGGGAGTTTAGTTCCACACCTGGTCTTAAAGTGAGCGCTGGAGAAAGCCCACCCCAACCACTGCTGCAGAGTTACACTCTCTCTATCACTCTCTCTCAGCTGTGCTCATCCTTGGGAAGGCGCTCTCTTGCCAGGATGTTCTTGCCTCCTCCCACCCACTCACCCACTGAAGTTTCCCTGGCAGCTGTGTCTTAGCCTTGCTCCAGCCCTTAGGATATCTCCACCTACCACTTCCTGCCATGAAAACCTTTTAGATTTATACCGATCTGCTTGCTTGGATAACGAGACACCAAACACCGAGCCGTATCATCTCTCAAAGGCACAGATGGGGGATGGGATGCAGAAGTGGCTTAACGTACCAAGGCAGCTCTTTTTCTGCTTGGGTTCTAGGGGATCAGCACACGTCAAGAACTGAATCTGTTTCAGAAGCCCTTGAATTCCTTTGATTCATTCCAGCAGCCCCAATAGTATGTAAGAGCCACCACAGTGAACACTCTGCACAACAACTACTGGTGTGGGAGTGTTTATGGCTGTGCTATACAGCGCTCAAGCTGTGACAGTTCTCTGCTCCCGCTGCGATCCTTCACAATTCTACAGCTGCTGTGGCCTGGCCTTGATGTGATCCTTAGCCACCGAGAGGGCCCCTGTGCTGTTCCCTGGTGCAGAGCATGAGGACAAACACACAGCTCCACTCTAACCAGGTGTGGAGGTTGCAAAGGCTTGTAAGACAGAAAGAAGCCGGGAGAAGGGGCAGGAAGAGATGACCTGTGTAGCTGTGTGGAGATCAGGAAAGGAGCTGCAAAGAGCTGCAGTCCTTTGGGAGGAGGTGTTGCACAGGAAGCTCAGCAAGGAAGAGGAGTGTGCTTCAGACTCCTTGACATCTTTTTTTTGTGGAAAAAGGAGTGAATTAGTTCAACGCATCATTATTCAGGAGGTGACCTGTTCTTTTGCTGTATTCCAAGTTATTAAAAATGGAAATATAAAAAATGAAATCAATTTTCCAGCCTCACTCCATCAGTGACTGAAAGGAAACAAATATTTTCACATCCTATTTCTAGCAGGTATGTCATTAAATATTGCAAAACTGTAGTGTTTGGGCTGTAAATGCTTCAGGGAGCTTGAAAGAAAACTATTTCCATTGGATTTTAAATCACAGAAACCTTTCTATTACTATGAATTTCTCACATGGTACGAAAATGAGCTTTGATGCTTTTAAAATTAAGCTCTTCTTTATTTATCTCATAATATTACAGCAGGAAAGGGTTCATAAATATTGAGTATTACACCACAAATAATGTCAAAACAATGAATGTTGAGATTCCTAAAGAGAAAAACTGTAAGTTTATTACCGTAGGCAGCAGGGACAGAAGAGAGAGACAAAGAGAGAAGGTAATTTATTAAAAGCTGAACATTATACAGAAGCAAATATATGACTATGTTTCTAATAATGTAGCTCTCAGAATCCTTTTGAATCCCTCAAGACTTGTGTGTGGAATGCAATATATGCCAGAGGCCCAAACCAAAGAATGCATACAAATACTTCAAGGAATTAATTATAAATACTACAAGATTCCTGTGTGTAGTGTAAATTATTGTTACTGCAATTTCAAGGCTCCTTATGCCTGAGATGAATAAAAGCAAGTTTGCTATGTTCCCAGAATATAGGAATATAGCTGTGAAATGAGAAACGTCCATCAAAATAAAGGGCCTATGAGAATTCTGAGATTCTGCTCTATGGCCCGATAAATTAGGCCTTTTTATCCTTACTTTTACTGGCTTTCTTATATTAAGAAAATCTCATTGCTGACCAAAAGCCACGTAGGTTTCTTTCCTCACAAGAGACCGATGATTATACATTTCCTATCCACTCCACATTTCTATCTCTTGTTTCCTGGAGAGTATTTGTCCCCCACCACGCCAGCCTAATTGTCATCATAAAACTATGCCCTGCTCAGTTCCTGCAAGACAAAACAAGATCCAAATCCAGGCAAGGGTTCATGGCTGTGAATCCATTAAGGAGACTTCCTCCAGCCCAGAGTTAGTTAAGTAAGATCCTGAGCCTCAAAGATTTAGATGTCTAACTTGTATTTAAAGGTACCTAATTACCCTTAAGAATCTGAGCCTAAGCCCCTTAGCCCCTTGGGGTTAACTTGTGGCTCCCTCCTCAGCATTTCCTACAGCTATTTCAGAGCGATCCCTGCCCAGTTTCCTGGCATTAGGCATTTCAGGAGGGAACAGGTCTCATTTCAAATCTGTGGTTGCTATTAGTGAAAAGCTAAGGTGATTCAAAGGAGTGCTGGCATCCTTTAAATCACCAGCGTGAATTTACCATCTCATTTCTACTGTCTTTGCACACACCTGAAACCTATCTAGAGTCCCTTCTTCTTATGCTTTCCAGCTTTTATACGCTTCAATACAACAACTTCTTCCACAAGCCCTACATAACATGCTGCTTTCCTCTAAGAAGCAGCAGGCTTTTTCTTCCCTCTCCTCCTTTGCAACATCCTTGCTTTGGAATCCCTCCAGTAAGCTCCTTAAGCACATGGAGTCACAAGTACTTAGCACAGAAGAGAATTACATAAATAATAATAATAATAATTAATAGCCCATAAATGGAACCTTAAGGGGCTTCTAATCTTCACATGTGCTTGGAAAGCAACTCTCTGAAACTATTTAATTTAGGTGAGAGTTCTTAGCAGCAATATAATAATCAAAATATCAAACAAGTTTGTACAGTTACACAGCCAAGTAGGCTTCTGCACAAGGCAGTATCTGTATATAGTTTGGCTGTGGCAAAGCATTGCCCATCCCTGATTCCTGAAGTTGACTTTTAAACAAAGTTTGCAGGGACTGTGTAGGATGTGTTACTCTTCTGCACTACTCACTTGAAACTGGGTGCCAGGTTGGAGGAGTGAATCATTTGGAAGCAATGGATTTCCTTGAGTTTCCTAGAATAAGACATGACACAATGCATGCAGTAGCGTAGCACTAGCAGTACACTGTTGATGCTATATTTAATGGTCTTGATTTTTTAAAGTTAAATTATGTCATACAGAATTTCAATAACCCTGGTGTTTGTAAAAACATTTTGTTCTCCATTTTCATGGAAGATTTCAGTATCAAAATTGTGAACAAAATGAAAATAATTAACTGTGCTACTGTGGCTTCTGGTCTTTCTTGTGACTGAAATGTTGCTTATGTGTAGAAAAATGGAAATATCCTTGAATGAATAATGATTTTTGTTTCAGACCAATTTGACTACAATGTCATCCCCCCACTGATCAGCAGTGGGACCTTCGAGGAGATACTAATCACTGAGTTTTCCATGAAATACGCTATTTTAGTAAAATCTTGAACGGTTGAGAGTGGAGTATTGAAGTGCACTTGGAAAAGAGCTGTCCTGGAAACGCACGTTCCCAGCGGCTCAGACACAGGCCACAGACCCTTTCCCTGGCACATGCTGTGTGCTGGCCATGACTTTCCACTTCTGGCCCTGGGAAGCCACCAGCGTGCTTCCCACAGGGACACAGAAACGTCCTGGACAAAACCAGCCTCCCCCTGGAAAAAAAACCAAAGCTGTTGTTGCTAGTCCACCGGGGATGGGGAGAACTGCTGGCTTGGAAAGGGCTGCACTGAGGAGATCGGCCCCTCTCACAGGCCACTCCCTGAGCGTGGGTACTCTCTGGGGTGAAATACAAAGATGTGCCCCTGTCAGCTCTCCGTTTCCCTTAGGTTTTCCCTGAGGGCTGGCCGGAGAGGCCTCCAGTGGGGATGGCAGGGCCGGGCCGGGCCAGGCCGGGCCTCTCCCGCCCAGCAGCGGCAGGGAGGCGGCGGGGGGCTC
>VZTG01008436.1:548987-668935 GCA_013397845.1 Melanocharis versteri
GGCGCCCCGGCGGCCGCTGCCGCCATGGAAACGCCGTCCCGGCCGGCGGGGACGACACGGCATGGCCGGCCCGGGGCTGGGAGAGCCCCCGGGAACTTAGCCCCGAACCGAAAGAAAGCAGCGCCACGCAGTGCTGGGGTGTCTGCGGGGCTTTTTGTTTGGTGGGGTTTTTCTGTTGTTTGGTTTTGTCTGATTGGTTTGGTTTTGTTTGGGTTTTTTTCGGGGTGGCGGGGGAGGGAAAGGAATCGTCCAAATGTAGGCAGCATTTAGTCACCATTTGTTGTATTTATTTAATTTTAATAACACGGGAAAGCGGCAGCGGGCCGAGCTGCTGGGTTTTTCCCCTGGGTGAAAGGGGAGGAAGGGAGCGGGAATGGAGCGGGGTGAGGCAGCGCTGGGGGCGGGCGGCAGGGAGGATGCGGCGGGAGAGGGGCGGCTGGAAGGGGCGGCCGTCAGCCCGCGGAGGCAGATGGTGCTGCAAGGCTCCTCCTCCGGTGTCTGGAAAGACCGGAGTGTGGGGGCTGCGGCTGCCTGGAGGGGCCTGGTGTGCGCGGGGAGGCAGGCACGGACGCCGGAATGTAAAAGCAGGGTTTCTGAGCAAGGCAAAGATACCCGGTGGGTTGAAGGGGCGGGATCTGAAGCGCGCCTGGGAGGTACAAAGGCAGCAGGACTACTCTCCATCAGTTCCTCCCGCACTTGGAGGAGGGCCTGTTGCCCCTCGGGGGCCGAGTGACCGCAGCCGGGGTGGCCCCAGGGACAGCTGCTGCGCAGACCTCTGCCTCCAGCTCGCACCATCGCTGCTCATCCCGCGCACTGCCCTCTGCTAATCCTGCCCGCAACCAGGGCAAGGAAGCGGAGCGGTGCAGGGGCTCATCACTGCTGCAGTCGAGGGGAGTGGGATGTCCTCTGCTGATGGACCAGATGGGCTGGAAACGTGGAGCTGCACCCACAATTTGCTATTCCTCTGCTGTCAACAAATAGCAAGGAGAAACCATCAAGCCCTTGCGCTGCTCATCTGTGTAAAACATGGCAATTTGCCGCTGACAGAGGTTAATCCTCCAGCTCAAATGGCAGAGGGCCATGTTGTGGAGTTACAGCATTCATCAAGCCTGCTAATGATCTTGTGGTGACATACATGAATTCAGATGAGTGTCCTCTCTTTGCTTTAAATACAACCTGAAAGATTATGCTGCAGGATTTGTTCTTAATTTATCCTCCTCCTGCATATATTCAGCATGTTGCAGGTTTCAGTGGTGGATTGTGTGTTGTTTTCCACAGGGTGCCTCTGTTCCTCAGTGCTTGACACGGGTGGTGCTCTGGGGATGAGTTGTAGCTGGGCACTGAAGAGGGATGTTATCTGAGTGGCTCTTGTTCTTGTTTTGCAAGAACTGGACCATGTACAGTAAGTGATGTGAGGGAGGTGTGATGGAGATGAGATGGTCTCAGCAGCATGACAGTTAAATGCCACTTAGCAGAACTGGAATCTCTTTTTGCCTGCATGACAGAGCTGCTTACAGAACTCTGGGCAGCAGCTTGAGCTCCAGCTTGCTGGCCACTGCAGGTATGTGCCCCATTCTCAGATATCCAACCAGCACTGTCACGGCTACAGCTGAGATCACCGGACTTCTAGTCCCAATAAAGAGAGTGCAAAAAGAAAGCTCAAGACTCTGAAAAGTAAGCAAAACAAAAGTTGGAGGTGTCTCAAACTGAGAATCCAAAGTACCATGTCCCTTGTTCATGTTCTTTATCAGCCATAAGGTTTAGTTAAATGAAGATTTTCTGTAGTATCAAAGCTAGATTCTGTTCCTTCATGTTACATCTGCCCTTACGCTGTTCCCTGCTCTGTGTGGCAGCTACCAGCTCCACAAATGCATTAGTGAAACTGTCTGTGGGCTTGCAGTGCAGATGATTTACAGGCCAGCCTTGTAAATGATTATGTCAGTGCTGCTACGGAGGCAGCGAACTGTGCTGCCAGAGTGGGAGTGGGAAGCTGGAGACAGGAACCAAGAGAGAGGGAATGTCTTCATCTGCTTTTGCCATGGGAGGAAATTTTCCTGTAACAACACCGTGCGTCCATCATCACTCAGGTAGTAACACTGGTGTGAAAACTTGCCCCTCTGCCCCCGAAAGGTGCGTAACAACATCTACGTTAGTGTTGGCGAGTGACTGTGCCCTCTGAGCCCCTGGGGAACACCAATGGATAATCCTCTGTGCAGAACACAGTTGGGGCAACATTTGGCCTATGAAGACACACAAACACAGGCAGAACAGAAGAGAAATCAAATTACTGAGCAAGCGCTCACCAAGTGGTCATTGGCTCTTTTGCTCACCAATGATGCTAGAATCCCACAGGAAAAAAAAACACCTTAAAACATCACATGTAATTACAGACTGCATCCTCGCATAGTTGCGCAAAAGGCACAGTTCTAAACCAGCATTTGACTAAAATAGTAATATCCTTTGAGATATTCTGTTTATCCAAAAATACCTCTCTTCCCATTTAGACCTGGTCAGGGTGGCTGTTTTTCCATTTCAACCTGCCTGACTGAGGCACTTGGGAGGGTGCTGCAGGCTGTGAGCAGCATCCTGGAGCCTGAGGAGTGACAGCGAGCTGATTCGGCATTCCAAGTCCTGCCTGCTGCTGGGGCAACCCAGCCCAGCCCATCGCTTCAGCCAGCCCCGGCTGCTGCCTTCATTTCCTTCCCCTGAGCTGCACGGGTGGAGAGAAGCAGGCTGCATTCCCCGGGAAAAGGCAGGCTCTGGGATACATTATTGATTTGTGGAGGAGACTTGCCAGAGGGCAGTGAGAGAACAGGGCAGCTGGGCCCTGTGAGAGGATGGCTTGCCCAGCCAGAGATCAATATGCTTCAGCAAACCAGAGAGCAGGCTCTGGCAAAGCCAGAAGTTTCCTTTGTTCTGTTTGTCTTGTGGAAAAAATAGACAAGCAAATAGGCTTAAGGATTCTGGGTATAGAGAAGGGAATAACCTCCTTATTTGCAGAGTAGCACAACCCATCCATCAGTGACAGTTTTAAGCCAGACTGTTTTAAGTTTGTGTAGAGCTGAGGAAATGGTGACTAGTAAGGGTGGGGAATCTAGAGAGTTTAGTGCATGTCTGCTGGGTTCCTTTTGGTTTGAAATAAGGGCAGCTTCAAGGACAAGTGACCAAGTTCCCAAGTCAGTGTTTTGTGGTTTTACAATCACACTTTCAAAAATGTTTTCTCATTCCTGTTGCTGTGTGGAAGATCCACCAAAATAGCTCTGAATAGCCAACACACCAGGCGAAAGAATAAAATACTACTAATAGCATCTGGTTTGAAGTTTGTGTGACATACAATACCAGGAGACAAATAGATTTGAAATGCAAGTGTGTTTTCTATTGTTTTTAATTTGACAGTGACTCCTTAAGAACATAACATTGCCTCCAGAGTTTATTTTACAGTTCCCAGTAAATAAGAGTTAGGCTGCCAGGCGTGGTTAGTTTGTTTTGGGTTTTTTTCTTTCTTTTCTTTTTTTTCAGTTGCTCCTAAAATCATGGTCTAAAAACTCCTAAAATGCAGATTGAACTGCTGCATGGTTTTGGAAGGGCTGGGTCACTGTGTCCCCACAGCACTCCATGCTCTACTTCACTGTTGCACAGTTGCCTGTAAGTCTATATTCCAATTAATTGTTTTCATAATTACTTTGTTCTCATCTGAAGAGCACTTCCCTTTTTTTATTTTAATAACTACAATACAAAAATAATGAGCTGAACAGGGTGCAAGTGGTGACTGATGAGTTCATGCTGACAGCATGCTTCTTGGGATGGCTTTGGTCCATGCAGCCCATACTTCTCAGACAGTGCCAAGACACAAGCCAGGAACTGTTCCCAAGAGTCGTCATGGAGACTTGTTTTAGGAGACGAGGAAAATGCTGCCACATGGACACAAGCTGGGCAGTGTCACTGGCCTTTCGAGTCAGAGGACAGGCACTAAACCTGTTCAGTTTAATACAGATGTAACTGTGATCAGGTAACTAATAGGAAGAGCTACCAAAACTTTCAGCTTCATTAAGTACTTAGCTGTCCTGTGTAATGATCCTGGTCCTCTGCAGAATCTGCTAGGAGAATCTCAAGCTGGTGGAACGTGCAGGGTGCATGGAGCTGCTTGCCTGGATTCTTTATAGAGTATGTAATGATTTAAGTTTAAAAAGGCAGATTTCAGCTGTGCCAGATATATCTGAGTAGTCTTCTTTTTATCAAAAAATGTGTGTTTCCTCTAGGATGTGAAATATAAGCTGCAAGGTAAAGGGGGAAAGAAGATGGATAAAATTTGTGTTCTCTTCTCCTACTACAAGACTATAACCTCTGGCAGTGAGTGTCGTGTCAGCTGGGCACTTTCATGCCTCAGACATTACTGCTAAGCCTGCCAGCATTTGTCTCTGAGAGACCAGCCTCAATTGTAAGGACAAGGGAGATGTCAGGAACCTGTCTCCTTCAGCATGTCATTTCAACTATTCAGCCACTAAACTTAGGGATTGAGCTGCAAAACAACAAAATTCCAGCTTCCTTTCCTCTCCCTCCCCAAGCCTCCTGGGTTCTCCCTAAATAATGTCTGTGGTCACCCATTTAGGTTATTTGCAAAGTTTCCACTTACCACAGTAATTTCATAGGAATGACTGTGTTCCTTCAGTGCTTCGTGATAGTAAGAACAGAAATAGGGAATGGAACAAAAAACCAGAGGAGAGTAGAGGCCTCACCTAGAACTGCCCTTTTACTAAGTAGCCTGAGCCGAGAGTCAGGGAAAAGGCAGGCACTACTTCATCCTGAGCTATCACATCACTTAAGATGGAAAGCAATTACTGACATTTTTGCAGGGCTAAGACCATATTTAGGGCTGAATATGTTTGTTCAGGCAAGAAGTCTGCCTATGCAGTTAACTTCAGGACATTTAGTTAGTCTGATTCGTGGGTTGTCACATCTGAAAGCAGTAAAGTCCAGTTGAATTTGGAAACAGAACACGAGGACCCACGTGCACCTTAAAACTGCCTTCCTTAAAAACAAAATGGTGAATGCAAGCTCTCGCTTCTAAAATAGTTGTGCTTTAAAATCCCTGAGGTTTTGCTCCTCTCTCCTCCTATGAGGCTGTATGGATACCTGGGAACTTTAAATCACAGAGTTTCCCTGGATAAGTGTCTTGATGACCTGAAGCTTCATCAGAGCAGTATCCTTATACTCTGTAACAGCTGTCTTTAGAAGAGCAGGTGGGCCGAGCAGTTGACAAGCCTTTAAAATCAAGTAACAAACTCACCTGCAACTTGAGATAGGTCTTTTTAAGGCAGAGAAAACAAAAATGTTAAGCAAAAAGTATTAATGCATGAAGTATTTTGTGCAGTTTGGGGCACCACAATATAAGGAAGATGTAAAGCTATTCCAGACCATCTGGAGGAGAGCTATGATGATGGTGAAGGGCCTTGAGGGGAAGCCATGGGTGGCTGGAGTCACTTGGTCTGTTCAGCCTGGAGAAGAGGAGACTGAGGGGAGGCCTTATCACACTATAGAGCTTCACTGTGAGAGGAAGAGGAGGGGCAGACACTGATCTCTTCTCTGCGGTGACCAGGGACAGGACCCGAGGGAATGGCCTGAAGCTGTGTCAGAGGAGATTTAGTCTGGATATTAGAAAAAGGTTCTTCCCCCAGAGGGTGGCTGGGCACTGGAACAGGCTCCCCAGAGAAGTGGTCACAGCACCAAGCCTGACAGAGTTCAGGAAGTGTTTGGACAATGCTGTCATGGTGTGACTCTAGGGGATGTTCTCTGCAGGGCCAGGAGTTGGACTCGATGATCCCTGTGGGTCCCTTCCAACTCAGGATACTTTGTGACTCTCTGCATACAATAGTGAAGGAGAGCTATTTCCAGCACAAAGTTGGATGTGTGTGGAATCAGGATGTAGTAATCCAGATCTGCACAGATGACGTACTGGATTCACATACACCTTTGTCTTAGGCGTTTCAAATTGCCAAAGGTGCCTCTTGGATTTAGGTATTCGATTTGCAGTGGTACCAGGGTGCTTAAAACCAGTAGTTAGAAATACGGATTTACTGTTAAGCCACAGAAAGAAGAGCTAAGAGACTCTGAGTAATAATTCTATGACTCAAAGGGATGCCAGCTTCCAAGAAACAGCCATAGCTGTGCACCATTTCAGCAAGAATGGTGTTATGCCACATCCCTGGGAGTGTTCAAGGCCAGTTTGGATGGGCTGTCGAGCAACCTGGTCTAGTGGAAGGTGTCCCTGCACAGCAGTGGGGTTGGAATTAAATAGTTTTTAAGGTCCCTTTCAACCCAAACCATTCTGTGATTCTTTAACAAGTCCAAGCACTGTGCTTTTGTAAATTGGCTTTTAAGGTACTATGCTTTCCTTACCAGCATGGAGGAGGAAAAGCATCCTGAAGTATTTGTTGATCCTATTAAGGAGGGCCATCCTTGGCTTAACCCAAAGAAGCTTTCAGTGCTTCAGAAATGAGTTGTCACTGCTTTTGCATTGCTCTTATAAGGCCGTGCCTGGCCTTATAAGTGTCAAAAGCCTCCAGCCTAAAGTCTACAGCCACATAAATCTTTGTTCCCCTTTTTATTTCAGTCCTTTCTCAGAACCTCAGAGTACAGAAATAGGGTTAAATTTCCCCAAGCAGTTCTTGTAACCAAATATGAAAACAGTAGAAAAATCTGTCTATGAAGTTAAAGAATATCTTATAGAAAATTCGAGTGGATTTTTGAATAGCATAGTTTTAAAGATAATGTGTAGCTAGAAATGTACTTCATCTTTGTAACTTCACATGAAAACCACTTCTAAAAGAAAACACCCCTGTTTCTCCTTTTTCTTAGTTCCTGGGGTACTTGCAACAGCTTGTATTTTGTGTGGTGAAATTAGTGTATTAGGCACTGAATTGAAAGAAACTAAATGATACTTGTGCTTTGTTTATCTTGTTGATTTGCTGACTTCTTGCCTTTCAGACCTGAGTCGATTCCTTCTGTCCTTTACAGAAATAACACCCCTTTACATTGTGGGGCAAAGCCACCAGACCCTTGGAACAGCCACATTTTAGACAGTAGCAATCTCTCCCATACCTCTTTTAAAAGTCCAGTTGACTGAACTTGTTATACTCTTTCTTGTGGAGTCTTATGACATGTGAAAGGGAGTGGCAAGGACAGAAGGCCTGAGCATGGTAAAGGGATAAACTACAGTGCACAGCAGTGTAGCCAACATGTACAGAAGATGGCTAAGGGTGGTACAGAATGGCTGAAGAAAGGAAAAAACAAACCAACAGAAGATAATTTTAAGACCCTTCCAGCAAAGCGCTTGTGTGCCTGTTTTATGGTGCTGGGTTTTGTGGTAGTGCTTTACAGAGTTTGTCAGCCAGACCCTTAAAAAATCTTGGCTTCCACCGTACTCACTGACATTGCCATGTAAGCCAAAGGTTTCACTGTCTTTCCCTTCTTCACCTGCATCCCTTGGAAAGTTCCTCCTCTCCCTTTTACTCCACACGAGGTGCTTGTTAGCTGTCCACTAGTTTCTAGCCCTTTACCCTTCTGTGTCTGATCATATCTCTGAGATAATTTTAAAATATTTTAGAAATTACTACATTAGAATGCCTCCAGTTTTGAAGCCTCTCTTCTTTCATTTCCCTCAAATGTACATTGGCAGATCAAAGAAGCAAAAATTGTTGCCAGCTTAAAACATCTCCACTGCATCTAAGCACAGGTCTGTGATGAGCACAGACTGTCCTATCATTTGTCTGTTCCTTCCCTGTGGCTGCTGTCACTACAAGCCCATTTTTCAATTTTCTACCTCATCTTGTGCCAAAAGCAGGATCCAGCTATTAAGGTATAATGAAGTGCATTAGAAGAACTCAGAAGTTTATCTTCACAGCAGGCCAACAAGCACCAGCCTTTCAAAAAGCAGGGCAAACAAAAGCGTGCCTCCTGTTTTACCTCCCTCAAGCAAAGACAGAATTGTACTAAGATGTGAATTACATTCATACGAAAGGCACAAGTAATGGAGAGAAGTGTTCTCAGAGTAATAATCGTGATTACCTGAACAAACAAGATAGGCACCTTGGACATCTAACCCTAGTCCTCTTTATCTGCACCATCACTTGCTCCCTTAACACCATACTTCGCCTCCCATCTAACTTAATTCAACACTTTGGATTGTGTTTGAACAGGGACAGATAAAAGAAGGTGCCACCAGACATCTTTGACAGGTTTAAAAAAGACCTAGTTTTTGATTTAAAAACAGAAACTTAAAATGTCTGGTGGCCTGTCCTCAGAGATAGTAATTTACTCAGTTTAGAACACAAAATTCTCTGCTTGCTGTAACCTGCCAGGCCAGGATTCTGATACCCTCAGAAATGGTTTACATGCACGCTGACCTTCACTGTGCTGAACAAGTAACCGGAACACTTTCAGTTCTAGTATTTCAACACAATGTTTTTGTCTTATGTTCGGGGTGAAAACTGAAAAAAAAGACCCCCACACCCCAGTGAAATATGTAGAAATGTTCTCATGTGGAAAGTTTAATTTTGAAATCTTCCAATTCAAACTGGTTCGTTTTGGCTTTGTTTCACTTGGAGATGTATACTCACAGGTGGTTTTACTGCTTTACAGTCCTTGGGATTTATATCCCACTCAACATTGTCACAGTTCTCCTAGTGCTCTGTTCCAGCCAGAGAATAGAATGCAGTGAGGGGGGAAAAAAACACCTTAATAAGAACCACCATCCTAAACTTGTTTCTTGTATGTTCCAACAAGCCATGTTTGAATTAAGTCATTGATCAAATAGTTTATTCTTCTAGGAAAAAAAACTCAACTTCTTCACAGTTGCATTTTCCTATAAAAATTTGTTTTGGTGCAAGTTTTAAAGCAGCTGTAAAATGCGATATATTTGATAATTATCCTCTTATTTGTGGACCTTAATGTAGACTAAGGACACCCAGATTCAACTCTTCAAAGTTTCGGTTAGGAAAGAATGTATTCAAATGTTTACTGAACAGTACTACTATAAGTTGGATTAATCTCTACCATAGTTTTGTCACTTCCAGCTTGATTCTCCCCCAGTGTTGATCATCCCCTCCAGTCACTGAGTATTGTCTGCAGTACAAGTGAAAGAGCTCTGTGGTGAAAACAAAATCAGCATGGCCACAAATTGTCAGCTCAGAATAAAAATAGTCTCAGAAGAAGGGATGAGGTTGAAGGACACCATTCAGAAGTTGCAAGAAGCCAAATTAATTTAAAATAGACCAAATGGCAGGGAAGTGTTAGGTGAAGTTGAAGCAGAAGTCCTCAATACTGCGGCTTTCACTATATAAAACCTGTATTTTCGTTTTCTGTCACAAGTGATTAGAAATGTCAGTTCCTATTCAGAGAACCTCACTGCTGACTGTACCTCATTAGGAGGTATCGCTTTTCTAGTTTGATTTGTCTTTGCCTCTGCCTTAAGACAGCTGCACTGAATTTCCCAGTGACACCTGCAGTTAAGATCCCTACGATGAGAATTCAATAATTCTTCTTGTCTGTCTGTCTGAAGAGTTGTGGTAGCCAAGTGTTTCCTCTGAAGTCCATGTGCATCCTTCTCCCCCACAGCCTTTGTACCTGTGCTCTGACACAGTGTTTGAAGTCAGCAAGTGAACAGTACACACTGCAGAGCCTCCTTTCTGAACTGAGGGATTGCTGTTGTCTGCACACTCTCCCCTTCTCCCTGATGAAACCTGGAGTAAGAAGGAGGAGTCATGGACTCTAGTTCTGTCCAGCTTCCACTTTGGATAATTACACTACACTTGTCTGTATCCCCTTTGCAGTTTTAACTGGACACAGTAACAATTAACAATTCACAATTCCCGCTAGAGCTTGCCATGTAGGTTGTTGAGTGATTAAGATACGGTTCAGCAAGAAGATAGTGGATAGTCTTTGTATATCTGATGAAACATAAACAGCATCTGAACAGACGGAGAACAGCCTTGAGTTTTTAGTCTATGTAAAAGAAAAAGCCCTTACATCTGCTGAAACCTGATTCCTGATGAAACATGCACCACACACTCTGCATCACACCTTAAGATCAGAAGAGAAAAACATCAAAACCCGAGTCAGCTAATGGTTCACAACTTGGGGCTCCTAGTGGCAGGGGGCTACCTAGGAAGTTCTGACAGCCCAGGAAATCCAAGCTGCCAGAGTGGCCTGAGAGCCCTTCTGCTTTGTACTGCCAGCACAGGGCAGGCTGAGCAGAGAAGCCGAGCCCACATCTCATGGGAGCAACAGCAGAAAGTACCCCTAACCTATCTGCCTCTCCTCTGTGGGCGTGAAGCACATCACCACATCAGACAAAGAGTACATTTGCGCACACATTTTATCAGCGCTCTGCAAAGTCTGGCTCCAGCCCCACCATCTGTCCACATCTTGTTCGTGCTGTGAACTAGCAGACTGACCACTCATCATATCTCTTACCAGCCTACTAACTGCTACCACTGTTACTTCAGTAGCCATGCACATAAAATACTATTTCTCTCTTAGCCTAGGAAATCAGAACAGCGCTATCCAGCAAAAATAAACTAACCAAATCAGAGTCAGTCAGGCTTGCTTTCTCTTTCTCTCTGGTCAGTCATAAGAAACTTGAATCACCAAGACAATCAATCTATTCCTTTCCCGAACTAGAAGCTTTTGAAGTCTTTGAGGCTGGGACATGCAGCCCTGTGAGTCAATTCATGTCAGCTGTGCCCATCCACACTCCCCAGGAGGGCAGCTGCCCTTTGGGGGTCTTGAAGAGCCTCCCCAGTCTGTGATATATCCCCAGCACATAACGCTCTCTAACACTTGGTAGCCATTTGTTGGCTTGCTGATGCTAATGCTCTGTGAACTCTTATCAGATGTATTTATTACCACAGTTGTTAATGTTTTGGGAAGGCACAGGCTGGCTTGAGTTCAAAGGAGAACCACAAGAACAGAAAATAAGCCCTGAAGGCGCTTATTTCAGGAGTCTGACTAATGCACCTTACTAAAGAGAAGGTTGAAAATGCAGCATGGTGAGTGGGTGTTGATACTCACAGCTGCAAAAGGTGTTTTAGGGCAGGGCTTTTCAGTTCTGCAGAGCAAGATCCAGTTTCTTGCTCTCAGTGTTAGAATCTTCAACAATATATGAAGCGAAGTGTATTCCTGAGAGGGAAATATAATTAATCACTGGGGCTGGAGGGTGGGGCTTGTGTGATTAATTGTAATTGATCACCAGGGGACACAGGGGGCATCAATTAACTCACTGTTGTTAAAGGTTTTAAAAGAGAGAGAGAAGGCTGAGCTGCATCACCTGAGATGTGACGGTGTGTTGAGGAGAGTAGTGCAGGTGAAAGATGTGAGGTAGCAGCACCCTGAGGCCTCTTTTCTAATGCAATAACATGCAAATCATTCGCGTGTCTGCAGTGTAGCCTGTGAGGGTGGCACTGGAAAGATGTTCAAGGTCATGTTGTGATCTAAGAATACAAAACAATGAGGTACTGCATCTTGTGTTACTACAAATGGGTTTACTTGAATACAGAGCAGTATAAGAAACAACCAGAGTCCCATTTAATTCCAGAGAGACAGTGCTGCATATGCAAGAGCTTAAAGCTAAAAAACTTGAATGCATTTTGTCACTGTCATCCCTGCAGATGCTTTGTTCAGTGCTCATTAGCACAAAACTCACCTGAAGGAAAACGAAATGAAATCACTTGTTGCTCTTTTAGAATCTCAAATAGCTCTCCTCTTCTCAAGGAAGGGGATAGTGAGGACAACGGGGGGCTCTGGAGTACCAACTCTGGAGGACATGAAGAGCAGATGCTCTTTATAGCCAAGGAGAATAAAAGCTTGATTTTTCTGGAAGATGTGTTGCTTCACAGAAGATTTGTGTAGGCCCAGATGAAAATTACAGTTTAGGTCCTCTCCTAGTTCCTTTCTGTGGCTTCTTTCAGTGGCTCTTTTTTTCCCTGAGCTCTTGGGGTGTTTATGAGTAGGTGTTTGTCAGGAATTCAGTGAACAAGGGAAAGTAGAATTTTTCCATGATATTCTATGTTTCTTTTAAAATCAAGACGTTTAAATGATATTCATGCTACAAGCTGCTGAAATATTTTGTGGAGTTTGGTATTTTTTGACACTCCTTCTCATATTCCTAAGTCTAGAATATGCAGTTGACTACTTCAGACTATCCAGGATGTTCCTTCAGTCTTCTCTTTGGAGAAGAAGAATGAAGATGAAAATTTCTTGCCATCCAGGGCCAGTGTGTCTCATACATTCAAAAGGATTTACCACAGCTGAAATAAAATTGCTGAAAACCAGTTAGAAGGAGAGAACAGGTGCATAGGGCTTCAGGTGTTCTTGCGTGGTGCCAGCTCTGTGAGAGAGAGGCTGCCCTCTCTCTGCGGAGGGATGGGGCCAGGCTGGGCTGGGCAGCTCTGCTTTGCCTCCTGCTTCCCACCAGAGAAGGCAGCCCTGGCTTCTCCCTGGGAGAAGGAGCATCTTCCCTACTGACTTTCCACCTGACTCTGCTCTATTCTGACATTTCCAACCATTCTGCTCCCTGTCATCTCAGAGAATGCTTCAGCCCTGCCACCAAGCCTGGTTTTCAGGGACAGGGGAAGCAGTGGTCCCAGGGGAGGCTGGTAGGAGGGAGGCAAGGGAGCGAACAGAAAAAAAAGGTGGCTTTTTCAGAAGTTAAAAAAAAAAGAGAAAGAATCAAGGGTCTGCCAGCAACAGGTTTGTCTCTTAATTGAAATCTGCTTAGCCTCGCCAAGAAGAGCATAATCAGGCATTCCTCTGTAGATTGTGTTCTTTTGTTGTATAAAATTGTAACTGTAACTTGCGCAAAAATAAAACAAAGAGATTAGAAGGAGCTTTCAATTTGCAACATTTTTACTGGGAGTTGAATCAAGCCTACCTGAGGTAAGCAAGAAAGGATTATGGAAGGACACACAACTTAACTGGAGACACAATGGGGAAATGAAGTTGAAATAAATGTATGTTTTTACATATATATGCAGCAGTCACACAATCAGTCATATGGCAAGGAGGCATGGATCAAAGAGGAAGAGCCTAGCATGAGATTAAAGGGGGGATAATTGCAAGCAACCAGAAAGTTTTATAATAGAGGTGATAATAATATACAGCAGAGGAAGGAAACGGCAAGGAACAGAAATGAGGATAAATCCAAATAAAAGAGATCCTTTGATCCTTCTGGCTTGCTCCTATATAACAGAATTATTTTATCACCCACTTACTTCATTTCCCTTCCACTTTCATCTTGCTTTCCTCTGATAGCTTTCGCTCCCCTGCCCTGACACCATGCCCGCTCTGCCTCTCTCCACATGTCTGGTAGCAGTGCAGTGCAGGATATGTCTTTATCAAGTGCTGGTTCTAAATATGAAACATCTTCAGTGGGGGATTGTAGGTCTCATTTTGCTGCTGACTTTGGGAAGCAACAGAGCTGGCAGGGGGAAGAATGCAGAAAATCACCCCATGTAGTGAGCCAGATGGGCTAAGTTCATCCTGAAATGCCAAAACTCCTCACCACCATTCTGGGAGAAAACACAAATGTTTAAAGAAAAGAGAACCCAAGAAAGAAGCAGCCTGGGAGTGGGATTTTGCAAATATTTTTGAAATTTTCTGTTTTTTACCAAAGCTGCGGAAGCAAAAAACATTTTCCTTCCTCCTTCCTTCCCTTTTTCTGTATCCTGTTTGGTTTCATAGGTCAAGAGGTCTGTGACCAGAAGGAAGGAACCAGCCCGTTTCTAAAGAGGATGTCATTTGAGTCTCCAAACAGAAATCTCTGCACTACAGCACTGCAGAAAGTCTGGTCAGCCCTGGCTAAAAACTCAGGCTAAACTTGGTTCTGTGAGTCACCACTTCACTGACTTCATACTGCAGGCACGACGGGAAGTAACAGCGGTGATGCTGATGGACACCAGAGCACAAGAGAGGGGACAAATAACGAGAAGCAAAAATAAAGGGCCAGTTTCTGCTCTGCGATGGCTAGAAGGTGTGCTGATGGCCTAAAAAAGACTTAAAAGCATATCTGGCAGTGATTTCTGGGGGTGGCTTGCTCTCTGCTCACCGTGAGGGGGTGGGACTTTAAAGCACAGGATCTGCAGCTAGAAGGACTCTGGTGTTTGTGTTTGAGAGGCAGTTCCAGCTGTGTGGGAAGATGAAGGCATCCTCGGTGTGCTCCGATTTCAGAGGGTGCACTGGGAAAGCCTGCTTTATACACAGTGCTTCTTCTGCTAATGACAAAAGGGCAAGGCTGCAGGAATAGATTTGGTCCCTCTTCTGAGGTAGGACTCAGAGCCCCCTTTTTACTGAACACTGGTATGGGCACTGTTAGTGAGAGCCTTGTGTCTTTGACGGCAGGGAGTGCCCTGCATCCTCTGCAGAGTAGGTGAGGTGTATCCCAGGGACTGGGCAGCAGGCCTAGTGGGACAGGGATAGGTGTACCAAAATGAAAGGGTACCTAGCTCAGCTGGACTTCAGAGTGGGGTAAGGATATGATAATCCTGTTCTTGTCCCAGCTCTCAGGCTTTGACAGCTCACTCCTGGCAGAGCTAGTAGTGTCTGCTTCCCATGACCTTAAATGGGCTCACCATTGAGGGATGGTATTAAACATATTTGGGTTCCCACTTACTGACTCATTTTCTGATCCTCTGGAGCCTAAACAAAATGGGTTATTTGAATGACGTGAGCAAGCACTCAGGGGAGTGAATATTGAGATGCATCCCCTCCCTGTAACAGCTGTGGTGTCCACTGTCCTCTTGGGGAATGGAGCAGCAGCAAAGGTATCAGAAGTGAGACAGAAGACTTGGCCTTCCGCAGATTAATTAGTCAAATGCTCTCAACCACAGGTAGTGAGAGAGGGATGCTCTGTGCCTTGTACACAGTGAGATAACTCAGTACTGGTGAGGATACAAACACAGCTCTGACCTGCAAGGATGAAGGACAAGATTCCAAGCTAAAGCGGCTTATGTATCTTTGCAAGGAACTTAGATGAATCCTTCTCAAATTCAGGAACTGTGTTTACCTGATTGATTCACCGTGTTTAAGTATTGGGTAAAATGTAGGATTTTGTGCGCTTCAGAGTTAAACATGAACGTTTAAAGGGGTGTGGGATGTATCTGGGACGTGCTCTTTGTGTTCCCTGCGTTCCCAGCCTGGGACTGGAGGACCAGCCTATCGATATTTCTCCGACCTCGCCGTGCTGTTGACTTCTGGCTACTATTTTTGGCGACTGCAGATTCCTTACGTACCACAGGAGGTCAGCACGGGATAAGTTTTCACTTCCACTGAATGAGTGGAAAAAGTGTGTCTCGATCTCGAGACTGCAGTTCCCACCTGCTTCAATAAACCTGGTGAGCACCGCGTTGCTTTTGGTAACAGCTGTATGTAATAAAATTCTCGGCTGCACGTATTTTTATTCTTACCTCTCCTAAGAAGGGCTGGTTTATAGTTTTTCTCCCCTTTTTCTGGATGTTGTCTCTATGAAAACTAATTTTGTGAAAAGCGTCTCTGAAATATATACACACTCTGTATATATACACACACACACATTATCACATGTATATTTTATTTATATATGTATATATGTGCTGCTTATAGTATTTCGAAGGAAAGCTAAAAAGCCTGCAAAGCTAGCAGTTTAAAAGTCTGGGAAGGATGGGTAAGTTTGCTTTTAGCCAATAGCCGAAGGGGAATGCTCACATAGTACTGAAAAATACTGAAATGAATGTTTGGTTGACTAGTGATTGTCAGACAAGACACTTGGAGCTATGGCCTTTGCTTGGTTAAAAACAACCTTGGTGGTTTAATCCAGTCCTTGGTAGTGGTTCCTCCCTTTCTCACCATCCATAACTTTTGGCTTTTTACAGCCTGGAAAAAAATCAATGAAGTCTTGTCTCAGAGCAAGATTTTACTATAGGGATCACAAGGCAAAGCTGAGACAGAGTAATGAGAAATTTGCTTTTCATTTGCCTTGCATTGAAATAAATGTGTTTTAAAACTCTTCTCCTTCCCCAGAAAATGTAAAAGAAAAAAAAAGAAGAGCTGTGTCTGTTTACAGTGGTATCATCTGAGGATAAACAAGCAAAATATAATTCAGGAAGGTGCAAATTCTTTTTCCTCTCCAAAGTTAAATTTAGAACATAAATCTTAGCATAATGTTTGCTTTTTATTTTGTAAGCCAAAAAGAGGAGTGTAGCTTAGTCTTCAAACAATTTTTATAACATAAATATTTTTCTTGGCATCATAGAAATGAGTGTGTGGGAGAGGGAGAAAAAAGTTGGCAGTTTAAGCAAATAAACTAGAAAATAATATGTTCGGTTAAGGGCACCAAAATAATATTATTGTTCTCTAAGCGACATTTGCATTGCTAAAAAGTTGCTTCTGGTGCAGCAGATTTCCATTAGGACCTCACATCAGAAGTAATATTATAACATAATGATTCTGTAAGGCTACATTTGGATAAAAGGTCCCAAATGTAGTGGCATAAAGCAAGATGATGGCAGCATGCAAAGTACAAAATGCACAGGTCATTTAAACAGAAATTGTTTTCTTGCAGCTAAGATTATCTGAAGTCTAAATTTGAATCTAGTGAATTATTTTACTACAAGGAATGAGGTTAGAGGAAGTTCCTGATGCAGGTAGAGACTGAATCATTCTGTCTCAAAATTTTCCATGGGAAGTACATGAGGTTGTGAAGCCTTTCTGAACCAAAAGCACCTAAGCTAGTCATTTCTTAGACCAGAACTGGATCAAAAAGAGACAAAGCCTGTGCAGGAGTGGAGGGAGGGAAGCACAGGTATTGGATTTTGGTCTAAAATGGAATCCCTTTAATGTAGAAAACATGACGAGAACTGTTATTCTGAAGACAGCCCATCTGTCTTCAGAAACATCAATTACAGCAGAGATTATTATCTCTTAAAGTGGCATTTAATTAGTGGAATTTAGTCTGAAATATCACTTAAATGCTTCCTTGGTAATTACGCGACTTCAAATCCCATTTTATACCTACAGGAATCAGCCACAGGATTCCCAGCTTTGGGTCAGACAGCTTTGAGGGGGCTGCGAAGGCTCCTCCATGGCGGCTCCAAGGCTGCTGGCTCCGCGGTGCCCGGAGCTGCTGGAGCGGCGCAGCTTGCGGACGGACGGCGGCACTCGCCCGACTGCGGGGCCCCGCTCGCCGGGCAGCACGGCGGGGCTCGGCCGGAGCTGCTCCGCCCCGGCCGCGGAACAGGCTCCCGCTCACTGATTCCCTTTGCTGGAGACGCGGCAGAGCGCGCACGTGTGTGCCGAGGAGGTGCTGCCCGAGGGGAGGAAAACGCGAGCACCAGAAGAGTGATTAAGCCACTCATTAGGTTTAATAGCCTTGCTATTTATGTTGGAGTTGGCATTGCAGCAGTAGGTAGGAATGCGTTAGCCGAAGGAAAATCTAAATATGACCTAACAAAGCTAGAAGGGGAGTCAATAATTTGGACACAAATGGTATTAATTTATACTCTTCTTTTTTTTCAAGAAACTACTCCCTTTTTTTCCAGGGATGCCTCTCCAGCTTGCAAGTTTCAGGCGGTAGCTTCATCAGCTATACTGTGGCAAAGGCACGTCCTGGGCACACGATCCTTTGCTATCGGGATTGCTCCTCGCTCTGCACAGGGACGCTGCTCCCCGGCCGCCAGGCAAGAGCAGGACAGGCAACTGGTGCTTGCAGAATTCATCAGGAGGACCGGCGTGAGCCTGGAAGGGGGAAGCCACAGGCACCAGCTGCACTTCAAATTCGCAGGGGCAAAACTCAGAATTCAACATCCCTGTCCTGTGTGTCTTCGCTCACAGCGTGTAAACATCAGCCCTCTGATGAAAGGGGAGGAAATCAGCCCTGTTCGTGACGAAGTCGATGCAAAGGTTGTCACTGACTGACTCCAGCTGGTCCTTGGTTGATGCACAGGAATTCACGGCTGTGAAAGAACCGGAGTTCACATAAACAACTAACAAACGTTATACACAAGGGATTTATTACATTAATAATTTGACATACTCCGTGGTAGTCAGATACAAGTGCATTTAATTAATGTTTTGTGGACATCATAACAGTCGGAATATTTCAGCTGAACAGTCAGTATTTGGCTGAATTCAAGCCAGTGCAATTCATGACATAACCAGAAACAGGGAGTTACAGGTCTACAATGAGGTTAGACTAGATAGCAACAGCATATTTATTGTCACATCAAAGCATTACAAAGTATGAAAGCCCAATATTTCAACTATCTCTAAAATGGTATTTGTACAAAGCTGGTGTAGATACTTAAATGCAAGGATTCGTCGCATCAGTAATGGACCATGACTTTATTTTTGGAAGTTATTTGAATATTCAAAACTATTTGGGGCAACAAGAAGAAATGTAAACATCTGACAGTCCTTTGAAAGTCCCTTCTGAGAAAATACATTGTGTGCCACAGGAAAAGTGCATTCTAACTGGTGTGTCTGCTATGGCCAGTTTGACTCACATTCACTTAGCACCAGGTATTTATCCATTTCTGCAGTAAAAAGTTAGAAAATCTTTGTATTAACTCAGAAAAGAGAAAACAAAGTCAAAAGTTTTTTTCTTCTTCTTTCTTTAGAGGAACAACAAGTAAATTAAAAAAAACCCCACCCAACGTTTAAACAGTTACCTCTTATGTACAAAGGAACCAGGAGCTAGCAAAGCGCACAGCCCCTGAACAGTCTTTATTATTTTTTTTCTTCAGGTTCATGTACCTGAATATGTGAGTTTATTTACAGGTGGACAGATATCCACAGAAGTAATAAATCAGAATTCTTCTATTTGGCTAAAAGTTGTATAAAAAAAGACAAAACACTTTGTTCAAATACTTTCCAAATATATATATATATATTAAAAGTATTCAGTATTTCCATCAGTGCCAGAGTTGGAAGCTCTTTCTCATTGTAAAAAGTTAACTTTGTGATAGTAAGTGACAGCAAAGGACTGACAGAGTCAGTCAGAGCTTTGATTTGAGGGACTGCAGCTGGAGCTACCCCAGGCCCACAGGGCAGTTGCAGATTGCAGATTGCAGGGAAATGAATCCGTGTGTCTGTTGCAGTGACAGGCCACGTCCTGGTAAAGGGGACCTGCTGCTCCAGAGAGCCTCCCACTCACACTGGACAACCCTGTGGAACCCTCTGGGGCAGGTTGCCTTTGAAAACAACCACCCAAAAACCTCTGAAGCAGTGGAAATATTCTTTATGCAAATGAACAACTAGCATGGGCAGGTAGCTCAGTAAATGGAAAAATGTAATTGCCACATGAATTCTTGTAAAGAATATAAAATTAAAGACTTGGCCCCTCAAATACAAATACATACCGCAAAAATACTTTTCAATTAACATAACCTAGATGAGTGCAAATCTCTAGATACATAAGAATATGACTGCCTTCATACTGGTATCAAATATTTAAACAATTTGCATATAAACAAAACCTTTCTTTGTTGTTGAGTCCATGCTTGCTTTATTCTAAAGCAAGGATATTCTTATTACTTCTACTTTTTTGGTCTTTCTTCCTGTAGGATAAAGCGTTAAGAAACACACTTCATTCATTGAGTAGACTGGGCTGATGTATATTACAGCAACAACCCAAAATTTAAGTAAGAAATGTTGCATGCAGTATCTTTTTCCTTTATTTAATTACACCAGGTACAGGAACAAGACATCCGTTTTCCATCTTTCCTGCTCCCTTCCAACAGAAGGTACAGTAAACCCACGCTCTGATCCTTGGTTCCTTGCACATCCCAGCCCTGAAGTCCATCAGTGATGAGGACGAAGGGCTGAGCATTTTGAGCCCTGCATTACCGTGGGCAGCAGGTCTCCGCAGCGAGACCACAGCCCCTGAGGAGCCATCCCTGCCTCCAGGTGCTGCAGGACAGCATGGGGAAGTGATGCTCAGAAGGAACCCGGGCTGCTGGGGTGGCTGGAAAGGCTGACCCGAGGGGGAGGATGGTGTCTGCGAGCCCAGGGGCAGTGGCCTCTCCCTGGCACAGCTGGACCGAGTGCGGCTGCAAACTCCTCCTGACCGGGGGTGAGAGCAGCTGCTGGCCCTGCTCGGCCGCCCCAGCGCCCAGGATGCTGAGCCTGAGCCCAAGAGGTGCTGGGGCTGGAGCAGCTCTGGCAGAGGGAGCACAGATACCACATCTCTCTGTTTGGCCACGCTGGGCCTGGGAGCCAAACTGGTCCCCCGGAGCATGCCAGGCCCCTGGCTCGGGCACAGGTCCCCAGCCACCCTGCTCCTCGGGCTGCGCAGCTCAGCATTCCTCTGTCCTGCATCTAAGGTTTTTGCAGAGCAGAAACAAGACAGGAGACAAGTATGTGCCAAAGGAGATGGGGGCACCTTCAGCTCCTAAAGTTTGGGGGTTTCTAAGCTAGGGGAAAGGTTGAACTGATTCAAGATACAGTCTGCAGCTGTGTGAAAATGCATAGTTTGTATGTATACATTCATTTACAAAGACCATAGGAAGCTCCTTTGCTATGTAGTTTAATCACTATCTGCTTTTAACAAAAAATGTGAGCTGACAAAGCTACAGGATGTCAGTTAAACACACAGCTTAGGAGTTAATAGTAGCTGAATGGCATTTCCTAAATAGAGAATTAACTTTTCTTTTTGCTTTTCTGAGATAATTTTAAGTAGTTTTTCGTTTGAAGTCTGTTGCTTCTCTAATTTTGTATTTCAGGATTTCAAGAGATTCCTATTCAACCGTGGTCACCTCAGTAATGACAGACCCTGCTTTAAGGTTTGTTAAGAAGTAAAAGCCCCGTAAGACAAACAAGCAAACCAACAGAAACCTGGGTTTAGCTATGGTGTGTGAACTAGATCAAAACACGTTTTTTTTTAACTGCTGAAATTCTAGTTCAGTAGCGAGTAGTGCTTTTTTGCTGTTTTGGTTTTTTTGGTCTTTTTTTTTGCAAGAGCTGAGCTAGTACTGAGAAAATCCTATGAGTTTGTTCACTTTCCTTTTCTTAAGTTGACACTTTGGAACCTAGCTGCTTCCCATGAGGAATGTCTGTTGTCCTGAGCATCCCTGATCACACAACAGTAATGTACCAGGCAGGATGGGCTTAAATTGAGAAAATCTTGGTCTAAATGATCTACTTTAATGTTGTTTTCCATTTGCACTTCTTCTGAAGAAAAATTGCTTTGTCGCTTGTGACACTAAAACACAGTGGTCTGCTGCTAAATGTAACTTAAACAAAGATCAGTACTCTCTGCTAATCAACATGTTCTATAAATATTAAATTCAGCAATGGATTGACTTTTCTCACAATACTTTCTCTATCTTCATGTTTGTTTTGTGTACTTGATTTTTACTTAGCATCTGACTTAGATTCTTCTCTGCAATTTTTATTCAACCATATCTATGGAAATTGCACAAAAGCATTTTTGAAGCTAGAAAAAAGTAATAATCAGATAACCAGGATTCACATGGAGGAGAGTAAAATTATCTAAGCATATTTTGCCATCTAAAGTCAAGAAACACTGCCTGCTGCTTAGTGAACTGATCATTCACTGGGAAATGGAAAAGTAGTGAAGTTTTTCATAAAAACAATGAATATTAGAAGTGCAAGAGGATGACATTTGCTCATTCTAAAATGCACTGACCAGAAACATATTCATTATCTGAACTACTTGATTAACTTGAGAAAAAAACAAACCCTCTCTATTTTTATAAAGTTACTCGTACAAAGCTGGTTTAGTGCGTTAATAAAACTCAGGAGCTCGTGCTTAGCAAATCAGGAATTCAGTAGTCATTCTTTGAAGCTTCAGATGCAAGCAGATACTTCTCAGTACCTCAATTATTTTCATCGAGTTTTAGGCATTAATACGCACATTGCTAATTTTGCAAATGTTGTTAATTTAAGAAAAACAACTGAAATGTTTGGAGTGTCCTGACTTGTATGGAGAATGATTCCCTAGATATCTGAAGTCCATTGGAAGTATTCTTGGTTCAGCAGGCAGAATTGACTCTATGCTGACACAAAGATTTTAACACCTTTTTTCATATGAAATAACAGCAAAATTCTCAGAGGAATTTTGGAGGGTCCGTCTGTGTGGCTTTGATCCAGCACTAAATCACTTTCAACCATAATCAGTGGCAATGGACTGCAGAGGCTTTTTGATGAGTTATGGCCAAGGTCCTCTGAATTCTTGAGTTCTCCCGAGCTGCTGGTGCTACAGGGGACTGTGAGAGTTTGACAAAGGTCTGCATGGTGGCATTTTGTGTTTTTAATATTGTAAGAAAGAGAAAAGCACCTGCTTCCTGCAAGAAACAGGTTTTTTGCTCTGTCCAAGTGACTGTCAGTGGAAGCCCCTTATCTAAATGTGCTGTGCCGGCCCAAAGGCTGCCCCCAGAGGGCAGAATCAAACCAGACTGCGAAGGAACAGCATCTGCAAGTCTTTTCTTCTAAGCCTTCCTTCAAACATACATGGAAATACAGCAACCAGTCGGGCCAGAGAGCTGTTATTTGTGCTGCCTGACAGAACACGACCTTGCAGAGGGCCTGTCACTGCTTTTGTTCCTCAGCCGAACACGGACCGAGTTCTCAGAGACACCCTGTGCTTACCGTAAAGGTTTTAAGCTTCATTTTCCCCATAACTTCAAGAGCTGAGCCCTGCTGTGCAGCCCTCATCTCTGTGGGAGGATGGACAGGTGACATCAGTCCATGCTTCTCTTCAGCACAGGTATCACTGACGTTAAGCACAAGGCTTGCACACATGGGCAGGGTGCTTGCCTTGCTCCAGGGACTCCTGGTAGTCTCTGGAAGGACACAACAGCTTTGCAGCACACACAAATACCTGGATCATGCCCATCTTTTGCAGGAAGAACTGCAGCTTGATGAAAAATGGCAAGGCGATATATTTGCAGTCCAAGGCAAAACCATACCCAGGCTATTGGAGCAGCGGGTAGCTTTTACTTTTACCTGTGGATGTAGAAATGAGCAGAATGTCTGGAAGCCTCTGAAAAGGAACCGGGGTCTCTGGGAGGTGGCCAACTAAGAGCTTTTGCAAGGATGGGTTTTACATGACTTCTGAGCTGCACATGGTCCATACACACACATCCTCAGCCTGGGAGAGGGGAGCCCAGGAATGACTCACCCTGGGAAGGAAACGAGAATTGCAGACTCTCTCTCCCCTCTTCACTGCCATGGGTCTCGTTTTCCCCACTCTTCTACATGTGATTTGGAATAAAGAGTTTGGACAAAGTAAAAGTCAAAAAGGTCTTTATTTCTCAGCATACTCCATAAGATTTAAAAGGATTCTGTGCCGGGGCAGAGTAGCTGCTCTTTGTTTAAAATGCTGAAACTGGCATCTACAAATTAAGATAAACTACATGCAATAGCGTGAGGGCTGTAAGCTTAACACCAAAACCAGAGGGAAGGTGAGTTCATTAACTCACTTAGGAATGAGAGGATTGCCTTTAGGACACTAGTTCTCAAACCTAGTGGGGATGAAGTCAGGAAAAACCAAATGGAAATACTACTGCCAACCTGGCAGTGGGCTTGCAAGTTTGGAGAGCTGTTTAAAGCAGGGAAATCCATACTCTGCTACGGCTTCTGCTGGTGCCTTGTACTGGCAAGAGTTCAGCCCCTGTGGAGCCCAGGGGCTTTGTGGGCACCCACTGCACAGCACTGCGTCAGCACGGGGGAAACACAGCTCCTGGGTGCTTAGGTTAAACTCATTTCCAAATTTCTATGAGCTCCTGGCATTTTAAACTTGTCCGTTGAACAGTTCCACACTTCTTTAAACTAGATTAGGCTGGTTTTTTTAACCCTTATCAATTAAGCTAATGCAGGTTTTGCATATAAGGAAATCTACCATCTAGAACTTTGTCTCCTCCTTATTCACATTCCACTTTAAACCGTGATATCCATTAACGTATTGAATTTACCAAATGATAAATAATTTCAGAAGCTATAATATTTCTCAATGTATCATTAAAAAATGTCTCTGATCCAAACAGATTACTTACTGTATTTCAAGGAACTTGCATTTTTATAAAAACATCTTAGTTTCATAGTTGATTTCAAGTTAAAACTAGATTAATAAAACCTTTACTGTTTTCTGTATCAAAAATACATGGCCCAAAAATTGAAAAAAATATATAAAGTGCAATGCAGAGCAAATTAAAGCTCAGTAATTTTACACTGAAGTGAAAGACGAAATGCTCTGGTTCTAAAAATAGTAATTCAGAGAAAAATGTTTTTTAAAAAGAACTTAAATTTACTTTATACTCTCTGAAACAAGATTTGATAAGAAAAAAAGGAAGAACAATGTATGCAGGCAGGTATTTCTCTTTTGTGACTGAAGCAAGAAAAAAAGATGTGTGGATATAAATACTGCAGTCTTCGGCAAGCAAAATGTATTAGAAATCCCCTACTCATAAAAATCGGGCAATTGGGTTTTTAGTTTCCTATAGCTGCTTTCCCTGTGCCACATTCACCACCTTCTATGATGGAAACATTCTTCTTACATGAGATAGTATGAATAGCAAGTGACAAGAAAACACGCTTGCTTTTTTAGAGAGCTAAAAAAAACCACAGTGCAATTGATGCTGATGGTCCTCTTTCTTCAGTCACCTGATGACCCATTACCTCTTGCCCAGCATTCCCATCACTATTAAACTGAAGCTGTAATAAAAAGAGGCTGAAAAACTGCCCTAGCAAAGCAGCTGAGGACCCTTCCTATTTGCTACCACGTCTGGGTAGGTATACCCTGGTCCTCTGTAGCCCAGAGGTCTACACAGGTCATGACTTCCCAGCCCCTTAATGAACTTTGCAGGGCCTGAGATTACTGTGAATAATTCCAGACTGGTTCCAGGGAGGAAGGAGCAAGGTCCAGTAAGGTTGTTTTTCACATCCCTTAACTCCTCCAGTATCTGCTTAGCAAAATCATGGCGCAGTTAACATGTAGTCTTAAGACGGATTGCACGTACAATTATTGATCTAACTCCTCTCTTTTCCCCTATATATTTCATTTCATATCAAAATCGATACCACCAGCCATAAGTGGAGCTCTCCTGAGCTTAATGCTGTAGGAGTATGTGCAAACTCAGGTCCTTAATGAGACTTCAGACAAGACAGAGTGGGATAAAGGCAGTATTACCATGCCTGCCACATGAAAGAGCAGGGGAGCAGACCCAGCAGGCCATAAGCTATCCAGCATTTTATACAGACCTACACTTACAGGACTGGCTCAAACCAGCAGAACTCAGGAAATTTCTCTCTAGAAATGTCTCTGCTGGGGGTAGGAAGAGCTTTTTCAACAGCAGCACAAGCTTATGTCACCTTAACCTGCTGTGGAACTGACGTGTGAGGCAAAATGCAGAGATCTAAATGTGAAATAATATTCCAAAACCCCACGACTGACCAAGATAATGTCTGGCTCCTTGCAAACACAGCCATGGATGGTGCTGTGTTAGAAATGCCAAAGGTAAGCTATGGGGCAATGTCCCCTTTATAAAGGTCTACTAATGAAACAGTAACTTTGGAAGTCTGCGAGTTGGGACTTGGGAAGAGCCTCCTTTACCTTGGGGTCAAACTTGGTTTAGGGCTCAGTGCTGGGTTCCAGCAAATCTTTGGGAAAAACTTGGTTAAGGTTCCAGGGCTCTGTGAGAGCCCGCACAGGAGCTGCAGCATGGCTCTGGAAGGAAGGAAACAACCATGTCTGATTCGAAGTCTGACAATGCTGTGACTTATTCAGTGACTGTCTGTAACGTAAAAGCTATCCCACAGTTTTATTTTAATCACTGAAAAAGTGATTATCTCTCTTCAAAAGAGTGTTCTGTATTATGAACATGTCACGAATGCATGTGGATAACCACCCTCCCTCAAGCTGGACACAGCAAAGGCAGCACCTGAGCCAACAGCACACGGACTACGATGGTGACTCCCTTCACAACGGGCTGGCTATCCTGGATCCCATACCAAGAAACTCCCTTCTCCCTGGGGCTGGTAACAGTAGGATTACAGGCTGAATATCACCTGCCTAACAGCTCTTAAATCTATCACTAGATAACACACCTAGAGTGCTGCCACTTTGTATTACTAGAAACTCTTCCAAGAGCCCTGCACATGTGCTGAGGTATCCACTGTATCCATCCCTCTCACAAAGCTGAATGCACAGTTCTCAAGCCCTCAGATAGGGAGATTCACAATTTCACACTCCCAGTTCCAGTGGAAAGTACACAGAGGAAAACCCATGTGCCTTTGTTCTACCACCATTACCTGTGTGAGCAGCCCTTGTCAATGAAGTTATTCACGGGAATAACTGGAACTCTCCTGAGAAAACCTGTACTGCTTCGAGGGCTCAGCTTGTTACAATGTGATCTGCATTCTGCTCTCAATTTTGTAATAAGACTTTTTATCAGACTTGTAATTTACAAGAGAAACCCCAAACCACAAAAAGTCAACCACAGAACTTCTGTAAGCGACTGCTTAAGACTGGTTTCCTCCTACTGGGATCCAATTCTGAGCAATATTTTTCAGGTCTTGCCTGACTGGCTCAAGCCCCTTTTGACTAATGTCTCTGCGTTTGTACTTTGGCCCTTTGTTAGAAGTCACTCAAACAGGGAAAGAACCAAACAGTCTCTGTTCAACAGATCTGATTATTTCTGTCTTTCAGTTAATTCTGGACCCGGAGCACAAGACAAAAACAGTGAGAGAGATGGGCAGATGATGTGTATTTCATTATTTATCAGCAAAAAAAAACCCCAAACAGGGGTGAGATAGCCAGATACACCATACTTGGCAGCCTGTATTCCATCAACCCTGCAGTGCACATGGAGAGAAGAAATACCTGAGCGGAGCTTTTAGCTTGATTGTTCAGGTCTTTCTCATGACTGAACAATGAATCCTCAATGCAATCTTTTCCTGTAATCTTCTGCTTGTATGAACTCTCTACTTAAGCTGGAGCAGATCACGTTGCATGATCTCATTCACACTGTACAGTATCATGAAGAACTCAATTTTGGAAGTTTTTTTCAAAGTAATACCATTCAAGCTAAATACTAGTAATTTAGGAATGTTTTCACCATCAGAATACAAAAAGCCCCAAAACTTTTGAGAAAATGCAAGAGTCAAATTAAGTGAAATATCAGACTAAACTATCTTTCTAACCAAGGGAAGTAGATTTTTTTCTTTCAATAATCCAGAATTTGTATGGCTTCGTAAAGGTGTTTTAGTTTACTTCTGTCATGTAAAATAACATATCACTAGTCTATATGATTTACAATTTCCCCTCCTGCTTTTGGTTCTCAGGAATTCCCAAATCCTGTTTCATAATGTATAATAAACAGTTATAAAATTATACCAACATTATCATTTCAGAGAGGTATTAGGATCCCAGTGCTATAAAAGTCAGTTTTCAGAGAGTGCACATTTGCAGTGATGTACACACATCACTTGTTTCCCTAATTTAGCCCTTTGTAAGTATTGCACCTCGTTAATAAGGCTACTGTCTATTTTCTTCTAAGACTAAAAATTACACATAGGCAACATCATTTGTGGCTTAAAAACACAGTATTCCTAAAGTTTTTAGGTAAACTCATTTATTTCCTTGCATACTCAGAGCTCCTATGCCTCCAGTTGCCTGGAGGACTATTGAGTGTACAGGGAATACAGATGGAACAAGAGAAATTTATTTAATGTGACCTGCTTATCACATATTTTTTTTCAATGTGCTCAGGTAAGTTTCTTTGAGCTTGACATCAAATACGCACCTTTTACAAACTTAACCAATGCTTTCACATGCTGAAATGTACAGCTGAACTTGTCTCTTTCTCACCTTCCCTTTTGCAATGCAAAAAATCGTAATAAAAAAAGAATTCTCTAAATTTGTCTGGTCTTCTAAACACAAGATAATTGCATAAAGCCAGGAAAAGGTAGATTGTCCCACAAAGTGCATATTTCAGACAAAGCTATAGGAATATCTGCTCTTGCTGACGCCTGATTTCGGAGGAGCTCAAAAATTTGTGCCAAACTTTAGGAACACGAGGAGTCTCATCAACGAACTCCACAAGTGGAGGTAAACACTTACTCGAGTGCTCTGATGAACCTAAGCCTACATTTTATTCTTGTAATACCAGCATTTCTGTGTCTGTGCAGTCGTACTTCATAATCTACACACTATGTGCTCCCCTTCCCTGAAAGATTTGTTGGCATCGCTTGAAGAATTAATTACTACAGTTAAACACTGATACTAAAAATTCTGATACCATGTAAATGCTATTTACATTTGTAGTTCCTAATACTGAAGATGCTCATTTTTACTCACTTCACTATACGCATTTGGGAAGTTGCAAAACAGAGTGCCTGGACAAAGGATAAAGAATTGATAGGAAAAAATTATTATGGATCAAATAGGATTTTTCTGTGTAAAAATATAAAGCAAAATTGAGAATTTGCAAAACTTGTGGAATTTCAAAATCGCAGACAGCATGATTCAAAACCTTGGGTTTACTGAAGCTGATACCTTTGCAGATATGACAAAAAATATGTGGTGACATATTTTCTTTTAATTTCATGTAGAATTAGCCCTTTGCAAGCTGCAGTACACAACTCTCCAGGATATCATGCTGACATACTGCTTTTTTGCTTGCTGAAGTCATTTGGTAAGAAGTAATTCAATTATAGACAAAGCATGTTTTGACCAAGCAACTTTGTAGACAGGAAGCCTTTATATTTACACTAGATCCTGAAAAGATTTACACAACTGTATAGATTTACATCATAATTAGGTTATGCTTTAAGCTAATTTTCTGTATTTTTATGTAACTTTTTTTTTGTATTTGGAACTTCCTAAGCTACACCATTAAAAGTAAGATTATGTTCATCAATTAGTGCTTCATACTAATTTTAATAATTCAAGTAGTGACATATTGCTCTTTTCATTTTGCCTAAAATAGAAAAAAAAATAATTTTCTTAGACATCTTCCATTCAAACAAACTCGCATCCTGCTTTTACAGCCCTCTCACGTTCCCTGAGGAGATCTGTTTCAATTATTTTCTTTTTTCCTGTCTTCCAGAGGAAGCTTTTTACAAACAATTTAGTAACTTTTGTTTATCTGGCCACTGCCATTACAAATAATATATTAACTAATGCTGCGTATCACATACTATGATAAGGACTCCAGAATCAAACCTGAATCTTTAAGAGGCTAGGCAAACAGTAAATACCAACACGCGAACATTTTAGAATGTTTAAGCCCATCTTTAGATTTTAATGACATAAAGAGTTCAAATTTAATGCTGAAAGAGCATTTATATTGCTAAATCTATTTCCCTCAAGGGTATATGAGAGATCTCACATTCAGATTCAAACACAGAAGGAGAAACATTCTAGGTGTTAAGATGTGTCAAAAACCAGCAGAACACTGGCTTGTTACTAAATTTATCTATTCTCTTCTATTTCATCAGCTGAACAAATTCTTGCTGTGAGTGTGAGCAAGCACCAGAGCAACCTGTACTTTCTTCTGCCTGGTGCCATCAGAAACAGGCTGATTTCTGTTCCCAGGGTCTTTCTGCATTGCTGTTACAAATGGTCTGTGTGAAGTACAAAGAACATGATGAGTGCTTTCTGCTTTGAGGAATAAACTCAAAAAGTTGCATGTGAAGACACACACCTTAAATCCTGCATTTGGATAGAACTGAGAGCATGGTCAGTGTGAAAGCACTGTAGTCCAAGATGGAAAGAGCAGTTCAAGTGGGCACTCTCAAGTACAGGTGTACAACGGCTGTTTTGCAGTCTTGAAGATTTTCCAGCTCCATATGGTTGCAAAGAAAGGCTGCTCCCATCTACCAACAGAGAGTGTATTTAAATGCTCAGCTTGATTTCTGCCCGTGACTTCCTTCTATTTTCCAAAGGTGTCATAGAACTCTGCTGAACTTATATTAGAATAAAATCTACACTATGATACTTTACAACTGCCTGGTTATCTACCAGAAAAAATCTGACAAATGCAGATTAAAGCCCAAACTCCCTACTGCTCTCTGTTCCAGTGCTACCACCTCACAGGAAGACTTAACAAAATATAAATATAAGATCAAGATGAGACTTTACAAATGTTTCTGTGTCAAAATATTTTTAAGAAAAGGCGCAGCACAACTTTCTCCAGCAGATGCCTCTAACTTTGAACCAACAGAAAGAAGCCTCGCTGGCAACCTCCAACATCTCTGCAAATGGCTAGCAAGCCTCTTATTCCATGTCCTGCTTCCAAGATCATGTTCCAACACATTTACAGGCAGGAGAAGAAAGAAATCACTCTGTACTGCCACACTTACAGTGATTGTCCTGGATTCTTGACAGGGCCACTTTAGCTGGTCCCAGGCCGCAACAAGGAATAGAAAACCATCCCAATGTACTGGATCAGAATGAATGACAAAATTAAATTAGTGCCAAGAAAATCTGGGACATTGCATGGTGCTGGAATCTAACACACAAGTTCTACGAGAGCTTTTGGCTAAAGCTTTACCTCCTGTTGTGCTGCCTACCTAGTCATTATTGTGAAAAACAAAAGGGAGAAAGGAATAAAGATGGTGACGTTAGCAATAGCCAATGGCTGCAAGGAACTTGTAGATAATTAGACAGCTAATGTGCATACCAGGCTAAGGATTTGGGAAAAGTAATCGGACAGACAGGCATTCTGCTCAGCTTTATCACACAAGCAGGGCTGACCTGCCAACAGGTACATGCTAGTTGATGACTGGTATTGGTTAAACGTGTAAACTTGCAAGTAGGAACAGAAGTTTTACTCACTTTGCATCTTGTATGTCCCGCTGAGTTTGTGCAAGGCACTAGAGAATCAGGCACATTGTTTTGTGTGGAAACCGTTTTATGACTAAGATGATCTGAGTTTTAATGTTCAATAGCTTCATAGAGGAGCAGCTGGAACACAGCCAATATTAAAAATTGCCATTAAAATTTCCCACTTCTAAAATTATCTCATTTTCCAAATCTTTTGGGGGACGGGGTGAATGGGGAATTGGGAAATAGCTTTGTTCTAACAAGGAAACTCCTAAGGAAAAATATTTGGGATCAATATGGTTGATCTCCACTCTGATACTGATGCTAGCAATTTCTGTTACCAACATCAATACTATTAACAATAAAACAGATCCTTACATTTTTATATCAAGTTCTGGCTTTTGAAATAAATGAACCCATGTCCAAATCCCTGGAGCACATAGAGACTGCAAGCACATTCTTTCCAACTTCTCTGGCGGGTCAGAGACAATGACCTACCTCCCATAGAGAAACCAAAAACCGGAATTGGCATGTAGTGATGACAATACATGACCACAGCATTCAGGCTAGCTGTTCCGCAGGAGAACTGACATCTGACTGTTTTGGACTGGTCGGTGCAGAAGTGTGAGATAAATCAGGTGTCAGGAGGACAGTAATGCATCCCAAAGCAACACAGAAGCAAGAGACTGAAAAATGGAAGATATTACCCCAGATTATGTTCAGTACTGACAGCAGAAGGAAGGCTTTGCTGACGTTCCTTTCTTGCTGGCTGTGTGAGGATCACGAAGGGGATCTCAGCAGGCGCTGAACTGCTCGTGCAACATGAATTAATTGGAGTTCAAAGCACAAAGTGACTGCAGAACGCTCCGCGCGTGGCCAGGCAGCCGGGCTGCCACGCTATCGCCGGCCTCGGCTCAGACACGGTACCTCAACAAGTGCCTACTTAGGAATCAAAATGCCACAGCCATAAGATCCAAAACTGATTTAATATAACCGCTGATTAAAGGCTGTGTAAAAATACTGGCAATTTAGCTTTGTCCTGGCAGGATTTAACAATACCTTCTGTTCTCTGCCTTGTTAACACCAACTTTCTCTTCAGTTTTGATGGTTTGTGGCTTTAGTCCCTTGTGTAATATATATCCAATTTGTACCAGAGGGCAATCTGGTCTGGCAAGAAAATCATTCTTCTGTGCAGAAATTTATAAAGAATAATCTTATTACAATAATTTGTGAAGTGCCCTCGGGAAAGGTGCTCACAATGCCACGACATTGTAGAAACAATATACAATCTGATACATTATTTTCAAAAAAAAAAATCCTCCAAAGCAAAAAGGAGGTGAACAACAAATATATAGGCAAATACTGTTAGTCCAACAACAGTCAAATTAATTATGGAATGCTTTATAGTCTTGGAGTGCTTTTAAAAACGGGAGGCGGGGAACAAATTGGCAGGAGTATCTTGGGAAAGTCCCAAATTTTTTAAGTTCTATCAAAGTAAGTACACCATCAGCAAGCCCAGTGTTTGAAGATGAAATGTCTGTGAATTACTATGAGGTATTTTACTGTGGAAATTGAAAAAATACAACACGTAAAGAAAATCCATGTTTTACTAAGAGGAAAGAAGATAATACAGTGTCTATGTATATCCACTGACCCTTAGTGTCTTTTTTTTCTATTTGTAAAGAAAACAATCTTTCTCTTCCCTGTTAATTCCAGACTTTATATACACATATAAAACTATATAATATATATAGTTTTACACGTATATACACACACACATACAAAAATACTCATACACACTCATATGTGTATATATCTCAGGGTCTTACTGGATTTCAGAGTCTGTTTTTCTATTTTTTTTTTTTTTACTTAGAGAACACAATTGGGCAAAAAATCAAGTAATTGCATGCATGCAAGCGTATCTTGCCACTTGTGCATGTAAATTACACAATTTGTAAATAACTGCAAAAATAGCATGCTCAAATTAGGCACCTGATTGCCCAATTAACTTGTTCACAGAAAATCAGATGATAACCTTCAGTAGCTCCTATGATGGATTCTTCTTTTCAGTGCTACCTTATGGAATCCACAGTGTATATTCCAAACAGCTGCATTGTTATTTTGTGCTTTTACATAGACACAAGCAGCGCTTCACACTTAATAAAGCTATCAAATGAACTTTGGACCAGATTTTATAAAGTTGTTTAGATACTTAAAAGTCCTTTTGTAAGAATGAGCCAGCTTAGACAACTGGGAAAAAAAAGTAGAAAAATATTTGGTCTAATTTCAATTGGTTCAAATGTTATGAAAAAGAATAACCCAGGCATTTGTGGCCCTTCATGCCTCTATTAATAGGCAAAGTTTTGCTTCTGTGTCTATGATATTTTTAAGGTGTCTTGTTTCCTTTAACAGGCAAGTACTATTTCGCCATATACATTCACTTCCTAGTAAATCCTTCCTTTATTTTTGCATTGAAATAATCATTAATTAACAGTAATTTGATACAAGTGGACACAGAACACCAGGTTGCCGCATTTCAGCGTATACTTCCTAATGGACAGAGAAACTGAAATACCCAAATCAATCCAAGTACTGCAAATAGAGAAACTTGTTAATTTATATATCAAAATGAGTTAAGAAATGGTCTTTTACCACAAATATGTTGCTCCTTTGCTGTTGTACTTCTTTTTCTGAGATGATGTTGTGGAAAGCGGGTGTTTTCTTTTCTTTACCAATTTTTTGCATCAAATAAATCTTAGTAGCTTTAAAAGAAAAAGCTGAACAAACCATTATCTTAACAACAATCTCTCAAATAAGAGAAAAGGAAGCAAAAGCAGAACTGCTGGGCTGGATCTTGTCCCTGAATTAGGTATTACATATAATCCTAGTGGCTGCATTTACCAGTTCTTCATAGGCCTCCTGCGGCAACAGCTGTGCTGGTCCAACTGTTCATCCCCTCTCAGAAAGGGGAGAGTAGTCAGAAAAGCTACTGGAACCCCCTTATATTCTTGTGGGTTTCAATCAAGCATCACCATATTTCTTCCCTCAAACTTCTCGTGACAGTATCTGCTGGTGACTTGCCATTGCCGCTTTTCTTCCTCTAGAGGATCAAAATCCAATTTGGTACTTAAATTACTTTGTTCCACTCCACTGGTCCGTGCCTCATTTAAAAATCTTCCAGGAGCACTGCTTGTCCTTCTTGCAAAATCAGACTTTGCTTTTCTCCTATAAACAAACAAATGAAAATCCCAACTCTTCCCCACATGCCCTTTTCAAAAATATAATCATGATCATTTGTATCAGGAGAATTATTTAGCAGTCTCCAGTCTTAGTACAGCTTTTGTTGAGAAAACTGTAGCTTATATGACTCTGAAGTGTTTATTAGAAAGCTTTCAAAAAGAGATCTTCGTTTCAGGAAAAGAAAAATTGTTCAGTTTAGCAAATACAGACGTTCACAGCAGAAAGACTGAAATGGTTAAAAATGATCCTAGGGAGCAAGCAGCTCACAGAGTTAGCAAAATAATTAACTTTTTCCTTTCTTTTACAGAAGAACACTAATAGCTGCTCTGGTTTCCACACTTACTGAGACAGATTTTGTTGTGTGGTCTTGGTTTTGCTTTTTTTTTTTTTGCTCTATTGCTCCACACAGGTTTTAATTAGTGCTTCTCCNAACCCCCAACACCACGTCACTGGAGAGGAAAATGGGAAGTGATACAGTGCAGCTGCAGCAATCTGGTTCTGCTGTTGTCCTCCCCCTCCCCAAATCCTCTGCACAATTTCAATCGTTAGTCGATGAACCTTTGGCAGGCCTTCTTCCATCGGCAGGCAGTGCACCACATATCTCTGTTCTCCATCCCATAGACCTTCCGACACTTTTTCCCCTCCCCTCTAGGCTTCCTGTCAGAGAGAAAGGGAAGCTTGTTAACGAGATGCTTTAGTAGTTTTGCTTTTCATCCTAAGACCAGGACAACAAACTTAATGCAGTGCAGGAGGCAGAGAACCCTGGGCCTTTCACAGGATTTAGGCTGTTTTCTTTCCAGCTGGGAGCTGATGAAGCGACAGACACATGTATGGCCATGACTCCATCGCTCTCAGGGCCCAGGCCTTCTCCTTGCCTGGCTTCCACAGCCTCTGCAGCAGTTGCTGAGCCTGCTTCTCTGCTCTTGGGATGACCCCAGAACATACAGCCCTGACTTTAGCCAGCAACTAAACCTGGACTAGATAAATTGTACTTCAGCCACATGAACTGCCAAGCTGTAATGGGCAGTCATAGCTGTTCCAAAATACAGGCTCGGCCATGTCAGGTTAAAGTGCTGCAGAGCTGTGGTAAAAATATTTGGGATAGCTCAGAGCAGCAGACCTTGACCACCAGCAGGGATCAGCTATGCCGAAGCGGAGAAAAGCTACCAGCTCCTAAGCTTGCTGGTCCTTCCTGCAGTTTGCCCTGAGCTCATTGACTGAAAAACAACAAAGTGAGTGGGAAGTTTTAACCCTTGCTCTCACTTGCAGCACATTTTAGTGTGCACCTTCTCTGTGGTCCCCAAAGGCAGCAAGGTGGGCAGCACCTGCTTTTAAAGCTGTAACAACTGTCCTGTTTTCCATCTTACAACCACATTCAGAAGATCACAAGTTTAGAAAATGATCCAAGTAACTGTTAAAATGGAATTTTTTAAATTCAACACACAGCAAGACAGCAAACCTGGGGAGCAATGTTTCACCAAGCAATCCAATGTTCACTATATCAATGCCATCTGTCCTGGCATCTTTAAATAAAGTTAACTGTACCTACAGAACTGTTTAATACCTGTTTTACATGTTACATGGCACACATGGGAATTGCTTGGTGATTCCTCTCTTGCATACCCACACATTTTCTGATTACTGAACATTAATTAATGGGCACAATCCATGAATTGGGAAGATCCCAGGTTTGGTTTGTAGCATATGTCATGATCTGAGAGTCATGAAGAAAATGAAAAGCATGAAATCCTCTTTTTGTCTCATTTTAGGGTACAGTCACCTTTGGGACTGTGAGAAATAAGGAGTTTCTTTACTGTAAGAAATTTAGCATTACTGTTTGATTTTTTAACATAACTTTTTGAACACTTTATAAGTAGATTCTGGTCAAATATCAGATTTAATTGAAATGAATGCAGCTTATGTCTAGGAAGACAAGGCATAAAAAGCTTTGCCTTGATCTAATTTATTGTAAGACAGAGTTTCTTATAATTCAGTTGAAGTCAAATACCATTCTGACTGAATGGTGATAAACACGTAAGACAGTCCAGCCTTTCAGGGAAAAGTGCAAAGCAAGACAGCGCAGCTGAACTTTACCTTTGATGGTAGTGAAAAGAAAAATGGGTTCTGAATGCTTACTTTGAAGAGCTCTAGCAAGAACCTGCCTGACAAGTGCATTCAGGGTTGGCAGTGGGCTTTTTCTGTTTCTCTGGCCACTGACATCTTATTAACTGAAAGCCCTCCAGGTTGTGAGGCTGTGGTGTGTCAGCAGGAGCTGATGGTCCCATACCTCAAGCCAAATGCTACTCTAGGCGGTGATGAAAGAACTGTGTGGGACTGTTTCTGCTCTCCACTCCCTGCAGGACGATTATGGGTTGGTGAGACCTGTCAATACAGACAAAAAAGCTGCTTACGAAGAACATATACATATGAAAGCAGTATAAATACTTTTTCCCAGAAAATGCAAATTATGCTGCATGGTGGCAAGGATACCCAGGAAAGGTGACTATATAACACACAAATGTAATTAAGCTATAAGTTTATTTAGCATTAGGTACCTTGCATTAGCTTCTCTTTGTTTCTCTGTATTTCTAGTCATCCTCCTAGAGCAAACTGAAATACAGATCACTGCAGACTTTGGAAAAGACAAGAAACGCATTCATTCTTATTTAAAAACTCTGAATAGCTCTTAGGAAAACCTCCAATTTAAGCAAAGAAAATAACTGGAAAAATAAACTCTGTCCTGTGCTGAGATCAATACCAATAATCTTCTATGAAATAAAGGGATTTCACTTGTTGCTCCTGTCTGTGACTTGTCACTCTTTGTGGAGAGACACCCTTGGAGAAGACGGTTTGCTGAAGAGCACTTACAATGTGGCCCCTCAAGGTTTACCAGGCAGGGAGTATAGTGCAGCCCTTCTGACCAAAGCTGCTAACAAGATGTATCTCCTTACTCTGTGCAGTAAACCTTCTCAGCAGGTGTCCTCCTTGTGAAGGTTTCCAAGGGAAGGGTGTAGTTTGGTCTTCTGAGACTTTCCAAAGAAGTCTCCTACATGAGCAGGGGGCTTGGCAACATCATTCAAGCAATCACATGGCATAAAGCTTGGCCTTAAATAATACCTAAATTATTTTACTATGGTCTTATTTTGCTCCTGTGTGAAGGCCACAACCACTTTACATCTAAAATACCAGAAAAAAATCCTAAACACTCATTGTTTTGTTGTATATTGAATGTAGCAAGCTTCATTTGGGCAGCTAGTAGTCAGTCAGCCTCCTGCAGCCAGAGCTGCAGATATGGGCATAGTTCTCTGCACTGCTATGACTTTTCCCTCCTGCCCTTTTGAAGTTTTACAATATTTGGAAGAGGAGGAACTGACTGACCTCACTTGAAGAGAATTACTGTATGTGCTTTGATTTTTGATACAAAGTCTATTTTAAAGCTACACCACGGTAGCAAAAAACTTATGCTTGTAATTGAGTGCAGACACTCTTTCAACTTTTACTCTTGGCTGGTAGCAAGAGAAATTTCTGATTTAACTGCATATGTGGCTCACACTCTGAACAAACTCAGACCATTACTGATATACGAAATATATCTGCAAAACTTGGAAGAAATTTATTCTCTCTCTGCCAGCTTACCATGTTTTGTACATCCAGAGACCACACTAGCTCTTTTTGTTCTATCCCTCCAGAGTACTAAGGGCAGTTTGTTCTCTGCTACTTTTTTTTCCCATATTTTTATCAACCACTTTCCTTGTTTTACCTAAGAATGATCGAAACACTGAAGACAAAATGCAAAGCAATAGCACTTTTGTAGTATCTGGCATTCACAAGACACTGTACAGTTTTCCTGTCATTACCAGTAACCAGAATCTCCAGTCATTGTGCTAGGGTTCAGAAACATTTTAAAAACCAGAAATTATTATGTGTCTACCACTGGTAACTGACACTCAATATATGAGCTGGTTGTCATTGAACAGAAGAGTACTTGGATGGCCTCCTACGTTATAAGCAATTTATCTTGCTTACTTCCAAACAGAGATCAGGCTGGAGCAGTAATTGCAGCGTGCGGACTCCTCCCTCGCATTCTCCTGAGAGGGTCTCTGCACGATGGTTCCACAGACTGGCACACCAAGGCAGCTACACAGCACTGAAGCTGAGCTTCAGTGTATTTTGACAGGCTTTGCAGCAGGTCTAAACAATACCAGTCAGCTGTTCTCTGTAGGGAACACTAAGAGCAGATTAAGAGCAAGCCCTGAGAAGGCAATCCTTGCCCTTGTAGGCTTTTCATGTCTGAAGTGCCGTCTAATGCAAAGTAAAATAACATCGTTTGTTTGAAGCAAGGACCTGGAGTTTCCAGTTACAGCTCCTGGGGGCGAAACTGTGGTTACAGAGAAGACTTGTGATCTGTAAACATCAGATTATCAAAGATCTTGCCTGTTCAACCTTTTTGGGTCTTATGAGCAGGCAGATAAAAGCCAGTATCAGATGGCAGAGATCACACTGACATTCATGAAGACTTTTACCTTACATTATATAAAAGTGGAAGTACATGGTCATCATGTTAAGTCCTCCACTACCAAGACATATGGACTTCACCATGGCTCATCCCATTTACATAATTTAATTCACTCTCCTCATGCATCCCTAGGCTGTGGCTGATTTATTCTCCTAGTTCAGTCTCAACTGGTAGAACAAACATCAGCCTGTCCTTTCCACTTCATGCAGAGAACACCTTGCAATGGCTCCTAATTGTTCCAACATTCAACCTTTCACCTGCAAAGTTATCTTAGAAAAATGGTATGATAAAGTGTATTTCCCATCTGCCTTGGAATCTAACCTATGCATGATTCAGAGCACAAAGGGCTTTGGAGGTTCTCTTAATTACAGAACGACAGAATAACCTGAGTTGGAAGGGACCCACAAGGATCACTGAGTCCAACTCCTGGCCCTGCACAGAACATCCCCTAGAGTCACACCATGACAGTATTGTCCAAACACCTCTTGAACTCTGTCAGGCTTGGTGCTGCGACCACTTCTCTGGGAAGCCTGTTCCAGTGCCCAGCCACCCTCTGGGGGAAGAACCTTTTTCTAATATCCAAACTAAAACTCCTCTGACACAGCTTCAGGCCATTCCCTCGGGTCCTGTCCCTGGTCACCGCAGAGAAGAGATCAGTGCCTGCCCCTCCTCTTCCCCTCACGAGGAAGTTGCAGACCGCAATGAGATCTCCCCTCAGTCTCCTCTTCTCCAGGCTGAACAGACCAAGTGACCTTGGCCACTTCTCCTCCCTTATGACAACAAGACTTCTAAATAAATGCCTGTGTTTAGACGTTGTGAATACTCCTGAGCCTAGAGCAGCCACATAACTGAGCCCAACAGATCCAGCAGTACCCATGCGTTGTTTTGAGGTGCTCAGTTACTTGCTGATAAGTACACCCACATTCACAAAGGCTTTTCGGTGCTGCTCTGCTAAAGACTTTCTGAAAACAAGGACTTAAAACAACTCATGGTGTTTGAACACCCCAGTTCCCAGGACAGAAAGCAGGAAGTCTCACTGAAATTCAATGTCCACAGGAATGAAAGGGAGAAACACTACAGTATGTGTCAAAAAATAAATGTGAAAGGAGACTATTTTGAAATTTTGTTTCTCTCATGGTCTTAACTACTAACATACAGGTCTAGCAAGAAGCCTGTTCAAAATCAGGATTCAACAGCCCTCTAATGGGTCAAGGGCAGAATGGCCCCATTCCAACACCACTAGTAACATGAAAAAATGTGTAGACCTATGCACTTTTTCAAATCTGTACCTAATCTTTTCCTGCTCAGTGGTTTGTCCAGGCCAGAAAAGTATTCCAAAGCCATTTTAGAAAACTGCTTGCATAAATATTAAGGGTCAGGCAAAAAGTAATGGTTTGGACTTACTCTCTGAAGTTCCCTTGGATGCTACAGACTTGCGCCTCATCCCAGGGACTGTGTATGTCACAACTGCGTGACATAACTGTTTGTTATGCTGGAGTCTGGGCTTAAATAAACCCCATCAGAGAAAGACAAAGTTTGAATGTAGGTGAAGTACCTACACTCAGTGTAAGGGTGGGAATTGCCAGACCACTGTTTTTGTAAAGCAGTATCTAACTTACTTTGAAACAGAAATAAAACTTTAATTTAATATACAGGTATTTAACATAAATTTGCATTTGCAGCCTCACTTACTGCACATAATTTTTCACTGCAGGCAAGCCTCTGTAATTCATAAATGATCACACCGATGACAGAGTAGTCAAATGTGCACAAACCTGGAAGATGTTTTTCGTATTATTATTTTTCTCTTTGTTAAACAGCCTTATAAATGTTGTTAGAGCTATAATGGCAGTTCACATAGCTCCCTGAGCAGTTTATAATTCTGCATCACTGCTTCCCTAGGTTTTTGTACCGAGATTACTTTCAAATTGTACTTAAATCATTGCTATCTCCATAGAATTCACAGAAAGTGATTTAGCATTTCTTAAATTCTATTGAGAACTCTCCACTCTACAGCCACAGATCAGTGTTGTTGCCTGAACAAGTAAACTCGATGCATACGTGCCTAATCCTGTCCTCTTAAGCGTCTGATTTACAATGTGACTAATTGCATTTTTAGATTCCCAACACTCCTGGCACCAGTTTCTGCTACTCCACAAAAGGAGCCAGTTTCATAATTACTCCGTATCAACCCCATTGCTGGGAAATCAAATTCTCAGGGAACTTTGCGGATAGCACACTCTGTCAAGGCACTCTCGTTGAAATTGCTGCCAGCATGATGTCTTTCACTGTTAGTTGTTCCTTGATGGAATTTAATAAATATTCATTGGCAGAGTGCAGCGTAATTGATTCAGTCACCTTCATTTTTATCAGCTTTGCAGGATGCCACAGCCTCTGCAGAAAATCTCCAAGATTTGCCAAAGGTTGACAGTAAGAAGCTTTGGAGATGCACTTGGTGAAGAGAAGGGAGGGAAATAGTATCTCTTATTGCCTTGTCTAATATTCACTGTCAGGAGAAAAAAAGCTATATGGTTCTTTGGATGAGCAATGTGCCTTATATAACACACTTTAAAAATTCATAAATTCATAAAGTGTAATATTAAATGAGATGTTATGATATCAAGAAGGTTTATGATTAGAGAATATCGATTTATCATGAAAACAGTGCTTTCCAATAAAATGAGGATAGTTTACATTAATATTTATTTATATTCATCATAGAGAAGATATTCCACTACCCATAAACAGTGATTTACATTTACTTTCAGCAGCCCCCACACCAGACACTACAAGCCAAATCCCTTGCAACTCTTCATAAAGGTTTTTCACTCCCCCCACAGTACCCACGCCTACACTGTGGTACGTTTAGAACCACTGCAATTCTGTGTTTAAGCAAATATCACATTTCTGCAGTCCTGTTCATAGAATTAGGCCTTGTACACCAGCTTTTTTGAAGAAAGGGTCAGTGTTGAATTTCCATCTAATCACAGAATCACTAGGTTGGAAGAGACCTTCAAGATCATCGAGTCCAACCCATAATACATCCTCATTAAAAAGCTGTCAAACTGCAATATGTATTAATAACAAAATGCAATAGATACTGAACATATTTTCTGTATAAAACAAGATTTTCCTGCTATCAGTAGGGGCTACATACTTGTAGCCTCCTAAAATGGGACTTCGCATTTCATTTTATTGTTTCTTTCAGTTGCCTTTCAAATATGCTTCACCTTCAGAGTTCATTTAGGTAACAGCCCCACTACCTGACTCCAACTGGCCTGTTGACATAACCACCACCAGCCTGATTTTCCATCTAGTTTTTTAAGAAATCTCTTAGTGGCACAAAAAGAAGCACATAGTGCCAGGCTCTGCACCTACCAGAATGTTCTTTCGTAAGCATATAGTTTAAAAATATATACTATAGATACTATAGATTTAATTGTCTGCTTGTAGACACTGATGCAAAAATAACCTAACTGTACTGACAAAGAAAGTAACAAAGGTTACTTAAGAACAGCCACGCTGGCAAACTGGCACACGTTTAATTTGTTTCTTTTTGGTATCTGTTATATCACATTTACTTCCATAATTACACACTGTGAAACAAAGCAAAAAGATCTGAAAAACCTTTTATCTCCCCGTCTTTCCTTTTTGGATGTGCACTTACTGGAATGCCGGTGAAGGTAACTGGAGGCGACTGCCAAGAGATGCTAAAGCTACTGCCATTGGGAGTGAATTTTGCTGACCCTGGAATGTTCACCGGAGGAGTGGCCTGCGTGAAAAGAAAGTATTATTCCAGCAAGAAGAACCATTCCTCTTCCAAAGCATTTTAAAGGATCTTTCATTCCTTGGAATGGTAAATCTGTGAGAGACTTTCCAAGGTATAAAAAAACTCCATGGCGACAAGCATTTTACCCTTGTGAGAGGGATAATCATGGATAAGCTAGTAAGGAAGGGACAGAGTTATATATATACACCACTGTTCCTAAACCTTGTTTAAAGGAAGTTGATTGCTTTCAAAAGAATCCACAGAAAACCTTTAAGAGCTAGATCTGTTAGAAAAACAGACAAAATCAAACGTCACATACAAGTAACTTTTAAAATAATGCCAGCAAGAAGCAAAAACTACTTCACAGACGATCACCTGTTCCACAGTGATAAACAAGGCCATACTCAAACTCATGGCAGTTGTTTTATACAATTTTAGTGTGGACAGCAAGGCTTCTTGGATGGAAGCAATCAACAGTAAGTGTTGGCCATTTCTCATTTATCAGCTAAATGTTAAGAGTCATCCCAATTAAAACAGTTTTTCCTATTAAAAACAAGGAGCTGTAAATCATCCTTTGGATTCAAAAAACAACTCCTGAAATACTAAACTAAAGCAAGTATTTGAAGGACTCCTGGGCTCCTTGAATTCCTATGTTCTTCCCATCCAAGCTGTAATACCCAGTGCTGCCCTGGGGTGCCAATGTGATAACCTGAGCATAGACTGTTGAGCATCTTTCATCTTGTGCCTTTCCTTTGGTTTTCTCACTGGGTTACAAGTTTCCACGAATTCCTCTCTGCCTATTTTTGAATCCAATTTAATTTTCAGAAACATGAAATTCATAGTTGTGCAGCTACCCTGCCTAGCAGGAGCGTGAGCAGCTACCATGAACAAAGGCTCACTTTGACCCTTGAATTTCAAGCTGTCACCACCATCCTTGGTTTAAACTTATAAAGAATTTCCTAAAATGAGTTTTCACTTCTGCCTTTTAGTTGACTGTACATGACAGTAACACAATACACTCATTTAAGCAGTGTTTGTGTTTGGGGCTGCTGAAATTGTCTCACTGCTTCAGGGAAGAGAGTGTTTCCTTGAGCCACCAGGCAGAGAGGAGTGATGACAAACTACAACCTGATAGTCCCCATTGAAGATAATCTTCCAAGTAAACAAGGGCTGAAGCAATCCCCTAGAGGCTTTCCAGGAAAAGGAAGGCGAGACCACCAGATGCCTCTGTGTATGGCAGCAATGCTCTGTGGGCTGCCAAGCTGCTGACAGCTCCAAGAGAATCCACACAGACATGCAGAGCAAACATCCACTGAGCTCCATAAAATATAAAAACCGCTCCAAAAGGCGTCAAGAACAATCTGGCAACTTCAGATGATACCAGCAGTTCTTCATCCCAACCCTGCTCAAATGGGAAGGAGAGAATGACCACAGAGCTCCAGACAAAAAGAACTGGAGAGAGCTGGATGAGCAGTGGGGCAGAACTGCCTCTGCTCAGCATCCCACAAAGATGGCAGCTCAAACCCAGGGTCAGCACAGCAGCTTCCTCAGGTATTTGAATAAGACCTGGAAGGGAAATCCTAGGTGCTGAAAGAGCCCACCTGTAGTTCCTCTAGATAAATTTAACAGGTACAGGCAATAGTTTTGTAAAGAAACATGAAATTTAAAACCGATGCTATTTGCAGTTGCTTAAAATACCATAGTGCTCAATTCCTTTTTCTCAGTGCCTAAATATCTACCTCAGACATGATCAGACTCAGACAGTCAATCACCTTGTTCACTTGTGTCCCAGCTGTGCATCTTTGCTCATCAAGCAGTCAGCTTTTTCAGGCTAACATTTTAGTCAATCTCTTCCATAAGGTAAGCAACCATAACATTACATCCAACTGAAGAAATTCTATACCTCAGCCTCAATTTGCTTAGAGACCTCCATCTAACTGCCAATCAAAATATACTAATGAATAATCTGTATTTATTTATTTACTTATGCCGACATTACCCTTTTATCTGAAATAGCCTGTGCTCATCCTCTTCCCCTCTCATGCTTGTCCTCTCACTTTCTTCCCAGGCAGCAATTCCATCCTCTCCTCGTCCCTTGCTCTGCCTGAGTAATCAGTCCCAGGGCTGGAGAGGCTGCCCATGTTCTCTCTGCCCTCTTTCTTCAACACTGACAATGTTCTTTCTACTTTTTCTGGTTGGAGCCCATCACATCGAATTTGGTTGACTAGAACTCTACTCAGGACTTCAGCTGCAGTTATGTGAAGGTCTTGTATAATGGCATTAAAACCCCGTCTCTCCTAGATATTTCTTATCCAAGAGAGCTGCCAACTATTTTTTTCCCCTTTCACAGCTCTATTGTTGGCTCACAGTCATTCTGTGCTTGATTTACGAACATAGGTTTCCTTCTTACATAATTTTCTAACTACCCTAGTTTACAGCAGAAATATCTCATTAGTTCCTTAGATGCAGGACTTTGCATGTTCTGACATTGAACTGCATCCAAAACCTATTATTCTTAAGATTACTGAGCCATGTAAGCCTGATCTATAACTCCCTTACTGCTGATGTCTCCCAAATTTCTTATCAGTGAAGTTTATTATAGTATTTGCGTGTTACCAAAATGATTTAATGAAAATGAGATCAGGGCCAAGAACAGCTTTTCATTTAACTCCACTCATGACATTCAAAGGCCCTTTCAAAATAACTCACTGCTCTTCTCTGTGACTTTCCTTCTTCTACTCTAAATTTAATCTCTAGCTTAACAAATACTGCCTATATGTTTTAAGATCAAATGCTCTCCTTGAATCCAGAGGGCTTTGTTCTTTTGCTTCCTGTATTGTTCTAGCATCATCTTTCTCCCCCAGTGCAGTTTGCCTCAACTGCTGTACTTTCCAGAATTTTTTCAATTATTCTTCTAAATCTTTCCTCACCCACAGGACTGGGTCCAGGAAGAGCATCAGGACTTGCTTTACTTTCCTCATAACTTTCTCACTACAAGTAGTCTATTTGATGTTTTCCAGCCATCAAGGAAAGGGCAATTAACAGATCTCTTTAGGATTCTTGCGACAGAGCACTGGGTTCTGTACTTTTTTTCCCCTTTTTTTTAACAGGAATCCTGTGATGAAAAATATTCAGTTTCCCTTATCCAAGTTCCTTGAGCTGCTCCCAGTGAAATAATCTCCACTTTCTCCTCTGGCTGCTGACATCTGAATCTCCACCCTGCCTCCTGGCCCTTCCTGCAGGGCTGGAGGGATCCTGGCAGAGGATGCCACTGACCTTACTCTAGAGAAGCTGCTTCCTTTGCCAGGACAGCCTGAATGCTTGAGCAGGGACCCTGCCTCCTGCTTTCAATTAGCAAGCTGTGAACAGTGCGGACTGTGTCACTCCTCACTGATGAAATTAAGCACTGAAACCAGAGCAACCTGAAAAGCCCATGGGGCTCAGGCACTTGTAGTCTTGTGTCATGGAATACATCAATTCAAATCCAATTCAAGGGCCTTAAACACTTGAATTAGGATTTCCTTAGGCAAGTACTTTACTCCGAGGCTGCTTGTAAAAAAGGGTTGAGTGGGTCTCCAAACAGCAGGGCAGACTGTCATGACTGCAAATCCCAAATGAAGCAAAACTTGTTAGCAGCCTAGACTTGTTGCCTCACTCTCTGAGGCAGGGCTTAAGCTACACTGAGAAGCAAGTCTTTCGTCTTTCTCCTAGCTGGCTTCATCAGTCCCCAGGTTGGCGTGCTCCCTGATGCAGCTTCCACCTGCAATACCAAGCTTCCACCCATGCTTTTCAACATGCACAAAAGTCTGAAACAAGCCTGTGAGTTCTCTATAGTTCCCTCTGGCCTTTCAGTAGGTGTGCTCCAAACATACCACAAAAGTTTTATCTGTACAACACTATATATGATAGTTATTGCATCTGATAAATTTAACAGAGTTCAGTTCTCTAGTGCATATGCAGGTCATGGACCACACCACTTCAAAGCCTCTATTCCTCTTTTCTCTTACGGTATCCAGACCAAAACATGTCAACTTTTACTGCAGTTTTATAATTAATGCCTTCTGTCTAAACTTAGCTGGAACGTTTTGGGACAGCACTTTTTGCCATTTGAAAAGCATTACCTCCAAAAATAGAAAGATAAAATGTTTGCTTTTTCATTCTTCCTGCTCTACTTCACATCTGCAAACTGACATCTCACACTGTACAAAAAGAAGAAATTAATTGTTCCTGGCACCTTTTGGATACTTGTTGACACTTCAAGCAGAGCTTGTACTTGTTCAAAAAAACAGAGCTGAAATGAAGACTCTGGGAGAGACTCAGCTGACTTGGGAATGGGAATTTTTACAATGCAGGAGACCCCATCTGAGCATGTCACCTTGGGTTCTCCCTATGGTCAGTGCAAATTGAACTGATGTAGGCAGTGGGATACATAGATGAACTCATGTCAACTTGAAGGATGCGCCTATGTGTGGCTGGATAAATAGCACCCCAAAATCCACCAGCTGTGGTGGGCACATAAACAAACAAACAAACAAACAATGAGCTCAGAAGAATGCATCTCAACTTAAATTTAAAAAAATGCCTTTGACTGCCCTGAAAACCTTTCAGCCCTTTAAAACTCAAACATGGTGATGTGACATTTCTTTCCACATTAGTGACATCCGTGTAATCACTGGAGCTCATACCACTGGTGTTACCTGGTAAGCATGGTCCGTGTGTACGAGGTAGAGGTTGGTAGGAGCTGAGCGGCTCAGAGGTGTCATCAATTTAGTCTCGGTTTTGGCACAGGAAGTTTCAGGACGGATTGCGTCTTGGGTGGGAAAGGAAGGAGGAGATGCTAAAGATGGAGAGACTGGGGAAAGACTGCTTAAGCCATCAGCTACTGAGTCCGTGTTGAGCCTGATTTCTGTATAGTAAAAATCCTCCTCTCCATCACTGTAGTCAGACTCTCCTACACGCCTGTATCAAGAGAAAGAAGAATTGATTAAATGAAAGCAAGAACACCGAGGTAAATTTTAAGTTCTAGACACATGATCAAACATATTCATATTGTCAATAAATTCATATTTGCAGTTTCAACCCTTCCTACTTTATCTGCCTTCTGGCTGCAGGTAAGGGAAAGAGGAAAATCATCTCGTCTGAAGGGAAAAGAAGTAGGAATTACTTTGTTTCCCTCTCTGTGTTATTCTTGACTATTTCTTTGATCTTGGAGTGGATGTTTGACTCCTTCAGATCAAGTATCAGCTTCTCATTTGTAACTATTGTAAAGTTAACAAGAATCTCAATGCACTCTGTCTTCAAAAGTCACAGCAAGGTAATAGACACAGGCAAGATATACTTCACTCATGTTACAGCAAACAATATGCAATCTTATCAGAAGTTACTTAATTATACTGAATATAGTTATGGCTGCCATTCACTGTAACTTTCTGTAGCGTAATGGAAGAATTTGCTAGAAAACAGTCTCACCATGCAACTCACTCAGACACAGAGAATAGTTGATGCTGAGCTGGCTTGCCACAGCCAGGACTTTCTGGTCCTGCTTTCCAGAAGCAGACTTACTGAAGGAGGGCAGGTAGAAGATTTAATTACCTTAAAGTTTCATCTGATGTGCATTTGAGTGCAAGTGCTAACAGTGAAGCAGCCCAGTCAAAGCAGTAGCTCCCAGCAGACTACACATTATCTTGAAGTCAAAACCAGAACTTGTTGAGAGAACACAGGTCCAGGTTTGAAAGGCTCTACCAGAAGTACCATCCATCAGAATGCAGTCAGTCACTCACCAAAACTGCTCTCTCCAGAAAAGTTTCTAACTCCAGCAAATTCCAGAAACGTTTTGCTATTTACTTCTCCCTCTCCCACACCACAAAGAGGATGTCCTCATAATATAAAGCACAAATCAACATTCCTAACTGCATTTTGAGAGAGATTTTCTCTGTTTCCCACAGCCTTACTCTTAAGCCCAACGGTAATTGCTATGACCTTTCCAAGACCATCCTGAGCTCCAGACCTTTCCTGCAGTGGATTTCGTTTTTAAGCAGTGGGTAACACAGACCTACATAACAGAGATGTATTTTCACCTAAGGTGAAGACCGTGAGTCCCCACTGTAATTATAAATGAGACAGGTACATCACTCAGTGAACTGCACAGGAAAGTTCAGTTGCAAACTAAAGCTCTGAAACAAATTTGTGTCCTAGAAGATTAATCTGCTTTTGCTTCTAGTCCAAGTAACATACATGTGTGTCCTGGTTTCATCTGTGCTGGAGTTAATTTTCTTCCAAGTAGCTGGCACAGAGATGTCTGTTGGATTTAGGATGAGAAGCATGTTGGTAATACACTGATGTTTTAGTTGATGCTGAGCACTGCTTACTCTAAATCAGGAACTTTTCAGTTTCCCATGCTCTACCAGTGAGCAGGGGCACAAGAAGATGGGAGGGAGCACGGCCAGGACAAAGGGATATTCCCTACCATAGAATGTCATGTTCAATAAATACACTGGAGGGAGTTAGCTGGGAGGTGCTGATCACTACTTGGGGACAGGCTGGGCATTGGTCAGCAGGTGGTGAGAAACTGCAATGCGCATCACTTGTTTCTCTTCAGTTTTACTTCTCTCTCTCCCCTTTACATTACATTACAAGTATTAGAATCATTAGTATCACTGTTATTATTATCATTAGTGTTATTAGGTTTTTTTTGTTTAAGCCATTAAACTGTTCTTGTCTCAACCCATGAGGTTTACTCTTTATTCCTTTGATTCTTCCAGGGAAGGACGGGGATAGTGAGTGAGCAGCTTTGTAGTACTTAGCTGCTGACTGGGGTCAAACCATGACAAAATGCAGCTCAGTTTCCATTTTTTTTAGGTTTCTTATGTGGTTTGTGGTTTTGGTGGGTTTTTTGGCATTAATTTGTTTTGGCATTAATTCAACTCAGAACTGGCACAAACACCTGACCTGATGTGAAACAAAGCTGAAAAGTATTCATGCAAGATCCTGAACCTGTCTACCACAGAGTGTCATCCCAGACGGGATGTGCAGACAGCACATAGGACATAATGGCACTGAGCTGTGCAGCTGACAGGGAAGTGCAGTGTGACCTCGAGCTCTATTTGACCTTCTAGCAAAGTTGACAGAATTTCAGGAAAGAAAGTGCCTTGCTGCTGGAATAAGTGCTCATTCACCCTGACACACTATTCCGCAATTTCCTCAGAAACCTAGGGATATGAGACAGAGAAGCCAAGGACAATCCAGTTCATCTCTCCAGCCAAGGGCAATTGCTCCTCTTCTATACCAAATCCTTTAGACTTCCAAAAAGACTGCTCTCTTACCCAAGGTGAATGGTCCGTATGTGTTTCTGAATCCCTGCAGCTGTGCTCAGTACCTTCCCACAGTTCTTCCACAGGCATTTGAACATCACCTTCATGGAGTTCTGAAAATTATGAGTAAAGCAACATTAGTTGCAAGGAAGTTGTACAGATATTAGGAAAAATTTCTTCCCTGAAAGGGCTGTCAAGCATTGGAACAGGTTGCCCAGGTAAATGGCTGAGTCACCAACCCTGGAGGTATTTAAAAGAGGTGTAGATGTGTTGCTTGGGGACATGGTTTAGTGCTGGACTTGGCAGTGCTGCGTTAAGGGCTGGACTCCTACAGGTCCTTTCCAACTTAAACATTTCTGTGATTCTGTAATTCTATGAAGGTGTAAAAACCCCAAACTACCCAAAACAGATAAACAGTTATAAAACACCGTGAAGGTTCAGAGCCTTTGACTCTAAATTCATAATGATCTAATAGTCTCTTGTCAAGTGTGCCACCTGACTGAATTCAAGTGAATCCCAGTGAAAAGCTGCAGGAGCAGCTTGTGACAAAACTTTACCTCTCTCTGTTCATTAGCAACACTTTTCCATTTTTCAGTTCCTCCACTAAGGGAGGTAGATGATATAAAAACTTCCTATACACTTCTTTCAAAAAAACCCTGATGAGGACTTCTCACTTAATCCAAGGCACCTTCTTAAATTAAGGTCTTTCCAAAGCAAGCTCTTATGAATGTTTCTGCTTGTGATATTTGCAGCACAAATAAAATGTTGTGCCAGAAAAACACAGCTTCTGTTATGTCAATATTCGCCATGAGCTGGCACAACCTGCTTTTGTTTCACACAGCAGCTGCTGTGGACTTTACTCACACAAGAGAATGAGAAGTTATCGGTCTGTGTCCAATATTTAAAAAAAAATACGGGTATAATCTCATTTAAATATTCTTTTTATATTCTTTAATATAACTTCATTGATCCCCACTGAGTTATCATTGATTTAGAGCACAGCCAACAAGGCTATAACTAGGCCAATCTTCAGCATTTTGAAGACTCCAGAGAAAAGTAGTCTTAAAACAACACAGATGTTACAAATTCTAGAGATATTTAAAAGCTAATTTTACCCCAAAATGAAACTGATTTTGTACAGTTTAAATAAAAAAAGAATTCTAAATGGCTTGTACTTCTCGAAAATAATTTTCTTTATTATTACAGAACACATTAACATGAGGAAGAGTATAAAAATACTGTATTATTATCCTATAATTTTAGTTGCATATAAGATCAAATTAATATATTCATATAAAACTCAATTTAAAAAAAAGGGAGGAGGAACAAGCACATCCTCAGAGTTAAGTACATTTCACTGTGCCTTGAACAAAAGCTGATGTGGTGCTTTCTTCAATTTGGACCCTTTGGAACTGTATGCCAGTAGATGGTTTCAGCATTTGCTAGAAAGATGATGATTAGAACATAACTTTGGAAAAATATATCAGCTGATGGGCTTTTTAAAACACAAGTTGATTGTAGTAGCATGCTCTCATAGTTACCCTGTGGTCTAACATCTCCTCTTTTAAAGTATGAACACTTAGGGCTTTGAGATTTGAGGTACTTGATCATACTGTTTGTATGAAAAACTTCTACTTTGGAATAAATTGCACATAAATTGCCTCTCTATTTTTTTATTTGACAATACAACTATCAGTGAAATAGATACAGAACTCCTCTTCTCAAATTAAATATAATCTATCTAGCAATTCTGATTGATCTTTTTATTACTTCTATAATATAATACTAAATACTATGATCAGCTCAAAAACACACAACCAACCACCAACTATGGCAACAAGATGTTCATAACTGACATCCAAGGAATTCCAATACGACATCATGAACACCATATGCATCTTTTTGAACACAGAATGGTTTAACATCCATCCCCAGTCTGATGGTAAAATCAGCCTCCTACCTCCAAATCCTGTGGTTTTGGATTTATTGTCAGTGGTAGGAGTTTGCGAAAACCCATGCACTTTTAACACAATCAAGTGAAAGCTCACTCAGTAGAAATAAAGAACATGCTTACATTTCTTCCATTTCATTTCCAAAAATTACCTATTCAGGCTTAATGTTTTATTTAAGAAAGTAACGGAACATAAATGGTTTGGTGAGGAATAACTACCTTAGAGGAAACTTTTAAGCAAATAGTAAGGTTACCAATCACCCTATTTCCAGGTTTACTCCTCCTGACTTTTGCAGCCCTGAAGAAGAAATAACCTGAACATTTTTGTTTCAGCTTCTAAAGGTGCTAACTTGTATTCAGATCAAGTACCATGCTGGAGGCAGAATAAAGAAAAAAACCTACATGAAAGCAAGTTAATTTATAAAACCAAGTTTGGCATGGAATGTTGCTGTTTATCCAAATAAAACATTTGCCACACAAATCAAAATCCCTGTGAACCAGAACAGATAGTGTAATAGACCTATGGTGGGTACATAAATAGAAATATTTGAAAGCAACTTAGGAAACAATAAAGATGGCAGCTGCAAACCCATCTGTCTCACCACAGCTGAGCAGTAAGAGTGCTGCTAACAAGATGAAGGTTAACTGAGAAGTAAAAGGCAAACCAGGACACTTCTGCACTCCTACTCTTGTCCCACACGCCCCCAAATTGTCTCTCTGTTCAGTGTAACGCTCGGCTCCAACTTCTAATTTATTATAACAAAGGTGTCCTCCAAAATACTTTTTTCCTTCTTAGCAAGATGCACAAACGTTTTACACCCCTTTCCTGCAAACAAGGGAAGAACCGCATGGGTCAGCAAATAAGCAGCTTCTGGAGCAAGAGGATAAATCTGAACAGGTTTAAACAATCATTAAAACCTCCTCCTGCTGGTGATGAAGCAATTAACTATCTCAGACTGAGCCAGAAACAAATTCACTAAGGGAATAAATTCTCTGTTTTTTCTTCTTACAAAAAGCCCTTTTACATCTTGCTATATAAAATCTGTCCTGTTGTGTTGGGTGGGAAGGAAACTTGGACTAGTGCCATCACTTTGTTTTCTTTTTCTTCCAGAGAAGCTTGCTGGCTAGCAACGGTGTTTTTTGGGGGTTAGTTTTGGACCTTTTTTTTAATGACATGTTTTATTTAGCCTGTTTTTGCACTCCAACTGAGGATAAATTTGGCGAATGCTAATACTATATCAAAAGCCATAGGGTTTGAGCTCTCTCTCTTTTTTTCACTCCATATGTTTGTGCAGAGAAACCTTCACAGTATTAAGGTATCTGACATGCTGTCAGACAAACAGCACTTTAAGGGAACAAGGAGTATTAAGGCCATAGTCAGTTTTTGTGATGACATGTAAAGGATGCCTGTTGCATCCTGCACACACAGAATTTGTCTAAGTAGGACAGAAATCCCTTGAATGGCCAGAGGCAACACCTTCTGGAAATCACTTGAGTGTTTTCTGAGCAGGAGGCTCTGTAGCACCTCACCATCTGGCAGGAAATATGTGGTGCTGATGGCAGCATGTGTGTGCAGGAGGTGACCACGCTGAATGAGCCGCGGTGACTAGGTGAAGTCCCTACGTTAACTGGATGCCAAGAAGGATACACACGCAGAGCTATTTGGGTGACCTGTTCCATTCTCACAACAAAATTAGCCTACCAACATCCTATCTACCCGTGGGTATGGAATTTAACATGAGGCTAACCTTTCTTTTCCTAGGAATGGGTTCATCGAAGAGAAGGTTGCTTGTTTCACCTTCATCAATACCATCATCTGGCTGGGAAGGTGTCCGAAAAGCTTTGAAGCTATCAGCTGACAGAGGTGGAGATGGGGTGGATGGGTTGGACTGGTCACTGGGAGCGTTCCAGCTCCAGTATCCGCTGCTGCTGGTACTAGAAGGCACAAATCCTCCTTCTTTCCAAGATCCATTCAGGGATTCTGTCAAGAACAACAACAGCTATTACTAAAACACTATCATTGTGATAGGGCTAAGGAGCTCTTTTTTCAAAGGCAGAGATGCTATGTTGGTAATGAACTGTACATTCAGTAAAGGAAAGTGAAAGCATTGGATGTAGAGAGGACAACCATATCTAACCCACCGCACACAAATTACATATCCCACACTTGATTTTTATTTTATTTAAAACAAACAAACAAACAAACAAAAGCAGCGAAGTATTTTTTTAAAAAGATATGTTGCATTTGAAAAGATAACCTGTTCTGGAGCATAAACAGCAATAAACAGTCAGATATTGCATGCATGATTTAAGGAAAACATTTAAATTGACCTTTAAAGATCCCTGCAAACCCAAACTATTCTGTGATTCTGAACATATCCTCAACTTTCAACAGGAATATGTGACTATGGTGAAGCATCAAAGCAAGCTCCAAGCCACTGTACAGCCAACAGGAGATCCCCTGGCAAGGGGACATACACTCTGAGCTGCAGAACACTAAAAGCAGATCCACAAAAACATGACCATCTTCCCACTACTAAAACACCAAAGAAAACCAAAGTCACACTCTGTGTTCTTATAATCTGTCAGTACACACGCCTCTGCCTAATCTGAATCTCTACATGAGGTGGTATGTATCCCTTGGGATATACAGGTGTACAGGCATCTGCTTTCAGAAGTGGAACACACAGACACTGGATCACCTCCACACCTACTCGCTGGAGGAACTGCCTCCTCAGTGCAGCAGTCCCCCTGCCATTACATGGTAAGGAGACACTCCAACTAACAGTTTACACCCTGCAACACCATGGGTTGGGGGTAACAGCACTGCCTGCGCAGTCTGAGGCACAGCTTGAGCCGTGCTTCACATGCAGAGGTCCTCAGGCATCAGACCAATATCATTGGCATGTCACTCTCGCCAGTCCCTAAAGGGCTTCTGGCAGCAGAGGAATATGTAGGTCATCAGCTCAGCGAAGGCATGGCCTGAGCACATCCAGGGTGCAGCCACAGGCAGCTCTGCCAGAACCCTCAGGCTCTCACAGGGCTTGGGCAAATGTGCAGGGATGGTTTAGGTGCGGCTTCTCCCTAACTTAGGCATTGGAAGTTTTTCCCAATGACACTGTAGGTGCCTGAGTATTGTGCAATACCTGACTTTGGAGCTGGCAAGCAAATAACATCTTATCTGTTCATGAAACAATTATTTTAGTGTGAGATAAGTCTTTTCAAGCCAGTGCCTGTCTTTAAAAGACCTGCAGAAGTCACTCCTTCATTCCTTCTCAATTTCTAACAGATAAATTTAACTAATGATATTGGCAAGAAAGTGAGCTATCAAAAGCTTACCCCCAAACCAATGAATTTTTGCGTTTTTTCTCCTAATTCAGTTGGTTTTGGACAAAATCCTTAATGATTAACATCAGCTGCTCAAAAAAACAGAACACAGTGCCCCCTTGAGTAGGCAGCAGTACTGATTTACTGATCAGGACCACACAGCATAAATGGAATTGATCCTCTCTCTCCACCCCTCCCAATTCCTGTTTGGAAAAGGACATACACGTTTCTGGTAGCTCCTAAGTTAACATATGAAAATGTCATGTTTTGTCTCACGATTACAACCTTCACCTGACTGTAATGAAGATAAGTTTTGTTTCTTTTAAATATTTGGTACTTCAGTCTTGTGCCAAAGCCAAAAAATACATCTGGTATCAACTTGTGACCTTAGCATAAATTAAAATTTCCATGTCTTCAGAAAAACAAAGGAACACTCCTTCAACTACTACTTTCTGACACAGTTATGGTGGTACTTTGTATTCTCAGTGTTTACAGCTTCTCCTCACCTTGCTGAGAAAGAGATGTAAGTCAAGAACATTTTTTAAGTAGTATGGAAAAGACTAAATGAGGTTGACAACAGGAAAAAAACCAAACACTGGTTCTCATTCATACTAACAAATCTTTCAATGTAAAAAAGTTTAATATATAAATAAATGCAACTTACTCTTATTTTGGGGCTCTTTTCACATTGCTGGAGTTGCGTGAAAGAGAACCAGACCAAATATTATTCAGCTGCAGAGAAACAAGGGCCAAACTCTGATCCAGTTTACATGGGTGATCATTCCAAGGAATTCCAGCATGGATCTGACTTTAATATTAATGCTAATATCACTTTTTTTACTTCTAGGCAGAATTCCATTTGTTTTAACAAATGGTCCTTTAATTATACTGCTACTTATTGCCCTTTTTTGGAAAAGCATGTAGAAAAAAACTAATCACTAATACATTTGTTGCTTATATTACTAGGATCAGAGCCTAGCCTTGCAACACCAAACAAGCTTTAAATTATCAAGTCTTTACACTTCTATTTAAGTCTTTACTAAGCCTTGACTCAGGCAGAACTAAGATATTCAGGGAGAAGATGCCCAAAACCAGCTTAAAAATCTCGTCTCTGACTACTGAAAACATGTGAATTACTTTTTCAGGCTAGTCTTCCCAGATTTTGGGAAACAAGCAGACGAGCTATATAAAGAAATATCAAAGAGCACTCAGACTGTGCTAAGAAATATCAAAAGCAGTTAAACTGCCACCATTTACCTATTAGCAATTCAAAAGGGCTTGTTTGGAAGATCTTTCCAACTGACAGCTGCAGATAATGTGCACTGCTGCTCCTGACAAGTGTCACCTGCTCAGATTGTCTAAGGTGGCAGATACTGCTTCACCCACAGCAGAGCAGCTCCCCAGGACAGGAATGCAGCGGAGGACAGGTGTGTGCCTCGGCCACACCAAATCCCTGCCTACCACATCAGCACAGATCCACCTTCAGCTATGGTTTTGTCTGTGAGCTGAGCAGCTGGAGAGCACGTGTGCTTTCACCCTTCTGCTGGCCTTTCCCAGGGGCTGGCAACATTCTGTCCTGAGGCATTGACAGTCACCAGGGATGTCACTGCCTGATGTTTCCCAGGGCTCCTCAGAGCAGTGGTACTCCATAAACACTTCTGGCTTTCAACACTGGAAAGCGCATGAATGAAGGCCATGGGTGTTCATGGCCAGAATTCCAACTATGGATAAAAATTACATTTTCTGAAAATAAATGGAAAAACCACAGCATTGACATTTGCTATGGATCCCTTTAAGAACATCATCCAGTGGATCATGCCTGTTCCCATGAAGAAAAGCAAGTATTCCTCAATCTTCCAATTATGGACAGTAGGAGAGCATCTAGTATTTTCTTAGCAGTTACAAGTGAGTAAGAAAAGTCAGAGTCATACAAACAATGCTGAGGTACCTCAACAAGGGTGTCCTAATTTAAATTATTCCTTAAAATAAAACACTCTTAAAAATTTATTGTAACTCCAGTCAATCTTGCATAGATCAATTACATTTCATTACCAATCTCTTTATTACCTGAAACTCTTTACATTTATTTTTATTTGTGTGTCTTCTGCTATACCATGAATGAAGTAGTCTTTAAAGGGATTAGGGATTTGATGGGAGACCATCAGAGAGTTACAAACAGCACAGGGATTGGAGGTCTAACCCTGCACCAGCAGAAGGAGACCTCTTGCTGTGCAGATTGCTACTGCATGGTCTCTCAGCCAAGAGCTGCGATCTGGAAGTGCTTTGCCTTATTGTGGCTTTGGGTAAAATCTGATCTCATTTCCGTGGAGTGGAGGACAAGAATAACTGCTATCATGTTTCCTGGACACGGCCCTGAGGACGTGGTTTTGAGGTGAACATGGCAGTGGTGCCAGGCTGATGGCTGGACTTGATGATCTTAGAGGTCTTTCCCAATCCTACAATTCTAGGACTGTATGTGTGCAAATGCAAACAAGTTCTTCAAAAAATTAAGTGCTTCAGTGAGGACAGGAGACTTTTTGAAGTGCTCATATCCCATTTATGGAATGGGCATCTCCCATTTCATAAACTGGAGCTGCTCTACAGTTAAAGAAAACGTTTCTTTTCATTTCTGCCAGTGCTGCACCAAAGACTTTGACTAGGTTGGAGCAAAGCTCAGTATGATCCCCAACATACCAGAAGACAGCCACTCACCATCTGTTCTCCACCATGGCCACAACTCCTGGAAACAAGCCCCCCGATAAAGGGCCCTGGCACCCCTTCCCGCAGCCCCTGGCTCCAAAGGCTTACCGTTGGGTCGGACAGGAGGGCTGCGGACCAAAGGGCTGGTGGATAAACTGGTGAGTACCATGGCTGCTGTTACTTTATCCATGTCCAGTTCTTCTGAAGATTTCCTGAAACACAGTGAGTGGGAGGCAGGAAACACATCAGCATATATTTAACTTTTGTTCTTTTTTTTTTCTCTTTAATACTAGCCCAAATCCTAAGCTAGCACAGTAACAAAAACAAGCCGCTGCACAGAGTTCTCCAAGCGTTGGTCTTCTGGAAACCTGCGCTTATCAAGACGCTTCTACAAGCAAACTAACTCAGTGTAAATAGGAAAACAAGCTGGAAAAGAGAATACACCTTTGTATAAAGTTTTCAGGATTACTGTGACTCTCTGTAACTTCGACTTTGTTCCTTTTTTATTTTTCAGAATTTCAACTATTCATATTCTTAGAGCTAAGTATGTTCTTAAGGCGGTTTTCTTCTTCTTGGATGAAGACACAGAGATGCAAAATTGGGTGAGATTACTAGCAACATTAACAACACACATTAGTCTCTGTAGGGTAAAGAAAAACCGTGAACTGGAACTAAGAGATGTGAGTTCGTTGCTTCGGCTTAACATTATTAACCTTCTCATACTCTCTCCAAAAGACTGATCCTAAATTTTTCCTGGTCAGATTAAAACCCAAATGTTTTAAGTAATTAGGAAACTGGCATAAAAACGGTGTAGGAGGGTGACGGAGAAAGAGAGNGCTGTTTTGCAGGTGTGATGGGTATCTGAGCCAGCATGATGGCACAGGTGACCACTGCTGCCTCAGCCTGGTCTTGCTGGGAAGCTGTGTAAGTCAGAGGAGAGGACATGGAGAAGGGGTAATAAAGGAAAGGAGAGCAGCCAGCTTCCCAGGGAAAGGAAGAGAAAATCTGGACAACAGCGAATGCCACCAGGAACCAGGATTCAATGATCCATTACTCAAAGAGTCATAGAGTTTTTTTTAGGCAATGAAGGAATCTTTTTTTTGTCTGTAAAAATGATATACTTTCTTTTTTACCCACAAGTAACTCTCTCACAATGTAGAATTTCTGAGGAGTCAATGCACCAAAATAAAACTACCAAACCCACTACGTTCAGCAGACTTTTGCTTTCCATCCTTGTGGGGACTGTAAATCCTTGTAGGATTTCCACCTTTTGGGCAGAATCAAAGCAGACAATTTTTTGAAAATGTTTGCTTTCAAACATATGAAAATCATCTTCACAATTCCTAGAGATCAAGTTAATTTTGTTCTTACAAAAGGCTACTTCACTCCCCCCACCCCCCCACCCCGGTTCTGCTTTGCAGGTCTCTGGAGATGTCTCTGTGCCTTGCCAGGAGCTCTACAGAAGAGACCAGGTTGTGTCTAATTTAAAGTCCAAGATAAGAAGTGGTCAGCTACCTGCTGTTTCCCATCAACTGTTGGTCAGTAAGTCACCAAGAGCAACAGGATATGCTGGGTGCACTCCCTTTTCTGGAATCCTATCTCACCCATCAGGTGGAAGGTTCATTAACTGAAAACTATACTACAGTCAAAGGCTCTTGACATTTTAGTGAGCAAACCTTGAACTTGCCCATGAAACAGTTCACAGCTGCTTCCTGGCTGATGCAAGGACCCACACAGATGCTGATGAACACTCTCCCACGCCGCACAACAGCTTAACTCTCACAACTGTCTTTTGCAACACATCAGTGCCTGGAACCGAAACACTGATGATGGTTCCTGCTGCGTTCTGATTATATCGGTAGAAACCCTTCTTTCCTCCAGCCAAGGCTTTTGCAAGGCGCACAGCAGCCATATGGTCATCATCAAGCACTGGAAAGGTCTCGGATATCTGCTGTAATCAGCTGAATCCTGAATCTGTCACCCATCAGCTCCACATGCCTGCAGAGGAGCGTTTCACTCAGAATGCCAAATTCCTTTGGGCTCAGAAGACCGTTCCTCGGGGTTGACATGGAGATGGCTACACTTTCTCAAGACCAACACTGCCAGATGATTTTCCAATTACCTAATATCCCAGTATGAAAATCTAGTTTCTGAGAAGGCTTCACCTGCTCTGTAGCCCACTCCTGCCAGAATACACCAACTGTCCCTGTGACTTTATCCAGTTGTGAATGAACCATTAATATCTGCATTTCTGCAACATACGAGGACAAAATGAGCACAAGTCCCTGATAAGATGGAGGAACTTATCCCTAGTGTTTGCAATCAGCTCTCCAACAAGGCTTTTCTGCGTGTGTGGCAACAGGACTAACATGTTCCCATCCAGGCCTCTGCAGAATTGCAAAATCACACTACACCAGTTGTTGCAAGTGTTTGCCAAGTTGGTGTCAAGATGTCAGAGTCTAGACCCAGAGCTAATCCCAAAGTTTCCCCAAGCAGTTTATAACTAACTTCTTCTAGCACTTCTGATTTTTTCTCCCCTCTACAATGACAAGCACTGCTGTTCTGAAAATCTAACCCTTGCTCCAAATAATTTTACAATGTCCCAAAATTGTCAACATTGACATCTGTGCCTAAGGTGAAAGTTTTCACAAGCAGGCAAAGAACAGGAAGAGTCATGAAAACCCTTGCCATTTCTAGCCACGCTAAACCACACTTGCAATTACTGGAATCCATTTTTCTTCCTGATCCAATTTATCAGGCTAACAGCCCAAATAAAACAAACTTCGGACTTTTTCTCTGCCCATTTTGAATGACAGTCATTTTTACTATTTACCACTCCTCAACTGCATCCAGCAAACAAGAACACTCTGCTCATACTTCCTAGCCACAAGAATTTTAGCAGCTACAAGTGCTGGCTTATGTGACTCTGCTCCATTTTTACAGTTTGGCTCATATATGTAAACACACATATTTCATATATCACTCAGTCAGTACTGCAGCAGCAGCAGCAGCCTTTGAGATACAGGCAAGTCATAAAACTGAAGACAGGAACCACTTAAGCCATCTGCATTTAGTCAGCATCACGTGTGAGTTGATGCCTTAAGACTGCCCCAGTACTTTCCAGCTTTCTCTGCTTGAAAGCTGAACCTGCACACAGCTGTTTGACAGTATTTGCACTCAGAGGGGAGAATAACTTGTTTGTTATGCATCAATTGTTCCCAAAACATTTATCCCACCATTGCTAAGGCGATTTTCTGTTGACTGAAATCATAAGCCCTGATGTTACTGTTATTAGGTGTAATGAAATTTAAATCAGTTGTAAGATCATCTACTACATCAACTACGAAGATTTCTTCTTCTCCCTAATCCCACATCCCAGTCTCCAAATGCCATCTCCCAACCTCTGGATGGATGTATTTGTGTCAGCCCAGTCTGCATTTGAGAACAAAGCAGTTTTGGATCCTTTCTTTCCAAGCGTTTGTAAATCCAAACACATGAAATAGCCGAATTACAGTGAATCAGCTGAGATATTAGCAGCAGAAGTTACAGGTCCTTGGAGACAGACCTTTTACCACCACCTCAGGTCTCTTAGCTTCATGTCTCCCTGCTTACTCAGCAGGGAGAGTGGTTTCACTGGATCCCTGCAATACACTAATCTAGCCAGCCTGGTCATTAAAAGTCTCCTTTTCTTTAACAGTCAAGGCCAAATCAGACTTGGTTACTACTCTTGATCAATCCTTTCCTTGATTTTGCTGATGAATGTATTGCTTTTTTGATAATAATGTATCAATGTTAAGCAACCATCACATTTTCCCCAGTCAAAGCCCTAAAGTAACTACAACCACTCTATAATGAGTAAAGATGAACATCATGCTACAAAATATTCTTAGTCCATACAATACTTTGCATTTACAGTAATACTTGGTCACCATCTAACAACTCAAAATACTGACAGTACAGATAAATTACCTTACTTCTTGCTCTTGCATTTGATTGCTGATTACGGAGATTAAAAATTACTTGCCAAAGACAAAACCAAAAATTACAGAGAGAATGATCCATATACATAGTCCAAGGTCCTCAGCATTCTTTAGTAAAAGCCTTAACTTTTCACAATAAAGCAAAAAGCAAAGGGAAATATTTCCAGACATTATATTAAATTAGCATAGTACTATAATCACGTATCTCAGAACATTGAGAGTGTTACTATTTACACATTTAAAAAGAGAACTGGTGTTTGATATCTGAAAGGGCGATACAATAATAATGCACTAATTAGAAGTTAGGGATTTCTGCCTTTGCTCATTGTGGTCAAACATAAAATCAGCATTTTCCACACTAACTTTATATTTGGAGACTAATTCATATGCAAAATGAAGGGCCTGGCCTTTCTTTGTTTCTGCTGTCCTTCTTATATACAAGCAAAATTTTTTATACTGACAGCACCTAGAATTAATTAAGATGAAAATACAAATATAGGGTCTTTTCTTCTAAAATACAGATATACCCAAACTTTTCAAGGAAAAAAAGAAAAATACATCAAAGACCACTTAAAGGTTCTCCACCTCCTCCTGGCCAAGCTAACAGATTTTGCGATTCTGTTATTCAAAGGGCCTTTGGAAGTCTGGCTGGTGTGTTAGAGCCCGAGAGCACTTGACAGAGTTCTCAGTAACTGAGACACTGACTTTCTATTTGGACTGTAATGCCTTAAAGACAATAAAAAGTCTCCGCACATCAGTCCTAAGAGATGGCAGACATTCACAGAGTGGTTCTCAGCATCCCAGAGTAGAAAATACGTTTAACAGAATTGAAGGGAAAGTGGTGTGCAACATAGGCAGGTTTCTCAAAGTCTTTTATTTGAACTTGCATCTAGCACTGCTCCACAAAGTATGGGCCTGTTTTTACAAAGACGTATTTCTCTATTGTCTCCACTGACACTAAAACTTGACAGAAGAGAATCCATTCATTTTTGCAACCATTTTGTAGATGTAGATATCCAAGAAATTGCCGTATTTGATTCCAAAGGTTGGCTGATGTACTCTCCCACACACAGGGCTCTCACTCGTCTCTCCCTCTGCTGCTACAGCCACCTCCTCAAGCTAGATGCCTCCCAAGCCAGGTGTGTCCCCAGGAGCACCAGGAGCACCTTTCCCAGTGCCATTTCCTCCCTGCGGAGGCACAATCCAGTGATGCTACCCCGGCTGCTATGGAGGCTACCACCACACCAGGCCTCTCCAGAGAGTGCTGGCAGAGCTGCACCAGCAATAAAAAGGATGTCAAATTTACTGTGATTTCTGCTGTCTGATGTAAACACATCCCACGTGCTCTGCTGCTGCTGCCCCCTCTGCAGTCCAGCGGCAGGAATAGCTGCTTTGCCTCCTAAGGCTCCCCAGAAAAGTCCGCTTAAGTTTTGCAAAACAGATGGAAAATGCCTTCTTCATAGAAACCTTTTTATCCCTGCTTTTTGAGCAACTTGTCTGACTTCTTTAAAGATAACTGAAATTTCAAACCTATCCATATGGAAACAGGATTGAACTCTAGATCTTGCTATCTGATTTACAAAATATGGGATGCAGTGTGCTGGGAGTGGAGAGGGAGAGGATGGGTAGTAAAACACTGTTCTCTTTATTGGCTGGTGATAAGATCTACAGTTTTAAATGCTCTGCACAAACGGGAATGGTGAGGCAAGCCAAATTCCACACTGGGAGATAAGCTGCAGTTTACAGGAACAATTTATTCTATATATTGAAAAAATTGATCCAATGAATAATTTTTACTTTTCAAACAGCTGCAACCTATCAGGAAAACTTATCTGGCAATGAGCCCTTGGGGCAATGACTGAAGCTGGAGTATGACACGGAAATTGTCTGCTTCGAAACAGAGCAATCAAATAAAGGGTAATCTCGATAGACTATGAGTGCAAAGCAAAAATTAAATTCAGAAAGGAATAACAGAACCCTGCAGAGAATGGTTATCCCTTATGGTCATCACAGATCTTAAAGATTTTTGGGGAAGATTTTCTGTTCCATTTTCTCTACTTTAAAGGCCATTTGCTGATGCAACAAATAACTCTGTCTGCAAACCAAGTCTCAATAGTGCCCTGAAGCAACAGCCCAATTATTCCAAAATGTTCATATTCCATCCCTTTCCTGCCTGTGCCTTATGCTACTGTTCTAGTTTGTTCACAGGTGCGTCCCCACTCATAAATGAGATCACTTTGACAGGGTACTGTTTACAGAAGGAAAACTTCACAATTCTGATGCTTTCCTCAGGGAAAGGGGCTGGATCACATGCTCAATGCAAAACAAATTACCATGCTGAACATGAAAAAAGATGGAAAAGTAACAAAACAAAAAGTACAGAAATCTTCTTTAACTTTTGAGATGAATGATTAGCTGAAGATACCCTTACAGCAGATGCTACAGTAACTTTGTTTTTCCCAAAGTAAGAGAAATTGCAGGGTCAGAAATATTTTGCTCTTCCTTCTTTCCCTCTCATCTATTGCAAACAACATGATTCCCACACTGTATGAATGTCTAATATTCCCAAAATGTGTTTTATAATATTACTGCATATATACAGTTCTAATGCACATATATGGATAATTTGTTTAGCACAATTTGTCTCTAAAAAGTTGCTGTAAGTCAAGTTTAAAATAATATTTAACTTTTTTTTCCGCCACACATTAAAGTATAATTTTTTAAAAATAAAATATACGTTGATTAAGCACTTGAAAAAACCTGCAAGTCCTCATCTCACCAAATCAAAGAGCCACAGGCATGTTGTTCTGTTGCTACATATATCTACTAATGTGAACAAGATGGCAAGCATTTTGCTGAAATCAAGTCAGTCTCAAAAATGACACAAGGGTTAGTTTCTGTTTATTGTTACTATTTACATGCCATTCTTTTGAGCTTTCCAATTCCTTATTTTTTTCAAGCAAGCAAAGAGAATTGGAAACAAAAAGCCACTGACTCTGGACAATGCTGTCCAGAGCTGCCGGTACTGCTGAAAGAGATCTGGAGACTCCAGGCAAGAAGCACGTCTGAGAGGATCCTCTGCTTCCTGCCAAAGTGAGACTGTACATGCCAAAGAGTGGAACCATTAAGCAATTGTTTCTATGGCATACATGAGCCAAAAGGTCACAGCACTGTGAACTATCTTCCAGGGGCTTCTTTGCTATTGCAGCCATTCAGGAGACACACGCTATGGTTCACCTCACAACTGGTTGGATTTCTGTCCTTCTCCACCCATTAGAAACCTGCTTCAGAACAGGGAAGGCACAGAGTTAGCCCATCTTGCCCTCTCCAGTCCTGACTTCCCTTCATCTCCCATCCTTGGACCAGTTCTGCAAGGCTACATGGACTACAGCACCTGAGATAGCTAATTCAAAGCTATTTTATCTATGCACACATCCACAGAGAGCATCCAGGTACACCTCTCTTTCCATTTCCCTGATCATCCTACAAGCCTGTGTTCATCTCTTGTTAATAAGAGTACATCCATCATGAGCAAAGCTGCTCCAAGTGTTGTTAATATGGTCTTGTCCACGTCTTCTACAAGGACACTGTTATTTCCCTGTTTCTGCTGAAATTTCTATGATTTGACTCACAAGGATAGCTCAGCCACGTGTAAGAACAGTAGAACCCCACTGCTGTTCTCTTCATCGCTTGTTTACAACTCATGAAGTTGGAATTATCTGGTGCTAATGAACTTTCTTCTTTTGAACAGGTGATGAAAATGTTTCCTTCTAAATATAGTAACATACATAACCGACATTTATCTTTACATCCAGCCTAATTACAGGCCAGATTTTAATGCTTTTCCTTTCTTGGTTTTCTTTTTCTCAGGAAAGATCATTACTGAGATAGCAGCACTTCCAGATACTTTCCAGGTGGAGCAGGAGGGTGTATGGTATAAATATCAGTAATGCATAAACTCGCGTTTATATGTGGGACTCTACAGACCACTTGGTCCAGTACTCTGCAACACTGACTATTTCAAAGGAAGATGCAATAGGGATATTCCCACAATTAATGTTTCATCCTATCCCCATGAACTACAAATTTCCTTACACTCAGTGACCAGATTAAAAAAGCACAAACAGAACATGCTGGATATTCCAATACATCTTCTATCAGCTATGGCTCTGGATAGTCTTCTTTTCCTCACTTTCTCCCTCCTCTGTCCATTGTCCTCATGTCTGGGCTTCAGTCATGTTCCAGGGCAGGGAGTAGAGAAATCTAGTTACATTATCCAGGAGACAAATACTACCTTGTAGCAGGTTTGATTTAGTTACTTCTGTGACTGTTCTGCTGTTTTCAAGCTACCAGACAAGGAGAGCAGAAGCTCTAAGCTCATCATTACTTTATTTAATATGACACTGCCTCCTATCAATTGCCTTTTTGATGTGAACATCCCCAGGAACTTCAGCATTTCTTTACATCAAGCTCCTTCCATGTTTATCAAGCCACAGTTCAGGATACACCCCACTGCTGAGACGTGAAGGAGTTTCGGAATGAAAATGTCTCAGTCAGCCAGAGATCTGACTGATGTACTTCATAGCAACCCACAGTTCCTCCAAATTACACACGAGAGATACAAAGCGAAGCCCCTGAGGCTATTCCAGTGTCAAGTAACTGCCTTTGCCAATTTTATGCCATGATGACTCAAGAGACAAGCTGATGTTCTGAAAACACACTGGCAATGTGCTGAAGAGCTAAAGAAGGCCTGAGACCTTCTGTTTTAGGAAAGAGAGTGCTAGATTACAGACTGAAATAGATACCACCACATTAAAAATACATTGTGCAGTATGCATCACCATCTTGCACACACTCTACACCATATAAACTTGTTTTGGGTGACACATAGTTTACCATTAGGTCTTTCAGATTTTTCAGGCAGGTTGCTTTTTGTTTTAGATCTCGCAATTACAGATGAGATGTTTCTGTTGTTTGCTTAGCACCTGAAACTTCAACTGGACATTATGAACTGTGAAGTACCACCATCAGATAATCTCCAGGCCTAACCAACACAGCGTCTTTAACAAGGACATCTGACCCTGAAACAAATAGGGCACAAAGTCATCTCTTCACCGAACCATCTCTTATAAAGAAGAACTGTATATAAGTCAAACATCCATCTTTCTTTTTGCTTTTTAAACAACTCTTCAAACCTTTCCAAGGTTCGAAACAACGTACTTTCTTCCAAAGGAGCCAAATACAACCTCGCAGATAGCCATCTCCTCATCCCATGAGTCATTCTTTTGCTGCACAGGTAAGAACTAAAGATATGGTTAAAAATGATGGATACGAAAACAGACACTACAAAACAACAAGACTTGAGAAGATGAATGGACAATAAGGAAATGCCACTGAAGCTTTTGGGCAGAGTAGGACCTACCAGGCATGAGCCAAAGGTGCCTGACACTACACATCCATGTTGAAGTACCACTAGGGTTGCCAGCTTTCTGTGGCTGAGCAAGCCATCTGCACAGTCAGTGTGTGGAGAAGTCGGGGCTTTCGAAGAACACTGTTCCCCGCACGTACACAGTACAGCATGTGCATGTGAGTGTCAAAGAAATCCCAGGCAGGAATAACTGCACCATAATTTATGTATTTATGTACAGCAGAGCAGTATCAACAAGAAAATGAGAAAGTATGGACCATCTAGACAATCTATTCTAGACAGCAGCCAGTGTTCACTGATAGCAGGTATTAGACTCCATGACCATATATATTTCTTCACCACTCAACACTAACCACTGCACTGAAGATGCTCCTCCTTAACAACCCCACCAAAGATGAGTCTAAAATAATCTCCTGTAGAAGGCCCCTCCTTAGTCTGAAAACAATTAAAATTGTTTCTGTATTTCCCAGCTCAGGATGTTCTCCTAGGGTACAATTTTCTAACTGATAGATGTTTGCCAGGAGCAGTGGTGGCAGATTGGTCATATTTTTTTTTTCATTTGTGTAGTATTGTTAAGTGTCCGGCATCCCAAATAATTAGAGTTAAAAACCACAACACTAGACCTAGAGCTTTGCTTTTAAACTATACCATGTGTACAAGTCCCAGTGTGAAAAGGGATGTTTCACACATAGATCTGGTGATGTTGCAGCTGGGAATGATCACTCTTGCTGCAATAGCATGAACCGAAAACGTTTGTCATGGTAGGAAAAACAGTACCACTCATCACTACTTTGCATTACACCGCACTAAGGCCATGAAGCAAGATGCCACAGTTCACTTACACTACGTGACACTATAGAATCTATATCAGACCTTCAGATCTACCTTAAATTAAATAAGCATTTCACCTTTTACCCCACCACCACAATTTAAAGTAGATTTATTCACTTATGAACAGTTCTAGCACCCAAAAACCAGCAGTATGGTGATGATTCGTGATAATTATGGATACACAGTGGTTTCTCTTTAAAGCTACTGGGAAATCACCTAATCCCTCATGAAATTTCTGAGCTCTGGTTTGTCATATTTGATTCCCTTCTTTGAGGGAAGTGAAAGCATTGCCCTTTTATAGAGAGATGTCAATGAAAAACAAAACAAAACAAATATAGTTTATCATAGAACGGCCTGGGTTGGAATGGTCCCTAAAGATCATCTAGTTCCAGCGCCCTTGCCGTGGGCAAGGACATCCTTCACTAGACCAGGCTGCTCAGAGCTATGTTGGTTATGTTTCTAAAACACACGCAACAATCCTGGTGGAACAAACTGGACCTGAAGTTAGGATCTGATCCTGTAACTGAGACAACTGCAACACAACAATACCAAATCATCAAAAAATAAAGGTTGCATAGTCAAGCACAGGGTAGGTAACACACAATCTGAGAGCAGAGGAAGGCTGATATTCAATAACCTGCAATACACAGAACACCTTCCAAAGTGGTAGAGGATGCAGAAAAAGCTGGAGGCAGCTATTACCACATACGGTTCTACTGGGATAGTAGGAGATTTGGGCAAAACTGGTCTGCAAATTATTGCCCTGCTTGTCATTTGTTTCATCAGTGTCTCTACCCTGTAGATACACTGTATTTTGTGCAAATTGGCACAAACTGGTCTGCAAATTATTGCCCTCCTTGTCATTTGTTTCCAAGCAGTTTACCTATGATCCGTAACACCATTGTAGGAAATAACCAAAATACATATTTACATTTAGCGTGAAATAAAGGCAGAACTTCATAAACCATCTGGAGGTATGAAAATAAAAATGGATTAGGAAGTCCTATGAAACTTATTTTTCATAAAGCACTGTACGCATACAAGATGGTCAATTTAGACGGAATAAGACTGAAGGGAGGTATCAGGAATATTTATAAGTAATCCTGATCTAAATGTTTTTCCAAGATGCTTTTAACATTAAACATTCATTGTGCTATAAAATATGTTTGCTCTATGAGTCCACGGCTTTTTGTTGTGTTTTTGTTTGGTTTTAATTACTTGAATGCTTTGTATTGAAACAAATGAAACCACTGACATAATATGTGGTAGCAGAAGAATGCATCTGGCTTAACTCTGCTGTCATCTTTAGTGTTCTTGTTCTGAATTCAACCTTTTTTTTTTCATTATAGGAAACTACCAAAACTGTGGCCTGCAGGTATCAAAGGGAAATTGAGAATACACCACCCAGCCTCTGGTTAGTACTAGTTCCAGCTTGTTCCCCAGTTTGTTCTTCTAGACAGAAACACTTCCTTGGTAATGTACGTATTTGTGTTAGTAGCTGTTTATAAAGCCACAATATAACAGTGCTGTACAGACTCAGTTGCTGAATATGTTCCTGTAGTTTTCATTAGAAACACGCAGCAAAACCTCCTCACCACCTTTTTTTTTCATTATTATTTTGTCTAGGAAAACACTGCTCTCACAAATATTACAAGCGATAATTATCATGACATAAAACAGTCAGTCACTTATTGTGGGTCTGGTATTACGCTCATGTTATCCATTCTCAGACTTCCATAAAGTTACTCCTGCTGCTGAGAGAAGTACAACAACAGCCGTAACGGTCACCAAAAGAAATCACACAAAAAATTAACTTCATTAACATCTTCACCACTTTCCATACTGTCCTTTGCAAGCAGTATTCTGTACTAAAATACAGATGCATGTTGTAAAAATCTACTGAAGTCTTACTGAAATGTCCATGTTACAGTTGATACTACTAACCTTATTTCTGTTTCCATCTATCAAAGACAACACAGACTTTAATGACAAGAAGGCATAGTTTTCCATTATAGAATTCAAATCTCTTCTTCCTCTCCGAAAAAAAGTGGACTCTTTTCCACTGTTAGTCAACAAAGTACAATATTTTCCACCTTTTTTTCTATTTTCATACAATTTGCAATGGCCTAATGGTCTAGTTTTGTCTTCAGATCACAAATGTAGAAGCGGCTAAGCATGTGGAATGCTCCACACTAACAAATGAGAGTATTTATGTCACAGAGGCATTGACATTTACACTTTTTGCTTAAATTATTTAAAGAATTCTCTCCATACATGACAATGGCACCTCCTTCTTCAGACTGTAGTCTCAGAGAAGCACTATTAGTTTACTCTTAAAATTATACCTGCTAGAAACCCTGGCTCGGAAAGCTGGGAGAAGAAGCAAATGCAGTCACGCTGCACACTGTTAGGCAGACTTGCCCACAGTTCTCATAAATTCAAACATCCTCACCCCTCATCTTAGTCCCTCTGTGATGCTCTGCTCCAGTCTTTCTACACTCCCTTTTCGTCCTGACACCAGACTTCCCCTAATATGCCTGTCTTTTCCAACAACCATCAAAGAATTTGAGGAAGAAAAAACTCCCTATGATTTAATGAAAACTCTAAGGTTAAGGCAAATAAAGACATTAACAAACAAATAAATCTTTTCATGAAACAGATTAAAAGGAGAAGCTTTAGCCTGTGAGCAGCTGGCAGTCAGGTTTTGGTGCCTGCTTAACATCTGCTTTCATCAAGTCCTCTCTGCAGTCCTGGATAACCACAGCCTCCTCCGTGCCACTCTCTGGGGAGCCCCCAGTTGGTGTGTTAGCTACTTTGGACAAAAGAGACATGGCCTTCATGGAGAATGAGTTACTTCTTCTTGAGTCACTGAAAGCAGCATTCACCTGACAGCAGGTTTTAATACAATACAAACATGAGCACTTCCACAGGGGGATTACATTACTACCCTGCAGATACACTGTATCTTGTGCAAGCTGGCACACTGCAGCTATACACTATCTTCGCAGAACACTATGCCATTTTGAAAATTTACCAGTTTTACTTAAAGAATAAGCTATCTTTAGAAGGTCCATAATTTCTGACTGGTTTTCCCCCCAGAAAAATGAAGGTGACTGAATTTATTCTTTCTCCATTGCACATCTGAATACAGATGTAAAACTGCAATGCAGCTGCAGCTCTCCAGTGGAGTTGACAGCAGTCTCATCTCTACCATTGTTGTGGTGGATCACAGCCTGCCTGCACTCCCTGGCTAGGCTGTGGCAGAGTTCACAGGGAGGGCTTGTTGATCGGACCCTGCCGCATCTCCCTGCCCTTCTGCTTAGGGCAAGAGACCCCTGAAGCTCCCAGAACACCTCTGAAGCTCCCAGAACACCTTTCCCTGTTCTCCCCAGTTTGCCCAACTTTGGTNGCAGCGGCCAGGGAAGGACGCGCGCTCCCGGCCACCGAGCTAGCCACACACAGCCGGTGAGCCGCGATATACCATCACCCTTTGGCTTTTAAAAATAGATTAACCATATTATCTCCCTCTTACTTCCCTTCAACAATCTTTTCTTATATACACACAACCTTGACTCCTCCCCTACCAAGCACAACTCATCAGGTCGCCCAGTCCCCTGGCTTGCTTAGGGTAATTTTTGCCTTATTTCACCTCCAGCACAAAGTCCTCATATAACTTGCCATTAAAGAAAAGATGTAGGTAGGAGAGTACTCCTGGATCCCCAGTATGATCTACCTGGCACAAGTCACTATGGAGACGTGTGTGACAATGTGCCCAGCTGTCCTAGGTTAAAAATAGGTTTATTCTATTACCACCTCCACAGCCGTTAAAACAGCTGGGGCACTGTTATCTCCTGCTATCCGGGGGCCCATTGTCTCTGCTAATGGGCCATTAAGAACTCACCACATGACTCATGAGTTATCTCATCCCATTGTAAGAGGCTCCACCCAGGGGGGAGGAGCCAAGCATTCCCACCTGAATATAAGCTGGACTCTGGGACACTACAGTACCTCCTGCCTACTGGATCTCCAGAGGACAAGAGCCTTCACTAGACCATCAGGACCTTTCTTTCTACTCGATCAGCGCTTCAGAGAACCATTTCATCTGGACGGCTACCACTACCCTGAACAGGGTGTCAGGTTGTATTCTGACTCTGTCAGTGGGTACTGTTGTTGTTTATATTAATAAAGAACTGTTATTATTTTTTCTCATATTATTGCCTAAAAGCTCCTTAATTTCAGAATTATATTAATTCGGAGGGAAGGGGGGTGCATTTCCTCTTCCAAGGGAGACTCCTGCCTTCCTTAGCAGACTCCTGTCTTTTCACACCAAGACACCAGCAAAGAGCTCCTCTCCTGGGCAGTGGGAATTGCTCTCTATCCTTTATGTGACAGGATTTTGCTGTTTGCACAGCAGATCTAAGCAGATGAGGAAATTTAGGCCAGTTTAGAGCATGCTGGGAGTAAGCCCAAATGGTATCAAGTATATCTTAGTAGGCGTTTCCTTTTCTCAAATAAAGATCATGATAGTCTTACAGCCCTGACCATTGTGGCTGCAGCTTCAGTAGTAGATTCAACTCACCCCTTGGTCTGCATTATCACAAAGGTATTGACCTCTGACAGCACACACAGATCCCTTCCCAAAATATCTGTCTGCTCCAGGCACTACTCCACATGGACAAAAGGAATAAAACTGTTTGACTTGGAACTGTGAGAACCATGGGTCTCGCAACTTGGCCAACTAAAACAGATTAAAACCATATTTGTGACAAACAGTTTGGCAAAAAAAAGGTGGCATTTCTGTGCTTCAGGGATGACTGCTAACCATGAAGAAATACATAGCAGAGCCACTGACTACACCAGCTGGACATTTTTACTCATGTTGTCATAATGTACATGATCAAACTGGGGCAAAATGGGAACAAAGAAAAAGAGCCCATGTGCATGTGCACATAAAACTAAAAAAGTACAATTTTGTTACTCAAATTCTCTTTTTTTTTGTTGTTCTACATTTCATATTCCATCCCCTTATGTAAGACCTTATAGTTGAATTTCTTATTCATTGATTACATACAAAATAAGATAAAGAATCAGGCACCTGATTTGTAAATTTGTCCTCCACTTATAAGGAATATCTTAAAAAGATAAGCGCTAACTTATAAAGCCAGAAAAAAACCCATAGTCACACGTTTGTGTCTGTACATGATCCAGAAACTGACTTCCTAACAAAAGATATTCAGCTATAAACAGCAATATGCAGAGCGTGATAAATCACTTTGAAGCAAGCATTTGTAATGACACAGCCTCCAAAGAACATTTCACAAGCAAAAGTATTATTAAAACAGCAACACATGCTTTCAGACTGATTTCTCTCGGTCTCAGTTTGCAACAAGGGACTTGTTTTGAAGATCTGAAGATAAACTCAAGGGCAGATTCGGCTTGTGACAGTTTCCGTACGCCTGCTCTCCTGCCTGCCCTCCCTGCTCACTGCTGCGCTGAAGGGATGCTCTGTCACAAGGGATACATCAACCAGCCGACCAGCAAGGCTGTTATGCAACGCGTCCATCTGTGGTTCCTCTGCTGGCATTGACTGCTCGCCTCAGGAAAGCCAAGAGTGTCAGCAGCCTTGCTTTGTGAAGACTCTCCTTGTTCTTTAAATAACTCTAAGGATGACGTTTGTGTGACTCCTCGCTGCCATACCTGGCTCATGAAGAGCCGTGCACGGAGTCCTGGCAGTACACCAACTGCATTGCCCCAGGGACTGCATTACTGGGAACTGGGAAAATCCTGCCTTTCCAAAGCAGAAACCCAGCAAAAAAACCACAACACCCAACAGAACAGGAGGTGAAAATGCAACAGCTTCATCCCTGAGCATTTTATTTTACCTGACTCTTCATCCAGGCTGACATCTGATGACCAAGCATGTTTCTGGCTGAGCACAGACTCAGCCCAGGAGGAGAAAGAGAAAGCTGCTCCCTCCTGCTCCCCCTGGTCTGTCAGTGGCCCAAGCATGCCAGCATGGGAATGTATAAGACTCCCACTGGTTTGAAGTGGTATGGTTTCTGTATTTCTTCCCAGATAATGGGACTGCTGGTAACTGCAAAGATTTGTCCCCAGTTTAGTGGTATTTAGATAAACACACTCCTAAGTAACATCTACCCCTTAGCCAAAGGTGAATAATTAAACCCCAAAGATTTTCAACTGGATAGTGCTGGGTGCAAACACACAGTCACATCAAAAAAAGAAAGAAAAAAGCTTCGGCCAACTTCCGTAATTCACACCTTCCCTCAGCAGACCTCATTCCCAAGCAACATACCTGAGACAAATTTAAATACCTACCTACTAATGTGAGAAGAGACAACTGTAGCATAAAGCTACATGTGTTGAGCTGTTTAAACATATTCATGTGCTGTCAACTTCAGCAGACAGATGTTACTCTGGTATCCACACTCAAGAGGACCATGTCTGAACCACCTTAATCACTTGATGATGGACGTTCTATCAGAAATATTATCTTTTCAAAATACTTAATGAAAATCTAAAGCAAAATAGAACTGTGTTGTTGCATGTGTGCCCACACTCATGCTTCAAGAATAACCAGTAATTTGGGACACACAACCCAGCACAACATTGTAAGGACCAGTTTTTCAGAATTATCTTAAAGTGAAAACTTTCCCAAAAAAAGTTAAAAAAACCCCAAACAAAAAGTCATTGCAATCAGTTGTTGCAATCAGACAATGTGATCAACACAACTTCACACATCCCTCTTGAATCAAAGATGTGCAGAAGTAAAGCTGGCTTCATATTTTAGCCTAGAGGGCATCTGAGTTCTTCAGGGAAGCCCAAATGTCTTGCACAATTCTGCTGTGGTATTATTGTCATGGCGAACTGTCAAGATTTCAGATCAACTGAATGCAATAATCAAAAAAGCAATCACAGCCTTCATTTTTTGACTAATCTCCTAATTTTTTATTCCTCAAGAATAAGCAGTCTCTTTCTCAGCTGATTTTTTAAAAAAATACCATTATTGAGAGAATCAAAGAAGATTCACTAGAATCAGAGAATATGCGACTTTAGAAGTTGCCTTCACATAAACTTTCACAAATAACTTGAGTTTAGAGTAAAATACAGCAAGCAAAGGCTGTATTCTCACTAAATATAACATGGAACCGTACTTCTTTAATGTGTGCAATATGTTCTCTAACACTGCAAAATGTTTGCAGAAGTAATATCCAGTATTTCTGAGTTGTTATGAGTGGGTTGGGGGTTATTACAATATCAGTTAAGAAAAAGGGGCATTTGCTTCAAAAACTGGTAGAAGAGAAACTGCTATTAAAGAGAGAGACTTTATCTAATGATTTCTGGCACAGATCCGCATAACGTCTGTTCCCAAAGCTAAATCACAGGGACAAAATCTGTGGGGTCAATATTTATTTTTGTTAACTCGAGCCTCACTTCAGCTTCAACTTCTATGAACAGAAATCTGTAAAAAACAAACACTTAGAGAAGCTTTTTTGCAGCCAGAATTTTAACTGTACTTCTAAATCCAACTGTGGAGTATCCATTTTCCCAACTTTTTTTTTTCCCATAGAAGCTTTTGTCCGATGAAAATCATGCATCTTAGAAGATGACACTGCATAGCTACTCGTATAGTCCAGAGGATTTCAGCACATTTACTGATTGCATTCTTCCACATTAGACTGCTGGGAAAAATCAGTAGCTGAAATTTTGTTTCAGTAGCTCCCAGTCCTCCATACTAAAGAAAAACCAGACATGATAAAAGGGGTACTCTTTTTGGCCCCCATACTTGCACTCAAGAAATATTTCATTAAGTTATATGTTGCCTTTTTATTCTTAATTAGGATGTAATTTGACAAGGGAAGTTTAACAAGGTGAACCTCAGCTTGATAATGTGGAATGGTAACTGATTACATACTGCTTTTTAGAATTCATTTATAGCGGTGACAAGAATATAGCTATTGGTGGAAAGAACAAATAAATACCTGCTCCACTCAGAAATCAGCTGACAGCCCTGGTGACCTGCTACTTGATTTAATTTCCATTAATTTTCCACCGGAGAAACTCCCAGCAGGGAACACAAAAGATTCAACAAGAAGTTTCTACAAATATTTGGCTCCTTTACTCAAGCAATCCTTTTTCCTGTGCTGTTTGTAAGCTAAATGTGCTAAAATCAATATTTTTGCACATGACTGGCTATTCCAAGCCTCGTGGAAACAACCAAAACACAGGGTACCTGCAGTGCACTGCACGAAATGCTTCAAGAAGTTCCCAAATTAAAAAAATTAAATGGTCAGCTAATGAAAACTATGTATTTTCTTCAAGTTGTCATAAATATCAAGGATCTAATCCTGTAAAATTTCGTTTATACCAGGAATTCTACCAAAATTAATCTCTTTTTTCCCCTCTAAAACAGAACCTCCATCAACCCAGAAAATGCCTGTTTGGCATTTATTATAGGATTAAAATGTATCAGTATTATGACTTAAGCCCTATAAAAGGGAGTTTGATGAATTACTTCAAATTTATTTATCTATTTATTTATCTATTTAAGTAAATGAAATGCGAAATTAAGCAACAGCTGAGTGGATAAATTGCTATGCACTTCTAAACCAGGAAAAAAATGCTCCCATTAATTTAAAACACCATTCTGGAAACCAAATACTAGAAATGGCCACAAGCAAATGTGCACGTCAGGTCACTCTGAAATAGTAATTTTCAAAATGTGAGCTCCTGAAATAATAACTAAACAGGAGCACAACTTAAAATACATGTGTACAACAATATTTATTTATTTATTTATTTATACACACACAGACACACAAGTCAGCTCCAAGTTAGCAAGCCGAGGTCCCCCCCAGGTGAGATGTTTGGTGCTGGGGAGAAGGCAGCACAACAGCACCGCTGCTTTCCATTAACATGACAGCTCAGGATTAGGCTCAAGCAAGGGAGCACTGGGCACGATGCCAGCAGATAAAGTCCAAACTTGCACCCTTCATCTTCCAGACAAAGCTCTTACAACTACAGGAATCTGGAAATCTCAGCTGCACCTCAGGAAACCAAAACCCAGCCCCGAATTTTAAAACTGCACCCTGTTGAGGAGTTTGTTAATAGATGAAACCAAGTGATGGTTTCCCTCCTTCCACCCTCAAACTCACCTTCTCCCATTACACCTATAGGCAGCGGTACCTTAAAAAATACGGCAAAACCCAGAAAAAAATATTCAGATGGCTTGGGTAACAAATCCAGGACATCCATGCCTGTATTTAAGCTTTTAAATGTAGTAAAATATTGCCTCCAACTTGATTATTCAGCTTCCTGGGTACAAAAAAGGTATAGTTGAGAGCACTGATTATTCTCACTCTCCCGCAAGCCACTTGCAATCACACTTGATTTGTAGTTTCCATATGCTTAACTACTATAATTGAAGGATGCTTTTTAGACACAGTTCTGAAACCAATTTGTATCTTTATCAAGGCTAGCAGGAAAGCAGCACTACCTCTCCCTCTGCACCCCCCTGCTCAAAGCTCTGCATTTTATCCTCAGTGCCTAGAACTGCGTGCTTGTCGGTGCAGCACCCAGGTCTGCTTCAGCTGTAGGATCTGCACTGGAAGTGTTGGTTGCTCTCAAGAAATTCTTCTCTCACAGAAACCTTTCTCACATTTGGAAATGAAAGGTCTTTAATGCACCAGTATGTTTTAGAATCTACTGCCATAAGCAGTAAGTATGTTTTAAAAACACTCCTTTCGAGGATTTTTAAAACCAAAATACATGGGATACATAACACTGAGCTTCAGTTAAAGGATGGGTTAGAAATACATGCAAAGCTGTCTGATACAGGGTGGGATTCAGGTGCTATATGCCTGCACTCCTGCTACTGTCAACAGAAACCTGGTCACAATAATTAGCAAAACACAAGACTGGACACTACCAGCACGGTTAAGCTTGGGCTTGCCTAAATTTAGGAATCCAGCATCTTTGAGATGCTCTAGCATATTCTCCCCTGTCCCCCACAGTCATTAGCTCTGTGTGAATCACATCCAGAGCTCCACACAGGCATCTCAAACACCTGACGGCACCTAACATGGCACAGGATGTTTGTGTCTGGCCAACTCCTTCTCCCACTTCGTGTTTCCTTCAGGGTAAGATGAACTGAACTCAAAGTCAATTGGCCTCTGCATTGAGGAGATATCCTGACCACAACAGCTTACGCAAGACTTACATTCAATCCTCTGAAAGGAAGATCCAATTCTTAATTAGTTTCTTCAGTATAGCAAAATAGTCCCAACTTTACATACAGAAAGGCAGAAGAGCAAAGGAGTTTCCCCAGCATCAGCTACACCACCACAATCAGCTGGTGCTACCAGCTCAGTAGTGAAACACAGAGCAGATCCCCCTCCTCTGTCACTCCTGGAGCCAACAGCATCCCCAACAGCATTTCATAGCAAAATTTACAAAACAATTAATTAAACTTTACTTCCACAAAATCAAGGTGTGGGCTTGTCTCAAAACTTCTAAATCTTGGTAGCAGGCTTATTTTTGCTATTGTCTCTGAATGCAAAGATTAAGTGCATCCTTGAGCACAGCTGTACAAAACATGCTGTAAAATACTGGAAACTAAAAAATGTTGAAGATGATTTTTTTTTACAGAGGGACATGCTGGGTTATTAATGCTGAAGTCATTTTGAGTTCACCTCTGAATAAGTGTATTTTGACACTGCTCCCATTCATGGTGTGAAATTAAAAGATTACTATTTTGAAAATATAAAAGCTGGCATAGTATACAATTTGTCTGTCACAGATAAAGCTGACTATAAGGAAGCCAGCACTTAAACTGCAAGTCCATTTGCTTTTCTCCAGACTTTGCTAATGCTCCTGGAGTGGGAGGACAGGAAGCACTAGCAGGCTCCCAGCTGAAGCATTTTATAGGCGCTAAAGAGCTGTTACCTGCTGCCCATGCTTCTAGAATATTTTCATGAAGTTGAAAAGTATCCTGCTGCTTCATCTGTTCAAGTTACAGAGACTACAAGAATTACATCAAGTCCTTCTACACCTTCAGCAGCAGAAGTTTTTTAAAAACCCTCCTGTAGTACTGTATACAGAAAATACTCTTCTCTCTTCAGAGAAGAGGACAGCTAGTGCAGAATTGCCATGCTCTACCAGGCGGCAGTAATTTTTAGAAAACAATTATTGTCTTACTCAACCACTTTTTGGTGAACTGACTGACAAACCAGCTTGACCTTTGGACTGAGTTATTTCCCCAAGCAACAAGCTTTTTGAATATTATTGCCCAGCAAATCGTTCATCTGTTTCTTCACTTCTAGGATATTCAGACTGTTCCCAGACCCCAAATGCATATCTGAAAGGGAGACACAGTGCTTTTAGAGCAAACCCACTGCTTACTCAAACTCAAACCCAACCTCCACTTTATTTCAGATTTCCCTGTATTTGTATTGCTTACTGTCCTACAGCTACCAAGACAGATCTATCTACAAGAAGCGGCTAAAGCACCTTACATCAGGAATGTAATCCTATAAAGCTGTTACAGACAGCAGCAATAATAAGAGTTTAGAAGTACAGAAGTTCACCCCATCCTCATCTCAGAAGGTAGGTGCTGCACTAAGGGAGAAGGTACAAGGTACCTACAAGAAACCAAAATAATGTTGAAGATCTGTCTTGCTTCTTAGAGGGGTCCTGAAGTATTTCCAGATGTGAAGCATAATTCACCCTTTAAACATGACATCTCAACCTAGCATCTAAATCTTTGGAAAAATCTGTTAAAATGCATTTCTGGGAGAATTTCACTGACTCTAAGCATACAAATGCAGTAACACCTCTAGCCTGCAGCCAGGCAGGAGGCAGAGTACAGCGGATGCAGTTCCCAGGTACTTTATCTGATTTTTGAATAGCTGTTCTGACCCATTTGCAAAATGGCATGGTTTCTGATGAACACCCAGACTGGATCGTGAGACATTTTAGGAAGCTAACTTCCTTCACAGTGGAAGCAGAATTTTTTAATTATTTTTTTTTAAGTTTGTGCACAGAAAAGCCTACCCTATCTTATATTAAACGCAGCCAAATTCCTGAAAATAGTGAAAGGCGAGCCTATTTAGTTCTCAGGTACTTTCTTGTGGGTTATTTAAAAAAAAAAAAAAAAAAAATCTTAACATGGACTCTAGGAATAGAAGAACACGCTTATTTTTTCCTAACAGCCCAAGTTTTAGATTTAAACTATTAGAAATTAAAATCCAGTTATTGAGGGGAATAATACAGCTTCGCCAGAGCTACACTGCATCTAAACAAGAAACATATATACATACACACATTAGGTCTACATACCCACCTTCCACAAAAAAGGCAACTCAGATTGCTGCTGAAAACTAGTAGTGCAAAAATGTTAAGGAGCAGAAATGGGGGGAGAAAAAAAAAATACCTGCTTATCCTTTTGGGAATGGTAGACATGCCATTTTCTAACAACACTGGGGAAGCAAAACAGAGAGTTCACTCTTTTGTTTTGCACTGATGCTTGTTTTTATTTAGTAGAAGCTCTCATAGGTCTTTAATAATTCATAACGCAGTGCCTGTTGTTCAGTTCAAGAAGGGAGCCTGGAGAATGTTAATCAAACCAGAGATGAATTGGCACAGCTGTAAATCTGCAAGGCCCCTCCCCGATGAGCTCATCCCCTAGCAGTGCAAATTAGAATGACATCATGCTTGCAAACCGCGGGTGCACTCACACTGCTCCCTGTCTCCTCCTCCCCACACAGGATTTCTCCAACTTTTTCACGCAGCTTTTTCCCCCCAAAAGATCATTATAGTGATATATAGGTAGAAGGAACAGATGCTGGAGGACCTGCAATAAAATCATACGGTTTGTCCTCTTGTATCTGTCACAGGTCCAGCACAGAGAAGAAAGATACATCTTTCTATTTAAAGAATGAAACTCCGTATTTATCAGTCGAGCTGAAAAAAATACTTAAAAAACATTAAAGACACGCCTTTGAATAACATCTACGAGTACTTTACGAAGTACTACTTCTACTTGCTTTCTCACAGAGCACGCAATTTGATGACCTTTGGATCACAAAAACACTTTAAAAACCAGGTCTCAAAGAGATATATTTGTAAAAGAAAATGTTCATACAGCCACGCTGTTGAAATCTCTCATTTCTCTAACCCTGTTTCAATCAGTCAAGAGACATTTAAGGGATGGATATAAAAATATGAAACACACATGAATAATCAGAACCTATTAATAACGGGTAACAGACAAACTAAACAGCTAATAAAAAGCCCACAGACAGAAATAATGCAAGGGAAAGAAATGCTCCAGGAACAATTTTGATACAAACCTGCAGAAATCCAAAGTGTTTTCCTATTTGTCCATGAACAGGAGGGCCAGTTGCATTTGTTTACTTTTATGAATATGCTAGCCGAGGTCCATAACAAGCTTAGTAACTTCCAAAAGTACAGTAAGCATTAATATTAACAAGCTCATTTAGGTCTATTTCATACTCTTCAATAATTAAAGTTATTATTTACTGGAGAAGTTTATAAAATTACTGATTGCAGTAGGAAGCCCAGCTCGGCTGTCTGATGCAGTCAGCATACCACTCAATGAAACTAAATTGGAAACACCTCTCAGTCTCATAGCATCCACTGGTCTGGTAAACAGCCCAGGCAAAGATCAGGTTTCTTTCTTCTCACTGAGTAAGGACATACTATATAAACTCCCACACAAGAATATAATGGGGAAGAAATATAATCTAGGGAATTTTTTAAACCCTATCATCACATATTCCTCAGAAAACACACAAAAAGTATGCTTTCTGTGATTTTAAAATCTTACTTTTCCCCCCTTTTTTTATAACAAACAACTGAAGTCAACATACCCAAAGCTAAGTAATGTAGTTTTAACATGTAGTATCACCTTTAAGTCCAGATCAAAACCAAGTTTCTGCTTCCTGTGAGAATGACAGAATGTGGCTGCTCGCCAGTTATTTTTCCAAACTCCCAGATTTTCTGTGCTTCATGTTGCCTGTTGAACTAAGCTCTCTAATATCCATAGTTTGGAGAAAAAAAATAGGCACACAGTGGATTCTTCTAAGAGATGTCTGAAGAGCTTTGCAGACAGCAATACAGAGGAGAATTGAAACAGGCCTCTGAAGGAAAAGAGTACAGCTTCTTAAATGCACAGGAAAAATAGAAAATGAGAAGAAATCAAACACAGAGAAGCTGCAGAATCAGCACACTTGACAGTGATGAAGGATGCAGGGCAGCAGAATGCACCCAGAAGTCATCACCACATGGCCTAAGCCAAGAAAGATACACCACAACACGAGAGGTCTCCCAGACACGCAGGAATCATGGCTGCTCCTGGGGAACACAACTGGGGTATTTTCAAAGTGATAGAAATGCTTGAGAAGCACTTGAAAAAACCAGAAGGAATTGGTTAGAGGTCACACGGAGAGGAGCTGCAGAAGGGCCAAGGACCATTACAGCCTGACACAACCTGCCTGGTGTGAAAGCAGAGGAGGAAAAAGGTCTAACTCTAAGGTTAGAGAACTTTTTTATCTTAAACAACTTCAATACTATAACTTTGCATAGCACTTTTAGTGTTGAATACAGTGGTGTCATTCCTGGACTAGGACCTTTTTCAGATACCAACAGAAAAACAAAACTGAAGAGGTTCTTTGCTCAATAAACTGTGAACTAATTTTCCCGTAACAACCAGGACACCTTGTTATTCCTAACTAATACAAGTCCTGATTACATTTTCAGATATGAGATAAAGAAACCTAAAATACATACACCCAGAAAATAATAAATGCATTAACACACCCGTATTTTAGCCATAGCACTGCAAAGGTAAGTGCTGCTGCACAACACCAAGTCCAAGTAAAGGACTGCAAGCACACTATGGTTCCACGTTCTCCCAGTAGGGTTATCCATCAGGTGGAGAAGTTCAAAGCTCTTCTGGTGACTGGCAAGTAAAACATCAGAGGCTCATTTCACAGGAGGGCACAGTAAGGCAAGGCCTGACCCCCTTAGAGGGGTAATTTCTGTAGGACTTTGGGACACGTACAAACATGGGATGCCACAAAACAGTGCCTGCACAAATGCTTAGGCTCTTCCTTCAATTTCCTATTCCAAGGAATCCTGCCTAGCCTCCCTATGTAAACAGCTGCACTTTGATATGCTCAAGATTTCAGAAAATAAGACTTCAGCAGAGGAAAAAAAGCCAAAACATCCCTTCTGATCCAACTGCAGATTTTGAATCTTGTAAACAGACTCTGTATTATGAAGAATTGGAAATCTCCCATGTTAGCATCAAAGTATTTGGCAATTAGCCCCCAGATCCAAATTCTGTAGCTTCATTCTACCACAGTTTGAGGAAACATACTTATCCTTCAGTATTTACTCAAAATGTCAAACAGCTTGTACCTCTCCCTTCTCCACACTCTCCCCCTGCCCTCAGCCCCTCACTGGATGCCTGGAGTTAACCTGGACAAAGTCTAACTAGAAACTTTAGAAAGTTTAGATGAAACAACAGATTGTTCGATCTCTCTATGCTATCACTTTGCCCCAGAAGATGGTAACAAAATGTGCCAATAATGCCTCTGCATAAAAAAAGAAATTTTAGACTTGTAATTCAGAAAAAAACCATTTAATCTAAGTTCTTCCGCATTTTGTTTCCATTTGCGCGAAACAAATATTTAATGCAATTTAGTGACTAATGGCAAAAAATTTTAGCCCTTACTGCTTGATAAGCCTCTCCAAGCAGAAAATATATACATGAAGAGTTACAATACAGAAAAATTCTATTGACACAGAAGATGTTTTATTTCTGTGGCTTTCAAAGGATGTACAGAATGACACCCACTTGGACAGTCAAAATGACAGTGCACTTTCATTACTTATTATTAATCTTTTAAAAATAATCTAATTCTGTAAAAGTTATTCTGAAAATCTATGGAATATAAAACATCTTTTCTAAGGAAATGAAGGCAAATGCAACTTACTTACAACGGTTTGAAGGATGGTTTACAAAAACCTTCCAGAAGTACCATAATTGCATGCAAAACTTGCTTATGTGGCTTTTTTAATAATGAGATGTGTTAATTTACATTTCTTTGATCTGCATAACACAAGCTCAGAGCCAAGGACTGCTGCCAGTTTCTCGCAGGCAGGGATCTAATCCATAAGATGCAAGATGGGCAGGTGCACCAACACCAGCTGCAAAAGAGAGGGCATGCCCAAAACCAGAAGAGGGAAAGCTGCGGTGTAACATCAGGGAGAAGTGGCACTTTAAGGAATATCTAAAGATCTCTGGAAAGATCTGGTTGTGCAAGCCATCGAAAACACACAGCTGGGTACAAGGGAAATTTATACAGAATATGCAAGAAAAGGACTTTTGGGTGAAATAACCAGAAAGACTTCAGGAGCTATGATGGTTAGAAGTAAACAGAAGTGGACAACAAAGAAGGATAATGAGCAAAGAAAGGACTATGTGCAAGGTGGAAGTAAAATCATGGCTGAGAACAGAATTTTCACCCCAATGTAGGTCCCAGTGGACTAGGAAACACATCCAGATGTGAAAATGGGAGAGAACAGATCCCCAGGGAACAAAACTCACAATCTGTAGGACAAAGCTAGAAAAGAGATGGAGGCTCCAGCAGAGGGGCTGAAATGCCAAAGGGCAGAGCAGAAGGGCTCCCTGACTAGAGCAGGATTTCAGAAAAGACAAAATTGCACCTTCTCACCAGACATTTCATTTTTCTGCCTTTACAGTTTCTCTTCGATGTGCCAGTGAAGCACTATTAAGTATTACTAATAAAAGAGGAAAGAGAAAATCAGCTCAGTTCTTGTGCTGGCCTGGTTAAACAGGGAAAATCACCAGTTCAGCAAAGCACAGCTCTACTCAATATGAAACACTCAAGTTACTGATGGTTCTAAATATGCTTACTCTCCAGTTAAAGATAAATACCACCAGCATAATCAGGAGAAAGCTTTCTCTGCTCTTCTAAGCTCTGCATGTCCCTAACATCTGCTGTAAGAGAAGGTTCACATTGGTTAAATACAGCTTTTCCAGTTTCAGTAAGATAAGGCAATACTCTGTTTGGGGGATCACTGCTACTCTAAACTTAATATATTATCTGCTGCTAGATAAACAACCAAAGAACACTAATACACTACTTCAGACCATCACATCAGTCATTAAACACGACGTTTTCTTCAGCTGATTTATCCCTGCTTCCTTCGTCTAACAGCAGACAGTCATATTTCAAACACAATTTTGTTTTCTTTGGCTCAGAAGCTTCCATTATGTGGACTAAAAACGATGAGTTTACCTAATGAGATTAGAGTCCTTTAAGCATTTTCATGCTAGTCAATCCTTATGATGGGATGCTTAGGTTGGAGAGTCTTGCTGAACAAAAGCAAAGCACTGCAAGAGACCAGCAACATACGGTGTAGGAGCCACTGATGCTGTAACAGAGTCACTTCTACCACTCACTGTGACAGCGACTGACATGTATTCTTCTGTCGTACTGTTTACTTATATATACAGTATATATTTACATATAGTTATAAAATATGCACACATGCTCTACACCCCATTTTAACTCTCCCACTTCTAGTAATTCTTCATGTGGCTTAGGTTGAAAAGTGCATAACTGCTGAAAACAGTACATATGCTTTGAACCCCCCATCTTATAGTGGCAGAGAAATTATCCAGCTCATTCCTGTGGCTTGAGCTGTGGAGAGTATCAAATGCATGAACATGTATTTTCTTCCCCCAAAAATGTACACGCTGCTATTTACTTTTGAATTTGGGTGAGGTGCAAGGGTTGGTATCACAGACGCTAAGCTCCTCAAAAAGTAAGCTACAATAAAAGAACAAATGATGCTTTTATTCTTCTTTTAAGTCTCAACTGCTATGAATCACACTCTTCTGTTTGAAGACCAATATGACTGCAAAATGGGCTTTAAACCACAAAAAACCATAAAAATCTCTTCATTGCCAGACCACTGTTAAAATTCGCTATTTAACACCTATACTGGACTGATCAGAGAGACTGGCAACAACCTAAAATTGCTATGTTGGAGCAGGACAGACAATCAGAATCTATTGCCAAGTCTAGCAACTCCCTTGTGTCAACCAAGACAATTCACTTAGCCCATCATTTTCAGAAAGTGGATGATTCAGTTTGATAAAACTCATGCACCAGTCTCACCACAAAATGCCTGGGACAACTGCAAGTCTGGATGCTCAGCTATTCTACAGCCACACTTTAAGTAACTTGCGTTAAACACCTAAGGAGAAAAGGTTTTAAATAAATAAACTACATTTTCAGAATCCATGCTTTTGACCATCATTTGAATCCAAATACAAGAAAAGAAAAACTGATTTAACATCTAAGAGAAACCAAGGACTTTTCCAAGGTCATTAGGCATAAAGGCAGGAATGGCACAGATTTTTTGTATAAGAATGTAACACCTCATACAGAGTAGAAGGTATTTTGGTTTGTGTTTGGATCAGAGGTTTTTCCTTATTTTTCAAGTCAACTCTGATGCAGAATTTTGGACAATGGACTTTAGATGGGAAGTGTAAATGGGGCATAAATGCTGGGCAGCCACTTCCTCCTGCTGTATTGCTTCTTGAACATCTTTAAAGTGGTTTTGCTTAGTGTTCTCAGCTTAGAGCACATTAGTGTCTGTGCAGCACTGAATCATAAAAATGCTATACAAAGATCTATTATTTTTACTGTCAGCCCAGCTGCTATCCTATACTCACTGAAGCAGACCTTTTTCCCTAAAACAGTCATCTCTCTGTGCATGTCTGAAGTTCAGTTAAAAAGCAAAAAATCATCTCTCCTAAATTACACAGCACATTAATTAGCTGTGCTGCAGTACATAAGTACATAACTGTGTGCAGACACGGACAGGGGAAAATAAATGGGAAATGATTCGCACCAAATGTAGTTAGTAAAGCAGCCATTCTCAGAGCAATTAATTCCTGGAGAACATGAGTTTCAACTGGATGATGCACTTGAAAATACCTGGGTAATGGTCCTTCACTTTTAACAGTTGGTCATCTGTTCAACCATGCCCAGGTCTAACTTCAATCCAATTCCCACAGAAGACAATCAAAGTATTTTTGGACGGGGGGAAGGGAACATAGAAGTGACCCTTGAGCCTAGAGACTCATCTAAACCAGAGACTTTTTGAATTCATGTTCACAAGGCTTTACAGATATGCATATATATTTATCTATATTATACACACATATACACGCTTACATAAACGTATGCTTCATCAACACTGTTTTGCAATCTGGAGTTTGTCAAAACCTATCTAGTGCATCACTATTCAAACAAATAGTAATCAAGTTTCAAAGCTGCACAGATGGATGGTTGCCAACTTCCCTGTTCCTTTAGAGTGTAAAACAATGCTTCTGCTTTATACCTTCTGTAAACAAACTGTGTTCAAAGCGCTGAATCCTCAAAGCAAGCCTCCCTCACTGCAGCAGCACTCTGCTGTTGGGAGCCTACATACATTTTGGGGAACACAGAAGGAAGGAGGTGGGTGCAGAAAGAGAAGCTGAAGCATACTAAGCATTATAAAAAAGAGACTAAGTTTAAATCACAGAGCTTGCAGTGGTGGTAAGACTATTGCTTTGCAAGTGAACAACAGATATGCCTTCTCTAAACTAGTTTTAGTGCCATTCTTTAGTGGATGAAAGTGCTTTTCTTGGCTTCCAACCATACACGAACTACAGCAGATTGGGTCAGGTCCGAGCTGTGCCCATACATGGCATCAATGTGGAAAAACAACTGCTGGATTCAGTTTTCAGAACAGGTTACTTCTATCAGCACACTAAAATGCCATCAGTCTCACCTGGTTATTCTACTCACTAATCTCACACAGGTACTGAACCAGCTGTGGAGCTCCTCTAATTCTCTCCCCTTCTGTGTTAAAACCAGAGAAAAGAGGCAGAGTGGGAAAAATAATAATAAAACCACAGAAAACACAGATGCTTAAAAGGCATGACCAACAAAATTCCTCATGAGCAACACAGAAACCACAGGCATTTTTGGTTCCTGTTTGCGATGTGCTCAAGGGTTTCCGCCACCGTGTGTCTCTGCTGACTGGTGTCAGTCCCGCTCCCATCCAAACCCATCGCAAACCTGACCTCCCAGCTTCCCGGAGGGTGCTTCAATCCCTTGCCCTTCGCAGAAACCCAGAGCCTGAACATCTATGACACAATTAAATGGGATGATCACCCATGAGATGCTCATTTTCAACTTTATTCATGCAACCTATATCAAAAAGCAATTGGATAAAAGGCATTCCTTCCACTATGTAAAACAATTGCAGAGAAAACAAATAAATAAATATAAAGAAGGGGTTGTATTGTTCTCCATGTCTACTACGGTACGGGGAAGAGGCAATGCATGCAAAAACAATGAAGGTTTTAGCTGTAATTGGAAAAAATTATAGCAGGAAAAATATTTAAATCTTGGAACTGACTGCCCTTCTAAATGATGACCTGCCAACAGGTACAGACTTTGAAGAACAGGTTAGACAAACAGTTACCAAAAAGGGTAAATACTACTGATCTTGCATGATCTATACGCCTCATAGAGGATTTTTAACCTATGGTTATTCTATTCCAATGCCATAAATCGTATTATGCCAATATCTATCATATCTTCTAAACACATCACTAAGGCAACAGTATTTAAGCTACCAGTGCAGTAAGTGAGCAATTATTTGGCAAAGATGATGATACAGGAAATATGGCAATACACCAGAAATAAAATATGCAGTCATGCATATCCTAAGCGATAGAGTTTAGGCATATTTTTTAAACAGAACATTGTATGAGTTTAAGTTTGTTAAAATCTGTTAAAATATTTTCCATTAAAACAACATCAATTCTCTCTATCAACAAGGCGAGGCTCTGCAGTAACAACAGCATATCCATTTTGCCATCAAGATAAACTCTAACGTAAAGAGTTTACTCTGTGTACTTATACACACACACGTTCCAAGGAAAATCTTTATCAATTACCACCTAGATTTCTCTAATGTTTTTCATCTATTCCACAACCTTTCACTTCAAGTTGGGTACTGCAGATGATGGTCACACCTTGCTTTCACTGAAATCAGCTAGGGAAGCTGCACGGCAGCATCCTCCCTTGGCTTCAGCAGAGCAAGAGCAGCCCACTGCGTGTACACCCTGGCACTGCTCACTCCCATCTCCAGTCCCTGTCTTCCAGAGGGAGCTGCCCTACTGAGTTACAATGAACGACACTTCCCGAGAGCCTACAAAGGGTCTAGTTTTGTGTGCTGGGCTGAAGCAAGGTACCCTTAAGCCTGTAAAACATGATTTCCATAACAGATACCCACTCACATTTGTGCAGAACTGGCAGACTCCTGTCACTGTCTAGAGATAACTGTGTGTGTTTTGTCTCAAGTATAGCGTGAACAAACCCAACTCATCAGACTTAGCAATATATACTGACAAAACTGGTTTAGGAACGGAGGAAATTAGCCATGTGTTCATAATGGTTGTTCTCCAGGCTTTTGGCTGTCTATCTTTCACTTGGCTTGTGGGACTTGGTTTGGGATTCTGTGTCTGGCATTTTTTAGTTTGGTTTTTTTTTGTTGTTCTGTTTGTTTGTAGTTAGAAAGACAAGCTTCTTCAAAGTCTAGTGTTTTCTTCAGGTTGTACTGTTTACAGAAATGGGAAACAATTTGTCCCTCACTGCTTACATAAACAAAATAATGTGCATGTTGTTTGTGGTCTCACCACAGGCGTTACTCAGCAAATTTTAATTATCCTGTTGGTGATCTAGTGTTGTGTAAAAACATATCCTAGCATGTATACACATCTGCCCTTGCTTTTTAAAGTCTGTTAGTTTTGGCTTGCTCACAGACATGAAGATACTTCCCACCAACCAAAGCAGACTTTGAACTTTTGTCTGTTGTTCACTGTTCTCTCCCAAATGAAAATCGGGTATAATCAGCTTATACATCAAATGTTGATAATTTCATGAAAATAGTAGCAAAAAAATGATGACTGGGGTCAAGTATGTAGTTAGCCAGATTTGCTTTTTCCCAGCTACTTCCTTCCCTCCATGGGCTTGCACAACTCTCAGAAGCCTTCCTTCACAATGTGGTGGGGCAGTGAAAGGTTGCTTTGGATACTTTCCAGGCACACAAATACACCTAGTGCATAATATGGGAACTATGTAACTCCTTAATTAAGCATAATACAATTTATTCCATACACAGTTTATAGACTACATCACAGAAACATAAGATGATTTGAGGTGTATCTTTTGCAGTGGAAGAAAAATTTTTTCCTCACTGGAACTGAAGGGAATGCTTTAGAAGAGCAACTGCGAAAAATGCCAAGTGTTTCAAAGAAGGTGAGGTTTGGAGAGTTGCTGGTGGTCTTAAGGGATTGCTAGAGAAGAGGCATACCCACAGAAGGAACCTGGGGAGAACAAGTGGGACGACGGGAATACACAGGGAAAGGGGGAAGGCCACAGAGCACAGTGAGCCAGATTTTACAAAGCAGGAGGGCACTCTAGGCCAGATGCTTTCTAAATTCCCATTATATCAAGGGATACATTTAGCTCAGACAAGCTTTAATTTTAAAAAGTAGGTAAGAAAGGCAGAAACATACAGAATGGCTAAGTATTTTCCCCCAATATAGGAATGAACAGGACAGCTTGTTTTCAGTTCTGAAGTACAACTGAAGATTTTATCGTCCATATTTCCTGTTTCTGATACATTTGTAGCAAGTGAGCAAGCCATCCTTCTAAGACCACTGAGAGGCAAACAGCAGTGAACAGTACTTTAAAAGGTACTAATGACACTGAAGTACTGTGATGAATTGCAGCCCTGTTATAAGGGTTGCATTTTACCAGGAATATACACTAAAAACTACCTAGGAGCCAGAGTCTCCTCAGCTGCACCCAGGCAGCCCCCCCATCTTGGGGGGGATTTCACTGGTGAAATGAGGCCAACATCTACTGCTGTGGAGGCTTAGCTGCAACCATGACTGAGAGGCAGCAGCTGCTGAGACCTCAATCCCTGCCCCATAGAAGGAAGCCACAGATGGATGGGTAGCACTGGTAGGTGGGACATCCACTGAGCCCTCATGGCTTCTTTCACAGCAACTGTGTATTTCCCTGGCTCTCAAATCCAACTCCTCGCTGCAGAAATGCTGTCTCTCATATTCCTCTGCCATAATAATGACAGGCAAACTCAATTAACACTGTGAGCAGTTTGGGTGTCTGCACAACAGGTTGCCAAAAAAAATCCCAAGGGAAAAAAAAAACCAACCAAAGATAACTAAGAACATTTGTTGCATAATGTAATTCAAAACTTCTATCTGTAGGACCAATACAAGACATGTTTATTATGTCTTAAATCAAGATGTGAAAGCTTGGTTTTGAACTGGTTTAATGGTAATGATTTATTATACATGCAATACATATCTAGTTTGGTAAGCCCCATATTATGCATTCAATGCAGATTTTCTCTTCAAGCTTCTTACCGAGATCAGAACATAATAAAATGACAAAATTGTGCATTCCCCTGCAAATAATTTCTTCAGAGATTAGCAAGAGAGTAATGTATCCTCCTTTGTAATACCGTGAATTTCTGTCAACATCACCATAAAATATATACCACAAAATACAGTAAGTGTAACCACAAGCCTTTTTATGTGACATATTTTAAAGGGCTTTCAACATTGATTAGATCTTTACTACTGCTGTTATTATTCCTGTGATCTAAAAGTACTCTAGATAGGTACTTGACGTAGAAACATTAATTTAGAAAGATTAAATATCAGGAAGGCATTTCTCAGGATACTAGAGATGAGCACACAAATATGCCACCAAGCAAATGCTTACCCCCAATTTTAAATATATAGATAGATAGACATATATATGTGTTTGTGTATATATACACATCCATAAACCTATTATTTAATAGCTACTCTGCACTTACTGTGCAGAGTACTACTACTCAGTACTACTGAGAACTACTCATCTGTAATCTTGGAGCCAAGGGCCCAGTGAACCCCATAAAAGCAGCCACCATTATATAAAATAAACTTAGCAACACTGAGAAGCAAGAGATAACAAACATTCCCTATATTAACAGCTTTTCTTTTAGAGAGAAGAACAAAGCATTTAGTCCAAGACAACACTGACAATGGTCCATGACTTCAGCATGCAGTTGTGAGGAGTTAAGCTAGGAAACAGCGGCCAAAATATTCTTTCTAAAGCATCAGCACAGGCTTATAAGGAAGTGACATCAAACCTCTTTTTCACAGACACTTTTCATTACAAAAAAATATCAAAATAGGCCCAGCACACCCTCTTCATCATCATTTCTCTCCTCACCCAGCCAAGTGAGGAATCTCCTCACACCAAGCCATCAGGTGACAGTGCAGTACGTGGCACTGTGTGTGTGTATAGGAGAGTAGTAAGTGCCTTTTTTAACACCTTATATCACTGCCTGCCTTCAAGGGAGGAACCAATTGGACATACACAATGAAAACAAAAGAGATTATCCAAATTAACATACACAGCAGGGAGCAGAAGCTTGGGAACACAGGACGGGATGAAGAATGTCCTCCACATACGAAATTAAGACTATAAAGTATTTAACAGAGGTTTTCCTGGGGAAAGCATTACCTAAACACACGCTCTACACTGCATCATAAAGCTGACGAAAATGACAGTACTTCTGCTACTCGTGGAAATATCACCCTCTGTTCTTCCTCAAACAAACAGCCGTGACATTAAGTTTTGGGTAACAAACCAAATCAAATTAGGAACAACAGTTACAACAACTTACAATACAAGAATAACTTACTAAAAGCATCAATTGGCTATTGACTCCATTTACCATCTGGAATACTGCCATTACTATCAACAAATACAAGTGTCAACAAGGCAGCAGCCTCAGTGCAGTATGCTGGTGCTGATGCTGCAGAGGACAACTATTTCCACAGGATAACACAGCTCAGTTGTCCAGCCATATGCGGGCTTCTCGTAGGCCCCTGGAGAGAAGGAAGGACAGCACCCAGATACCTAGAATTTAGTATACTGTATAATTAAGGCAACACTCTGCTACAGTATTTTGGCAATTTTATTCTAGACTTTTCCCTCAGTTCCCCTAGAAGGCTATCACATACGCAGCCACTAAGAGAGAATGGTTTATCCCCAAATGAGAATGAACAAATGTTTCTAAACATTGGTTTTATGCAGAGTGTAAACATACGTTTGCTTGGGAATGTTAAGTATTTTTAGCAAAATGTCTCAACGTATTTCATTTTTACTCTATTGACGGAAGAGCAAAGAAGCAAAGTACTTTGGGATGTACATTCTCTGCTGAGACAACTAGTAGCAGAAGGTCATATTCTAAGCACAGTTTCCCCCAGTCCTCTGAAGATGCTACTACCTCTGTTCAGGTCACTGGGTACCAAGCACAGATGGGCTGAAGCCACAGTACCAGATCACCTGCAGGAATTCTTACGGCAGAATTTAAAATAGAGACCCATGCAAAATTGCAGAGCTCTTTATGTATTGAGCTTGACTATCATACTTGAAGAACAAAAACTATTTTTTATTGTTGGTTTGAGAAAACTGTGATCAGGTTAAACTTTTGCAAGCTTCCAAAGAGCAGCCGTTTATCCAGGTGTAGAGCCAGGCTTTCCACACGTAGTACTGGTGTGATGCAGTACCATGTTACTGAGTGCTGCTTCAGTAACAAAATCAGATGGTATCTTTCTTGAAAGACTAACAGCTGATCAAAATTTGTAGAGGCTTTACACAGACCGTGTGTATCCAGAATCACTTCTGTTCCACCATGTTCTCAAAATGATCAGGGATTTGAGAGGGAAGAGTTATAGATTATATTAAATTATGCAGATTAGTAAAACCACAAGAAGATGGGGTTCTGCTTCAAATAAAAATATCCCTATAGAAAAATCTAATTTACATATATACCCTAATGTAGATATTGATATTTAAAAGTGATTAAGTGCTCACTTCTTTGACAACACTCCTACTGTCACAAAATCTGAAGTAGTAATAGGCAAAACAGGTATCTGATGCATACAGGTAATCATACAAATATTTCTTATAGTTATTAATATAATGGTATAATTCCATACAAACCAATTATACAGCTTACATACTACATGAATAAAAAAGTCACAGGAGTTTCATTGTAGTGTAGTTGTCTTAGGGATACAAACAAAATACTTATAACTCCCGGTACACACAACGCAAGTATATTACTATAAATGGAGAAAAGCAACACTTTCTATCTCATTTTTTCAAAATGTGCAAAATGAACATTTTCATGCATATGATGCTAAAGGAGTTAAGACAAAAACTTCTAAAAATATTTCACAAATAACTGTCAGTGATACAACTTCTCTCAGAAAGGGAGGCTTTGTGTCTTTGATGACCTCAGTGATACAACATCAAATACCACTGAAGAAACTAGAATATTTTAATTTTATAGCATTTAAATAAAATTATAGCTATGAACATAGCCATGATGTGTGTAATCTGTGTCACCATATATACAGTAGCCCATTCTTGCACGTTTTTCACAGATACACAAGTTACAAACCATGTACCATTAACTTTTTTCTTTTTCTCAGCACAGATGGCATTTCAAGAGGAATTTTTTTGTGCCACAGCTAACACAAACCACAAAGAAATTACTCTTATTGAATATTGCCTGCTGCTGGAGAGTGTTTTGAAATTACACTCCATTTTTAAGGGAACTGAAGAGCTGAGAACAAGCCATGCATTCACATCAATGGCTAACACAGAGAGCAGCAGTGCTGACTGAATGCAGCTCTTCACAAACCAGTGCCTAATGGTCGCTGCAGATTATGGACACATTTCTCCTCTGTGCCACTTTTGAGGAATTCATTGAAATTTGCTTCGTAATGAGATCACTGTCTGTTGGCCACTTCCATCACACAGATAAAATTATGTAGCCTTTCGGCTACCAGTGGAAGAAGATTTTTAACAGAAGTAGTCATACTTCGATAGATGAAGACAAATCTTCAAAGCAGTGCTTTGAATACAGGATTTCTTAGAGGAATGGGAAACTTATTTATACGTGTATATATACAGATTCACAAGCAAAGCCTCCATCTGAAAATAATAATTACCTAAAATAATACAGACTCCAATGTCAGGCAGTAGGACAACTTAATTTTACCACACTTAATTGTACAATCAAATTTTAACACATTTTATTTTTCACTGAGTAGCAAGTCCACAGTTAAAAAAATGGAAACTAACACTGGCCAAAAATCCAGATGGCTAAAGTCAACAAGGATGCAGATGAAGCTTACTTCTCATGAAAAACTGACTCTGTTTGGTGGGACCTTTTGTAGCACCTGGTCATCACACAGACCTCTTAGTTCATTGCTCCCAAGTTCCCATGGTATTAATGTTAGGAGAGAGAATTTGTAGCACTAGAAAACAGCATCAAGAAATACATAGGTTTTTACTTCGAAATATGCTAACAGACCCATTCTCTGATTGCTCTTTGCATAAGACTTTTTTTCCCATTAACAGTTTGATCCTAGAAGGCACTATCTTGTAGCAGACCATGACAAGCAGCTTACCATCAATATCAAACATAATCAAGCTCTACTGACTGATTGGGTAAAATTCAATCAAGCTGCACACATATTCAACTAAACAAGCGCAGCAAACAGAGCAACAATTTACTACCTCAGTAATTCGCTGGTGCATATATCTGGAGAAGCTGCTTCTAAATGCATGATATTGCCAACTATCAGAATTTTTACAGAAGCTCTGAAATATGGGAATGTCTCTGGGAGTAGTTTTCGTTATATAAAAACAACTGTTATCAAAGTTTCTAACTAGCATGAATGTACAGAAAATTAAACTTGAGAAACCAGAGCACTCAACCTACAGGACTGTGAAAAAACGGGAGAAAACATCAATCCTCCATGAAAAGCTATTGGGCTAGCAGGAAAACTTAGAGGGCTCAGAAGCTCCCAGAGCTACAGTCAGTAAATCCGAAGCACAGCCGGGTTTCTTGGCCTTTTGTTTTCACCCAATCAGACTGAAAATCCTCAGCAGCCAACAAATAGTTGATGCCCTCTGAAGTTGCCCCATCAATCCCCTCAGCAAAAATTGTGAGAGACACAGGAAAGAAGCTCCCCCAAGAGAACTGAGGACAAGTCTAAAACAGATGGAGAATAATAATAGAAAACAGTCTCTGAATAAACATCACCTCTGGATAAACAGAAAAGCACAACTTGATCGCCAGGTTCTTCCCTCTACAAGCAGATTGGGAAGTCCTTCCTGTGAGGTTATCATAGTTAAGCAGATACTGCTTTTGATCTTGGAGTCAGGCTCCTGGAGAGTTTTGGCTATGAAAATATGCAAATGTTTCCACTGGAATGCATGGTGCATAATCAATCATGCCCAGCAGGCCTTACAGATCAACAACACATTCTAATCAGAAGGCTGCCCAGAGCTATGTTCCTGGAGAGACCAGGCAAGAAAATAATTTAGGGACGAAAATACATCACCATCTGTACTATTTCTTTATAATGATGGTCAAGAAACATGGCTGAAATTCATTTTGCCCCAGCTTTCCGCAACTATTCTACAAAGGCCTAAAGAGACAATGTTGGAGAGAATTCCTAGAGATATTTCATTCACTTTATTTCAATTATTTCATATATTTTCCACTAAATTATAAACTAATTAGTACATAAAATATATGTACAGGAATAAAAATTAATTTCACAGTAACAGAACAGCTTTTCAATATAAAAGCATCAGAAGATAGCAAAATCCAATATACTACTGTCATGGCAAATGTCACTGCTTAACAGCAGTGAAACAGAAGAGCACAGCAGCTAGGGTTTATTGCACAATAACTATTTTAACACTAGAAGGAAGTGTTTAAGCAGCTGACATTTAGCCGTGGCTCGTCCTTTAGCAGCACAAACTCTGTAGAAAAAGTTAGGCAGTTAGAAAATTTATCTTTTGTTCTTTTCTTCACAGACAACACAGTACACGAGGACTGGGGAAAAGGAGAATGATGTATCAAGAGGATAATACAAATTTCACAATATTTTGAGGTCATCTAGCAGAAGACTAAGAATGAAAATTTGTTTATTTATTCAAACGCACCTGCCCATCAGAGGGGTAGAAGTGATGCCTGCCTAGTGCCTTCTGGAATGCCTGAAAGGACCTCCTCTGACACTAATGCATTTAAGTTCTGAAGGGTTTCCAGCTACCATTGGTCAAAACACTTCAGTCTTAAAGGGCCTTTACCACCACCACCATTTTCAGACTTTTATTCTCACATTTTACTCAAAAAAAGGAAACTTCATCCCCTGCTCTCCACCACCCACCCTTCTATCCTCACTCTTCCAAGAGGTAGAAGCCATTCCCGGTGTACCTGGCTTTCACCGGGTCCCTCCTCACATCCTCATACCCACTGTTTGAGCAGTCCAGGCTCTTTCATGTCTTTCTTATTGCCATGCTTTGGAACTATGTGTCCATGACAGTAAATAACTGAAGAAAACAGAAATGAGCAAGAAGGCCCTGTTAACTTCCGTACCTCTGCCTACTGGGGACATCATCTCTGATTACATCTGACCTCTACAGATGTAGCTACCTGAAATACTGGCAGACCTGGACTTGCTTCTGCCTACCAGACAAGGTGATTAGTCCCACAGTGATACCACTCTCTTTTAAAAAAATGGCCTTTCACTACTCAGATCCATGGATCTGGCTGTGTTTGATTGCTGCTGTTTGAACTGGAGATCAACCGAAAGTGTATTTTTCTCTCTTCTACAGAAAACATCTCAATTCTCAGAGATAACTGCAGTGCAAAGCCAGACCCCTTTTTCTAAGACTGCAGTCCTTTATGCATCAAAACTGACAATAAATTCAATATTTAAAGGAAAAATAAAGAATTCAAGTTTTCTCATTATATCAAATAATTCATTTGCTCAAGCTGAACAGTTTCATTTATGCTTATCTGCATTTCAGAAGAAGGAACACTATTTAGCTCAGATAAATTTTCAAAATGACCAAATGCAGACATCTGAAAAGGGAAAGAATTAACGCTGTTAACTGTCATTTCATTTTTTGCACTCCAAAAATAAAAATCATTATGAAAAAGTCATGATCTCCTCCTGTCTTAATCCAAAAGACACTTCCAGTCCAGGGCATGACATACAGAGAAACGTTTGTAGTATTTTCAAAAGATGAAACAGAAAATGTAAACAATGAACTTAAAAATTCTGCATGCAATAAAATACTTATTTCAGGTCTGCACTTAGCCTCACACTATTACTTTAAAGAGCTGCCCTATGAAGCACCCTGAATATGTCATGACTTTGACAATGAAGACACCTTTGTACAGCAGAGACCTCAGTTCAGGTCCTTCTTCCAAATGCCACAGCAGAAGCCCATACCTGCCAGGCTCCAGGTAAGTGTGTAACTGCTGAGCTATTAATTAGTGTGGATCCTACCCTTCTCCCCAGATATAACTGAAAAGTAAAACTCTGAAGTGTCACTTCTTCCACTGGTTTCCCACTCTCCTGCATGTGCACATCTGATGGCCACAGTTACATCTACTGTAATTTCCATGTAGCTGACGACCAGTCACACAGAACACTGGACTCAGTTAAGAGTTTTTGCATTTCTAAAATTTCAGAGTCTATAAGCAATAATGAAAGCCCTGAAGCTGAATGCCTCCAAGCAACATTATGCTGGTGTTTTGTTGAACCGTTAGTTATTTTAGATACAGTGACTCACAAAGATTTCCATTCTTATTCACTGAGATCCTTAGAAACAGCTAAGAAGGGATGGCCTTGGTTTCATTTTGCGGTCAAAGGGGAGTATATTTATCCATCTCTTAACAGCTCTTCTGCAAACACTTTTTCAGAGTTCTTTTGGACATACTCACATATGCGCCTGTTAATAATGATTCTGAAGCTATGATAAACTTCTGTCTCAAAATCACTCTAATATTGTCTTGGGTTTAGTTTGATACTGCAAAATTTAATGTTATCTTTCACTACAGCATCTGAAGTGAAATGGGTAACCTTCTCAGTTCCACTAAGGTTTTAAAACAAAATAAATAGCAAGCTTCACTTTCACAGCACTTTCCTACGTTAGTTTTTTTTTTTTTCTTAAGAAGGTGTATGTAGCAACAAGAAATTAAGACCATATTAAAGCCCTTATTCGTCCCATGTAATTGTAAGTATTACCTGATTAATTCAAGATAACCTTCCATAACTGGGTATAACAAATCCGCAAAGGCAATTTTCTTATCAGAAGAGAGGACAGTTGATCCAACAAGTCCTCCCAGGAGGCAAAGAGAAGAGGAATTCACCTCTGGGGAACATGCGACTATCTTACCACAGTCCTAGACAGAAGACTGGAAGGGGCCTAGAAAGAGGCAAGAAAATTTAAAAGCATGGAGTCTTCTTGATGAACATGACTTAAGAGATCGAACTGTGCTGCCGAGGAAGAGAGACTGGGTGCTCCCCTTCATTACAACAACAAATATTTAGGAAGATCTCCAAGCAAAGCCGAAGTGTTCTTCCCATCAGTTCTGGACAAATGGCCCAATAATTCACCTCAGCTTCAAAGCAAAATTTGAGCTTGACTGGAAATACGTAGCAAGAATGATCAAAATGTTTATTATGCTATTGAACATAAACCCCAGGTCTCTTTCCTACCTCAGTCTTTAATTCTGCTTATGCAGGAGCTCAACCTGCATGTCTGAAAATACACAACAACATAATACAGTAATTTTTACGTTCCCAACAAAATACATGCAGAAGGAAAGAATAACTTTAGAAGACACCTTTGTAAATGAACTTATTTCCTATCATCTAAAGTATCCTGTGCTCACAACTGGCATCACAATTAGCCTTAAGAAGGCATTAAATATGTTTATTCATCCTCTTTTCCAGCTCATTGGGGAAAAAACATCCACCCCTCCAGGGATGGATGATCTTGTAGCTATTGAAAATGGGAGCCTGACTACTACTTCAAGTGGATTATCTGCATGAAGTCACACAAAAATGCACTTAAACCCTGTACCTTAGCGGCCTGAGTTGTTAAACGGAAATACTAACATATGGTTTGAGCAGAAGGTTAGCCTAGGTGACTTCCTGAGGTCCCTCCTGACCTACATTTTCTCATGATCCTATTTGCTTTGAGACACACAGGATGAATGAGAAGGGCACTCAGACATTACAGGGTTCACTACTAGCGAAAATCTCAAATAAGTATCCTAACCTTCTCAAAGTTTTAACACATAGCTTTTTACTACCTGTATATGGGGGGAAAATCCTGTAAAAATGCTCATGGACTCAGTGCAAGTGACATGTATGACAGCCAGCAAAAAACAAGAAGTCATCCTGTTTTGGATGATGCGGTAGAACCTGCTGGTTATGTTGGTTTTCAGAAAGCCAACAAACTGAAAAGCTAAACATCTGTTTTGACTACAAATTTTTTAAGTGGATCATAAACTTGAAAGGTCTTTCATTGAATTATGTGCAAGTAAATTTACCATGCAGATTAAGCAGAAATCTTTACAGACAGACTGATGCTAACATGAACATGAACGAGAAAAAGAAAAAGCACTTGTCAACTTCCAACACAGAATACCCAATGAGTATAAAGTGTCTGCAAGTATGACAGTAAAAAAATTTGAAAAATAAATTACTATCAGGTAAGATGATTCTGTGTCTAATTTAGAAGATTACTTCTCAGGGTGAAGCTGAGTTAATCTCTTCTCCAAGTACCTCAGCTGCAGCACATTCTAAAAGCAAAAACAATGCAAAAGCAAAACAAAGTCCTACTCTGCAGATGCTCTCATTTTCTGCTTACTAGCGTTTTTAATTTCCTAGCAGATCTCTCAAATAGGAAGGCTGTGATGGACTTTGGACTGTCCGGGCACAAACACTAGTCTTAGCAGTTCATAGTGCAGTTTACTAAACTTGTCTCAAATATCCCATTTAAAAAAAAGGCACAGAAGAAAATGGAGTAAAGCTTAAAACAAAACATAACAAAAAAAATCCAACTCCCCTTACCTTGCTGGAGGCACATCAATATTTGAAGAAACAACCTTGCGCTTCTGTTCCAGAAGACAAACAGAACGAGTGTTTTCCTTTTCATACTCATGAGCTCTGTTTAGTTTTTTGGTCTCTGCTGTTTTTAAATCTTCCTCCTTTTTGGTGAACAGGAGAAACTGTTGGTCTGGCAGTTTTCGACTGATGTCACTTTTTACATCCTCCTGTTGAAATGTAGGGAAGGTCATTTCACGCCTGATGTTGGCCGCCTGAAAAATTGAAAGCAATTCTTAAATTTTCCTCCAATTCTCCTAAAATGGGAAACAACCCAATACCCACAGGCATTGACTTCTAATTAATTATTTGAATTAGTGAATACCATTTCTTTGTCCTTCACAAATTCTGAAACTGCCATCGATTTCTCAACGATGTTGAAGACTATCCAGGAAAATAAGAAATTCTTGTTCATTTGATAAAGCTATCAACCTCATTATGTTAAATCAAAAAGGTATTTGAATTAGAACGTCGGAAACCAGATTATAAACAACGTATCTTTAATGCACATATCTCTATGCTATATAGCTATGGAAAGGAAATCCTAGTTGCCATCCTCCTAAAATTCCAGAAAAAAAAAAAGTCAGAATTTTTCCAGCTTAAACGTAACCAAGAAATTAAAGCACTTCCTACAGCCACATACTGGATTCTTTAACAGCTGTATTTGTAAATGAGGGTTTTTGCAGGAGCAGAAAAATAATTTGCTACGATCCAAGTCATCTGCCAGAGGGCAAAGGGGAGCAAGTGATGGCGGCAGGATCTCTGTGAGAAGCCTGTCCAGCAATGACACGCAGGGACACACCCAGGAGCAGTGCCAGGTTGTCTCTTTGCCTGCCAGCACTTCCCAGATCTTCAGGTCTGCCGCTTTTCATAAACAAAGACTTCCCAAGCAAATAGGTGTCATAACAAATATGCTACCACTCTGGAATACAACGTGCTGGTGTTTATAAAGCAAACTATTGCAGGGTTGCAGGGAAGACCCCAAAAACTCATCAGAACCAAGCCACTCCATCTTCCCAGCAAGCAAAACAAAGCACAGGACCTAGATTTTCCGGTGAAGTCCACTCCCTGGCCAGCTACGCTTCCCCAGCTTCATGGGGGCAGGCCTATCTGTCAGGCAACCCCTCCAACCAACCCAAACAGCCAAGCAAAATATGGCCCAACAAAGCGGCAGCTTCTTCCGTCTTGAGCAGAGGTACTTCCACACCACATGCACTCTCTTGGAGAAATCCGGGTGCCTTCTAGAGCTGGCAAACTGGATTTTAAAATATTTGTAAATTATTGCTGGCCTTAACAGCGGAGATATCCAAGCTGTGTTGTCTTCAGATCGTAACAGCACCAATAAGCTGAAATTCCTATGTCAACTCTTCCAACTTACTCCTTCTTTTCATAATCCAAAAAAATTAATCAACGTATATGTGTATATATTTATCCATTAAAATATATTCCTCTCTCCACAGATCTGTTTATAGATGTCAAACCTTGGCAGTTATAAAAATGGTGCAAGGAATTTTAAGTCCATAGGAAAGATATACTTGCCAAAGTAATTTTGCTGTGTTCTGTAAAGTGTATCACATCATTAACACATAAATATTTAGGACTGATGATTTAATTGTTTCTAGTGCTTCCACTGAGGGGCTTTTAGCAGTTGCTTCAAGAACAAAACAAGAGTTATTACTCTATGAATGTAAACAGTAGAAAGAAATAGACACTTTACACTTCTTTACACACAAGCAGATGACACATTACCAAGAAAATCTGCCTGGAAGACAAAACAGTCAGCATGTGGTCACACAGAATTAGGAGAAGACATATAAACAACACAAATTGAATTCTGATTTAATGATTTTTTTAAGAAAACTTTTCATATAAGCCTTTTTGAGTACCTGAGAATCTCTGAGAAACTGAAATGCTGAGTTGCCCTCAATTTTCATTAAAACTGACTTATAAGTGATGCACTAAATTAACAAATAAGTCTGAAAATACCAAGTTCCAATATCCAGCCCCTAGAAATTATGTAATGCCAAACAAGGGTTTATATAAGACTTGAACGCCATCCCCTCCACCGCTGCATGGTCTTCCCTTGCATGACCACATCTCCCTTCCTCCCTGCCCAGGATTTCCACCTCATCCGGTGCGGGGGGCGGTTCTGTGTGGGGCAGGAGCGGCTCCACCCGCTGGGCACGGCAGGAGGGCTGATGTGCACAAGCACAAGGCAGCACCAGCAGCTGCCTCCTTACCCTCTAAAACCCTTAGTGCAGAAAGCACCGAGAGCATGGGAAAGGGGCAGCCTCCCTCACTTCCTACTCTCCAATGCCAGACTGAATTCAGTATTCATCAAGATGGTTTTAATTATTCTTTTAATGACTAAGTGCATGACTGTACCAAAGAAAAAAAGGTACTTTTGTCTTCTATTTATGAAATGGTAGGATTTTGCTCAGTTTCAGCAAATATATTGTGCTATACGTTGCTGAGTTTTCTTCACAAACCTAAGAAGTGATGGTAGAAGGTTGCAGGCTCAGACTACAGCTGTAAAATAAAGCCTAAACCACAAAAACAGAATACATGTACTGTGATACCAGATAATCTATTCTTACGTATCAAATTTATCCACATCCAGTTCAAACCCATTTCATGTGTCAATATGCCACAATTAATAGCCAGCCCCATGCACGCATATGGAAGTGAGGAAAGCAAAATCACAGAGCAAATGCTCAGGTTGCAGAAGCAGTTCAGATTCTTTAGCCAATTGCCAGGAAAAGCAGAAGACCAAATCCAACACTTAGACTTAACTCTCTTCCTCCCTTCAGTTTTCAACAGATGCTTGGAAATATTAACTTTTTTCTAAACCTTCCCTTGAGAGTGACCCCATAAAAAGAATCTTTTCTGCTTTAGAAGCGGGTGATCATGAGAGAAAGTCAAGTGTTTTCCTTGGTGGGCTTTCTCCAGTAACCTTCTCCTGCTCCACACGCAGTTTTTTCTATTTTAATTCATCTGTGTCTATGGAAGCCATTTCCACTTGAGACACCTGCCCTGTTTGGAAGTGTACGCTGTCTTTTGCTGGATATCCAACCACAAGCAGCCATTGATGTGAGGAGTGCTGATGGCCACGGTCACTTGAATGACCAGGTTCCTCACTTCCTGGCAAACACACTGATTAATGACCAGGATCCCTCTGATTTCAAGCTCTGCTTCACCAGCACTCATAGTTCAGAGATAACACAGACGATTTCCAATATATCTTTCCAGACAGGTAACTGTTCTGTCATATTTTATCAGTAACTTAATTTTTTTTCATAGATCCTTCATATTCTGATATTCACTTGAGTCTTGTGGTGGTCCTTCAAGTTCAGAATGTTTCAGCAAAAATTCTGTGGAAGATCTAGTCCAACCTGTCTAGGCCTGTCTCACAGATAGACAGAAGTGAAGACTTCGACACCATTTTATTTCAGCTTACTTCCAATACTTCACATTTCTCCATCCTTTGCTGTTCTCAAATTCCATGATTACATTGTTCCCTAATGGTTCAGCTTTTCTTGTCATCATACCTCCAAATTTGCCACCTTATTGCCTCCAGTACCAACTGCTGGTAAAACTTACGTCTTTTTCGTGCATTTGATGAATTATCACTCACACAAGCCACTTGATAATAGGCTGTTTTTCTATGCAATTCATCATGTATTTTCACCCTTAAGCCATCAGCAACCTTCAGCTTACTTTCAACAGAGTCCTTTACAACCTGGCCTCAGGCAACCAACATCACTTGGAAGTTCAGTCACAGAAACAGGAGCTATAAACCACCTTTAAATTTTAAAAACCAGCTTTGTTTCTCTCTGCAGTTACCTTCACCTGCCTTTGTCAATTTCCCCCCCATAACTACTGGGCAAGGGAAACTTTTGATATTCTGCTCCTTGGAAACAACGGTATCATCCAGGTCTTCCCCACTGGAGCTCAAGCACAGGGCAGTGCCAGAGCTGGGGTCTGATGTTGCATTACTCCTTCAATAACCACCCTGCAAAAACTGAAAACCATTTCTTGCTTTGGTTTCTAAGTAAAAACTTTATTGAGACAGCCTTCCAATTTCTGTTTCAAAGTTGTCAAGCCAATGGTATATACTCAGATTGAGAGTTTTACTTCTAAGTTAAGGGTTTTACTTTAAAGCTTGATTCATTATTATCAAATTACAAAGTTTAATAATCCACGTGACAGCTAAATGATTAGCACAGTTATTATTTTCAGCAGTATATTAATAATTTTTCATTGCAAAACCTATCTTAACTGGCCTATAGAAACTTCTATGTGGTGGTATTTTGTCATAACCAAATTGCTGGTCCTGAACTCCACATCAAGACCACATGTTGCAATGTAAGTCCTGTCCAAAATGAGCATGCTTGACACTGACACGAACTGAGGAATTTTAAGACGTTTTTCGCTATTCCTTACAAATGATGTGCAGGCTGCAATTTTTCAGTAGTTTAGGCCTTAACTTATGTGCAGTCAATTTCTGCTCTACCGAAGAGCACATCCTGGTAAGACGCTGACATTGCAGTCAAACCTCAGTCTCCTCCAATTTCAGTTAAATTTCAGCTTGCGTTTTACCCTGAACAGCAAAAAAACTATTGATCAAAAAGACAACTCAGGCACTGAATTGCTCATTCAAAGGATCAGTGAACACCAGAATAAGTAGACCTATCACATTTATATAGAAACACAGACTCCGATTTGACAGATTATGTATGTCACCCCTTAAGTACAACCTGACTGGACTTTATCATCTTCCCTTGCTTATGGTGCACTGCTGCTTAAAAACTGAAGTTATTTATTTTCAAATAGCTCACTAGCACTTAACAGGTATTAAGATGTCTGCATTTCCTATACAATGGAAAGCATTAAACTCCCAAGAATATTAGCATTACTTGTCTCTATGTGACCCAACTGCATGGAACTACATCTTCCAACGTGAAAACTGACTCCTACCTATGTTCTTTCAAATTTCCTATTCTGTTGGTGCAGAACCTGTGAACTCAGGAGGGCACAGTAGGAATAGAAACATAATTTTTAACAGGCTTTTTAATAGATTACACAGACAGATGGAAATACAACAAACTACTGAAAGAATTGCCACACCACATACCCTGCCTACTTTGCTGACAGTTTTATAAACAACTCAAGGACTGATTTCCACATGGCAGCTGCCCAGCACAACAGAGCACTGCCTCCCACCCCCCTGTGACTCGATGCAGCACCTTCCACGAAGCTACGCCGATTCACACCAGACGAAGAAGATCTTACCACAAGTGTGACTGCATCTGCCTGCCAAGAAACAGGCCTGCAATCACAGCCTCGGCAGAAAGAGGCTTGCAGCTCCCCGTCAGGCAGCACAGCAGTGAGAGCCCAGCAGGCTCCCTTAACCTCCTGGGGGGACACTGGCTAACTTCTGTTTCTCCTCATAGTATCTGCTGGGATCTGGAAGGACTAAGACATCTGAGAAAGTTGATCGTGTCCCTTCCATGCACGCTTTGAATTTTAGAGGACTGTGTAAAGTAAATAATCTTCCAACTGTGGCCTACTTCGTGCTATTATGTTTTGTTCATACAGATAACAGAGTTAATTTTACAATAGAAGCAATGAAAGTACCTCTAAAAACCAATAAAACTATTTTACAACGGTGAGGAAAGTACCTGTAGAAAAGCTGATTGTATCCAAAGCTCCCTATTAAAAACACACTAGTGGAAATACGTTTTGGGAAACTAGCTTAGGGTAACCCCACCCTATCTTAAAAATCCTGAAGCCATTGTCACGTCTCCATTTTTGTACAAACTTCTTTTTCTCCCTCAACCCATAAAGCTGTATTTCCTTTACTTCACTTACAGACCACTATAACTGGATTCAATTCCCGCGTCACTTCATTCCAAAAACAACAAGATCCCTCACAAGCCGCACTAGGCTGTTTTCCAGAGTGGGGGAGGCGGGGCTGGGGGGTGGTGGTGTGTGGGGGGGGTGTAACATGCTAATTAAAAAACATATATCAAAACCCCACCCCACCAGCAATCAACCAACTCACTGCCCCAATTCTGGCTATTTGCATTGTCAATGGGTAAATAATTTTAACTTAATAGTGAGTCCTAGGCCTATGCACAATGTTAACACTACGTTGCTGATAAAGAAGACACAGTTTTGGATGAGGATTTTGATTTCCATCGGATTTACTATGTAATCAGTTGATCTAATTCCATCAAAAAACTCTTTAGATTAAACACCAATTAAAAAACCACCAGATTAGACAGATCAGCTACGAGATGGTTTAGCACCAGCCAACCTACTGTATAACTCTGCTGCTTTTTATAAACAGTTTTTTGATTCTGGCTTCGTGACCACCTCTTCCCGTTTTCTGAAACAGATGTAATCATCCTAAGTGTTTGGGACTGCCAATAAAACTCCCAACTGGTAAGAAAACAAAAGTCTCAGGACTTTTTTTTTAATTAAACAAGGCTTTAGCAACATTTTTGATCCGTTACAGAACAAACAGGCAGGTCAATGGGGAAGTGAAAGAAGGAATCAATATATTTCAGCCTAGCATGTTAATGGGAAACAATAATGAAATGTGTATATGTAACATGACATACATTTAAAATGTTCAGCCAAAACAAAAGCTCAATAACTGCAAGGCCCTTTTCAGGCCAGCCTGAACAGCCAGGCAATGCTCTAGGGAGAGGGATAAGCCACTTTTCTCAACAAGAAAGAAATCAGGAATAAAGTTCACAGCAAAACACAACAAGAAAAAATGAGAAATGCCAAACCTGGTACCAAAATTACATGCAAGTAAAAAATATTTAAATTAAATCCCTGGAAGGACAAAGATTTTGGTTCCCTCATATTACTTCATACAGCATTTCCAGTTCAGGTTCCTGTAACAGAGGGGGTTTTTTTATGTAAAAAGGCTTAATTTTTGACATTCTAAAACAGTGTCCTCACTGGAAGGAAAAAAGGCATCAAATTTCCATTTTGCCTGAAATCTCTATTCATACTGGAACACAAAGAGATAAGATAGATTCTCGTAATGATGCTTGGAAATAATCTGCCCTGAATTTCAATGTATTATTACATTTTCGAGTATACTTTGCATTTAATTACTCGCTTCACCAGCAGTTGCTCATTACACATAAATCACATCAATCTAATCACTCTAAGCATTTATAAATTGTTGGTCTCTAACAATATAGAAGATAATGCATTTTAAGGTCACCCTAAGTGTTCTTTACAATATACAGTACACATTAATGTATAGTAATATACTATTCATCTTCAACCAGACTAGGACAAAGTCCCTATCTTCATTTGACTGAATATAGAAAACCATCCATAGAATATATTTTCTATGTATTAAAATACAATTCTAAGCATTTTCAGTTGCCTGGATTCACAATATAGTGTTATGCAGCAAGAACCGGAGTCAGCAAGAAGTTTCTACCCTCCCATCATCCTCATATGTATGTCAGCACTCATCTGGCCAAACCTAACTCATCTACAAAACCCATGTATCCCAGCACAAGTTTAAGGTGTTTCTGAGTTACAGAGAATCTACTCAGATGAATGACAGAAACGTTCACTCCCACATCTGAAATCCAGTACCCAGACAGGTACCTGCTACACCACAAATAAAACCACCACCAACTTGTGACATCTGAAATACTGCACTAACTGGCACAGGAAGCATAAATGTTATTAAAATTGGACAGAAAGGTCTTACTAAGATTGCAAGGGGAGACAGCAAGGAACACTGGGAATTCATGGTCCTTCCCATACACCATTTTCAGGTCAGAACAAAAAATTATTCAGAGATATTTGTGCCTTTTTCTCTCCACCACATCCACAACTGAATGAAGATGTGGAAGTATGGCAGCTCTCTTACCCATCCCATATGCAGGCATAGTAAGTTCCTCACAGAAAAGTATATGACATAACTTCTAAGATTATCAGACATCAATCAGTAACAGTTACCAAATTTTGACACTAATTACTGAAAGTGCGTATCTTCAAAATTTGCTTGCAATGTTTAAGTCTCAAAGAAATAACTGTGTTCTGTGTCCTGGCTATGCTGAGCACACAGGGGTGTGACCTGCAGCCACCGCCCTGCAAACCTGGCTACCTGGGTTCCAACTGGGCATTGGCCCCCAGGCTTGCCATCACTGGCAGGATCTCAGCAGAGCTATTTCAGCCCTGTTTTCTTAAATAAAAAACAAGTGCCTGAGAAACACGCTGCCTCTAAACATCTAAAAATACAGATGCTACCTTGCAAAGCCTTAAACAGGAAGAAAGTGGAGGGTCATAGTTGCAAAAAACAGGTTCATTTTTTATTTAGGAATTCTGTTGCTGCACTTCAATCTTTGCTCACCATTGAGTGCTTGGTACTCCACCATGCTTTTAGCAGGACTTGCAGGCCAGGAATGGGCAGTCATAAATGCCTTCCCAATTACTGGTTGTACAAAAAGTGAACTTAAAACGAACTAAACCAATTATCACATATTTTTTCTCACAGGGACCTACATGCCTGGCCCTGCAAGTGGGACGGAAGGGTTCCTGCCAGGCAGCAGGTTCCCCTCATCTCTCCTGCAGTGAAAGCAGTGTAAGCAATGCCCAATGCCACCAGGGCAACCTGTGGCCACACGGAGAACAGAATAGAGCCTGGAAATGTGTGCCCTGGGCTGGCCAAGGAACACAGAAGGAGAAAAGAGGAGGATACACTTGGGTCTTGCTGGTCACCTCTGGGGAAGCTTAAAAAACCCTGGTAATGGATACAAAAGCAAGCACGCTAATGGGGGGTAGCAGGGAAGTTCAAATAAACCTTTTCTGTTCTTATTTCTACTGCATTACTAGATGTAATTACAAGCTGCAAGTAGTGAGCGACATCAAAACCAGGTGTTCTCGCTGCACTGACTAAAGTTCTGAAATGTCATGTCAAGGCATTTTCTATGGTATGCCTATGAATATCTATTTTCTATGAAATGGTCATTTTTTCCTACTTGTAGGAGATGCAAAGAGGATCCTAGAACCCAGTGATAAAGCATCTACTGTCTTTGCCGCCCCTAATTTTGATTCTGTCTAGATTAAAAAATTGTACACAACAGCTTATGTAGCTTAATACAGCCTTGTGTATGGACTGTCTTACTGATATATCAATATGGCTTTTACTACCTGAATTTCATGCGCAAATAAAGTATCTTTTTAACTATTTCAAGACCATTGCTGAAGACATACAAGACACTCCACTTGTTTCTCTCTTCATATGCTCGAGGTCTGGGATCAGTAAGAATGGCAGCAGCTCAAAGAAGTACTACCACTTCTATAATCTCATTCAGGATCAAGCAAGAAAGAGCTCACAAAAAACAAACTACAGAGGCAGTGGGGAACTCTCCACACTTAGCAGAAGGTTTGCTGCCTCACTGCTCCTCAGCAAAAAAAACCTTGATTGGTCATCTGCATTTGAAAGCCCTCCTCCTCTTGACTGGATAGAGATACATAGCAGGATATTTTTAGTGAAAATAAAACCAGGTTGGCCTAATTTTCAAGATCTCTTGCAAATAAGATACAGAGGTGTGGGACTTCTGAGGTCAGAAGTTATTGTCTGACTTTGAAAGCAGCCAGCTGAGAAGAGATACTGCAGGTCTTAGATCACTTAAAAAGGTATGGAAATGTAATCCATTTGCCTTTACACCCTGAGACTTCACTCTTTATTATTTGTTTGTTTAAATTATGGCATTTCAGTGAAATTAAACCAAAGTAGTTCACAGATATACACAACTGTTTTAACTTCTGAATGAAATAGGTGCTGTGAATGAAAGGGGCAATGCTGATCCCTGATGCTGAAAGTCGGCAGGAGGTATTACAAGGTAAGAATTAAGCACAAGTCCTTATCTCTCACAGATCTTGAGCCTGGAAGTAGAAAGCAGGATCCCTCAGTGATCCCTCAGCTGAGAAGAACAAGCAAGAATCACTGCCTCCAGTAGAAGATTCTCCCAAGTCTGGGTTCAGCTCGAGACAAAAACATGCAGCAGTTTTTCTCTTCAGATTAGGAGAGGTGCCAAAAAAAGGAGTTTATTTTTGTGTCTGACTATACAGTAAGTAGTATCACAGAGTTACAACCCATTACCCCTGGAAGCAATAGAATAACATCAGTAAAAACATCCAGAGGCCAAACACGACCTTCTCCAGCTGCTCCAGAAAACAGCCCTCTATCAAACCACTACAGGGATGCAATAATATCTCATGGGAGAAGAGCCTTCACAAAGAACCTGAAGGACCATGAGGCCCAAGGTTAAGTACAGTCCAACTGCCACATGGCTTCTGTCTTTTAAAGGATGAAGGCTTGCTCCATTTCTAACCTTCCCTTTCCTCCGTATGCCTGTCCTAGCTGTGATATCCCATCTTTTCCTCTGCACTATCATATACTTGGCAAGCCCTTCCTTGATCCACCATAACTGAAGGACACCACAGTCTACAGACTCTGCTGCACGCGTTTTCCACTGTTTCAGTAGCCCACAAAAGCACACAATGAATTCTGGCACAAACACAAGGCTGCCTGTGAGTAACTGGGAGCTGGAAGAAGGACGGAAGGACAGAGAGGGGAATGCTTTACCCTTTTTGGAACTGATGAAACACAAAATCCACAAACTCCGTCTGTTTCACCCAGTGCCCATGCTACCCATGGTGCTGCTCCAGCAGATGGACCAACCAGCATGGAAAAAGAAACACCTGCAAGACCAACTACTTCTCTCCTGCTCTGAGAAAGTAAGGACAATTGTCTGAAACAGTGTTGGCCACATATGCTGAAGCAAAATATCACTGTAAATCCTTAGGAACCACCAATCCACCCTTATTCATTTCACTGCTTTTTCTGCATACCTCTGTAAACCAGATGTGAATGGCTTTCCATGGCCTTATGGATCACCACTGACCTAGACCTAAAGGCAGCAAGGACTGCATCACAGTGTTCTCTTTAAAGTATTTTAAAGTAGAAAAATCAGATTTTTTCCTCTGAAAGTACTCACATTTGTCATCACTGCATTATAGAAAGAAAACTGTCGAGAAATACAAGGTAAAAAGTATTTTGGATCCAATGAGAGTTTTCAAAGGGATATGCATATATACATAAAAGAGCACGCTGGCTCAAATGTTTATCTTGCCAGCTTTACAAAGTCCAGTTTATAGGAGGTGATTGTACAATTTGCTCTCTACGTCAGTATGATGTAGGCATCAGCCACTTTATCTGCTGAAGCAGAAAATAAAATTTAAGTAACCATCCCATCTTGACTGCTTGTTTTAACAGCACTGCCCATCTAAAGTTCAAATAATCTTTTATCCACTACGTAAAAAATACATTAAAGATGGTAAAACACTGAGCTATATAATTTCACACTTCAGTATCTGATCACTGAGGCATTTTACCTTCCCTCTGATTCTGTGTTCAGTGATCATAACAGTATTTTACAATTATTAGGACGACTGTGAAAAGGTTTTAGGATACTCGTAGATCCACACTTGTGTTCAAGTAACTGGGCTGAAATCCTAAATCTGCTTAAACTAGCAGGACTTTTCCATTAACTTCAGCTGGGTCAGGATTTCATGGAAATTAGACTCTGTATGTTTTGCAAAACACAAATAAAAATATCTGTATTTTTATCCGAAGTTCAAGCAACAGAAGTTGTTCAGTTTCCTGTCTTCATTAGTTCTGTTGTCAGACAACAAATACCACCCACACATGTACTTTTTAATACAATAAGACAAATGTCACTGCAATAATCATTTGAGATTGGAAAGTTTGGCAAGGTGCCAGAGCAGCGAAAGTGATCCCATCACAGATTGTTCAGCAGCAGCAGTAGTAACATTAAATTCCTACATGCTCTGCTCAGCAACATGCTACAGTGAAAAACATTAACACAAGTACATGAAATTAAAGCTGATTCCCAGAGGAGTTAATGAACATTCTTCTCAATCACCTTATACTTCCTGTTCAATTTCTGTAAATAAACAAAAACACTTAAAGAGATTCTCTTTTAACCTATTGTCCTTCTGTAGTATTTGGGCAGGACTTAAGCTGCAGTATTAGTCAAGCTGCTCACTATTTTTAGAAATAAGCAATTCAATAAATCACTTGAAAGTATTATAAAGCCAATGGGGACTCTCATTCTGAGGGGAAAAAAAAAAAAGAAAAGCCTCATTGCTCAATCCACAGCAGTATTTACAGAGCAGACACCAGCAAGGACCAGCATGCTCCTGGCTGGCCAAGCAGCCAAGATCTCATCTTTGAGGCACCGATTTATCCCACAGTCTAGTAAGAGCTCTCTGGTGCTTCTGTAAATGCTGGAATTTCTAATCTAGCAGCTGGAAAAACAGAGTAGGACTCAAAGGTTCAAAGCTGATTTACAGGACTCTTAGACTTCTCTGTAACCTTGGGTCTGAAGAAAGCTTGGAAGAGCACAGGATCAAGAAAGGCACAGATGGTCTGTGCATCTGCACTTGTCACAGCACACATTACAAATGTTAATTACCAGCCCATGAAAAGCACTTTCTCACTACTTAGTTTTCAGATGAAAAAAAATGTCACTTCTATCTCCAACGAAGACCCATGGAACTACAGGCTGGCTGGTCAGCCTCACCTTGATCCCCAGGAAGGGATCGCAAGACAGGGAGGAGTGGGTGGTACAACCAACAGTCATGCTGCCACGCAGAGAAACCTTGAGAGGTTAAGAGAAATGAGCCAACAGGAACCTCAAGAAATCCAGCCAGGGGAAATGTGAAGTCCTGGACCTGGGGAGGAACAATCCCAGGCACTAGTTTGTGCTGGAGGCCACCCAGTCGGAAAATAGCTTTGTAGAAAAGGCCCTGGGTTCCTGGTGGACACCAAGTTGAACACGAGCCAGCAGTAAGCCCTTGTGGCAAAAAGCTGAACCATGTCCTGGGCTACATTAGACAAAGTATTGACAGCAGGTGGAGGGAGGTGATCCTGCCCCCTCTTACTAAGGCACTGGAGAGGCCACACCTGGAATGATAAGTTCAGTTCTGGGATACCAAATACAGGAAAGACACGGCCACACCAGAGAAAGTGCAGCAAAAGGCCACCAGAATGATTTCAACATGGAGGAGAGAAGGCTCTGGAGAAACCTCATTACAGCCTTCAGTACCTCAAGAGGACTTTTAAAAAGGAGGGAGGGGGACGTTTTATATGGGCAGATAGTGACAGGACAAGGACATAGTTTTAAAATGAAAAGAGGGCATGTTTAGAGTAGCTGTTAGGAAGAAATTCTTTACTCAGAGGGTAGTGAAGCACTGGAACAGGTGCCCACACAAGTGATGGATGCCCCAGCCCCAAAGTGTTCAAGGCCAGGTTGGATGGAGCTCTGAACAACCTGGTCTAGTCAGTGAGTGACATCCCTGCCCATGGCAAGAGGCTTGGAACTAAACGATCTTTAAAGTGCTTTCCATTCCAAACTGTTCTATGATTCTGTGATTAAGAGACTGGATTATCTCTCCTATGAGGAGAGCTGGGACTGTTCAGCCAGGAGAAGAGTGGGCTTAGGGGAATCTTAAAAATTTCTACAAAGACCTGAATGGAGAGAACACAGAGCCAGGCTCTTCTCAGTGGTGCCCAGGACCAGGATCAGAGGCGATGGCCACACACTGAAACACAGGAGGTTCCCTCTGAACATCAGGAAACACTTCTTCACTGTGAGGGTGACCCAGCACTGGCACAGGCTGCCCACAGGGGCTGTGGAGTCTCCCTCCTTGAAGACATTCAAAACCCATCTGGACGTGGTCCTGGGCAATCAGCTCTGTGTGATCCTACCGGAGCCAGGGGGATTGGACCACACAATCTCCAAGGGTCCCTTCCCAACTCAAACATTCTGTGACAAAGACTGAGCAGCACAGACACCTGCTGGTATGTACTGAATACCTGAAGGATGTCAACTGATCATTCTCGACTGACCTCATCCTAGATTGAAAAGAGTACAGCAAATAAAGATCAGAACTGTTAGTGGCTTCACCTTTATTCTTATGTAGTTACAGTTTTCTAATACAATTCCTTTTAGAGGCAAAGTGGTTACGTTTGGTCTGTGTCCAAACAACGACAACAACAACAAAATTACATATAAAAATTCTCAGCAGATTAGTCCCATTCGTTCTTTATTAGGGGAGCACGGAGAAAAATATACTATCTTACTGTCTCACCATCCTCAGCTCTGCCTCCAGTAATCCATATTATGTACCAACTTCTAAAATTTTTCATAAGGAAGAAAAAAAAATCCCAAGTCTAGTCATGAATTCTCCACACCAACTTCACTAGGCAGGTTTTCACTCAAGAACAAGAAACTGAATGAAGTCTGAAATCTAAAAATTAACTTTATCTACTTACAAAAATATGACTAAGCTGCTGGTGTTTTTCTGCCTCTCGTGTCTCACCCTTTAGTTGCTCCTCACAGACCATCAGTGTCCATTCATACCTTGCATTACTCTTTGCAGAAGTGGGCAGAGCAGGATCACGCTTGTTCTGAGTTTGTACACAGCCTAGCCTAACAGGCTCCTAGCTCAGGACATGAGTTCTGGTGTTCTAATAACTAGCAGTATTTATAAAAATAATGTTATCATTGTTAGTCTGAAAGGGAACTTTTAATTTTCCTCTTAAGTTCCTAATGTGTCTTGCAAGGTCTCTCCTCCATTAAGCAAATTTCTGGTATTTGAAGCCTGTATTTTGCACATTGCACCTTAAAATACATTTGCACACACATATGAAAGCTAAATTAAACAACACTTTGCTAATCAAGCAGGAAAACCCACTTTTTTTGTCCACAATGAGCCTATAGTCCATTCAAACAGCAAAACTGAAAGTCTGATTTAAAGGACAGCAATGAATTCACACCTGGCTTTAGAAATAATGCAGAGAAAGGAGCAAAAAGAGCAGAGAGTGAATTTAACGCAGCTGAACAACACACATAAGTAACAGGCAGCTGATTTCTTCCACACAAGCTCTAAAGATTCTTCTGCACCCCATGAATCACACATATATTTAAAGTCTTTATCTTTAAAAAACAAAAAAGGTGAAAAAATCAACCCAAAACATAACAAACCACAAAAACTGTGTCCAAAAGCATAGTTTTTCATTAACTCCTACCAACACCTGCTATCCCCACTCTGAAACAGACTTGTACATGCTCCTTACTTTGTACTGGTTGTAAATTTCACTTCACAAGGTGGGCAGAACTGAGCCCAATGTTAAAGTGTAAGCATGAAGTTAAAGTCCTGCTTACACGGCTTGGGCTTTTGTATTCTTCTACCATCACCACACAGTTCTCTGGGCCTTTAGTTTCCAGACTCTTTATCTGATCATTTTCCATCGTTTTGGGAGCTATGTATTTGCAGGAACAAATTCACTTGTGGGAAACTCATCCTTCTGAACTACGAAGAGGTGCTCACAAACAAGCCAGTATCTGGAACAGGTAGTTCCATGGGTGAGGAACAAGTGTAGCACCCATAGTCAGCTGGATTAGGAATGTCCTCTGTCCGTACTCTAAGCCTGGGGACAGAAACTGGGCTGGAGATAAACTGGCAGCTCAACTGGGCTGAACAGAAGAAAGCACTAACCCCTTTACTATCCATAACAGTAGAGAGAACATTGCAAAACGCTGGCATGTTATCACAAGCCCATGTTCACTACTAGCTCACATTCTCAATCATAGCACTCTAATGGTTTACAGGCAAATTAGCATAGCTGTGCTACTTGCAGTGGGGTTCTCTTCCAAGTATCTGATAAAGTCAGCATCAGAGACTGCTGACGAACCCTACTTCAAAACTCCTTTCCATATCATCAAACGCAGCAGTTTCCACAGACAGCATTAACCCCAGCACGGTACTAATGGGGCTGTTTGTGATACCTGAACTAGGCTCCACACAAAAGATGAATTAAACAAGACTGCAAATTAACCCATGCTTCAAGACAAAGTACTAGTAATTACACTATTTATACTTTTTCATCTCATTTCAAATGGCTGGAAATCAAAATGCAGCCAAAGCAAACACGGGCCGCACAAAAAGAGTTTCACATGCAAAATGAGTCTGCATAATCAGCACCTTGGTGTTATTCGTTTCCATACAGAGATTTATGAACTAGTTTTGACAAAGTAAGAAAACACAGCACTTCTCAACAAGGTTTTACAGGCCCTCCAAGACTCTCTGGCTATTCTGCCATTACCCGCCAGCCACACACAGCACACTTGTGCCTCTTCCAGCATGGCAGCATAACAGGGGTGAAAAAGCAACAAAAATGTTCACCAGTGTTCTCCTCTTGGACATCTGCACAGCTACAGCAACAGAAAGACACAGTTTTTGTATCTTCCCCATGACCATCAGTCTCTCTTTTTTGTCATGTATGTTCTCTTTCCACAACTTCAGAAACTGGAGAAATAATATTCATCTTTATAAAGTACTTCTTCCTCTCTATCCCTATGCTTAAGAGTGAGGGTTAAAACCAGACTACCAAAGGCGCAACCACACAGTGGACTTCTTTCTGGAGCAGAGAATATGGCTGTAAGACCTAATAGCGCCAGTACTTTGCTGATCTTGACTAGTGGACCAAATTCTCAGGTACCTTTCAACAATATTAATTCCATTGCTGACCCTATGATGCTTTCATCCATGTATCACAGGGAGCCCATGGAAGTGACTTTGTCACAACCCCCTGAAACCTCTAGCTTTAAAATGCCATTTCACCCAAGGGCACAAACATCAAGAATACACACCAGAACACCGTGTGATGCTTTTTAATTGCATTATCCAGATAGCACACACTGCAAAACCAGCACTCAGATCACTTTGCTTTCAAGTCCAAATAAATTCTGAAGCTTTTCAGGATGTCTCTTATTATGAAGAGTATTGGTCACTGCAACAATAATGCCGTATCTCAGGAGTGGACACCACTTCAATACACTTTGTTCCCAGTCCCCAGTTCAGAGGCCCAGGTCTGGGAGTCAAATGCTGCTGACTCCATGCCACTTCTCCATTTGGAAGGAATTCCAGTTGACAAATCACAACCAGATCATGCCACTCCTATTTCCCTCCCAGGGTTTTGCAGTTGGACCTCTGTACTCATTTTATGCCTGCATCTCTCATCAATAGAAACACAACCCACTTGGAAAACCCACCTGCCCTTCCCACACACTCAGGGCCAAACAGCCAGAGCTACTTTTTGGAAGCACCTCTGCAGTTCAGTCGCTTCAGGCTTAAAAGCACTCAGAAACACAATGCCAAGGGCAGAGAAGTTTAATCTGTTGCTTTAAAATTACTTGGAAGAACCCTCACATTAAGCTTCGAGAACTCCCACACTAACAACCTCTAAAGAAATACACAAAAAACAAAGATAATTTATTTACAATGTTAAATTTTAAGCCTTCGTAGTTTATAGTACTCAAAAGTATAAACAGAGAAAGGAGAAACCGAACAGGTAATGACAGTTAGAAACATTCCTCCAAAGAGGGTAAATATGTGCACCTGGTTATCAACTTGACAGTTTATTATGTACACTAAAAGTAGCCTAATAGGCATTCCCACACTCATCTCATCTATGAGGCAGGTTTACTATTCAAGGAAGTAAAGACATGCAAGCACAATATTTTTTCTATGTACACATACACCAGCAACCTCTAACAGTCCTACTACTTGAAAGCATGTTGAGGGCTGACAAAGAGACAGTACACTCCCACATTATACGCAGATTATACCCATGTAATCCAGTTATGTTTCAGTTTATTGTGCTCCACTTGAGAATTTCACTCTTTTTTCCTATTAGGTACACACAGGAAGTTCCTCTAAGCCTCCTCTACCACTTAAGACTTTCAGTACAAAGGGGAGAATGATGGGACCAGAAGCCCCCTATGGTACTCTTCATCCAAAGATGTGGATGAAGAGCACCAAAAGTTTACCGCTCAAGTGTAAAGCGTTGGTTCTGCAGCAACGAAGTTGTTCCAGCCTGTCAGGCTTCAGTACCATGGATGGTCTGACCCAGACATCATAACCACAACTCATGGCATTTGACAGGCTCAGTGAAGAGCTACAGTCTGACGACCCAACTGTGCCAGACTGATTCTCTCAGTGCTGTAACAAAAGTGCTCTGAAGCAATATGGGGATAACGCGCATTTCTGCTTCTATTTTCCTTTGTGTGTTGTCTCTTTTGGATTTGTTTCCTTTTTTCCCCCCCACCTGTGGACACAGGAAAGACCCCAGGGGTAACACAGCACTACTAATTATACAACCTTGAACTCTTATTAAGTAATTACTACCTAGATTAAAAAAAAAAACCAACCAGAACTATTCAAATGGGTTCCCTCTACACTTTCATACACATTTGTTTTCCATAACCAGTGCATATCTATCACACGAATCCTCTATAGAACTATACATAGACTTAATCCTACTACCCTGGTTATCCCAAAGGAAAAATAATTACAGAAAACGCTTCATAATAAAATCATAAAGCCTAAATCTGCGGGATCTCAGCCAGTGGGTGTGTTCATCAGGTTGTTCCAAACCGCACCGATTTCAGCGCACTGCCCGCGCACGCTTCAATAGGATTTGAATCGGGCCTCTGCACAGTACGGCTGCATTCCCAAACTTTCCGCAGGTCGCCCACCCAGGCCTCCTGACCACGGCCACCCGCGCTCGCAGGAGCCCTGCCCGGCCCCGGCAGCTCGCACGCCCCGCAGGCACAGCTCTCCGAACACCTCTGAGCACACGGCCGGGCTGAACATCCTTCCAACCCCCGCCAGCCGCGCGCTTCACCCAGCCAAGTCTCCACTCCCAATGCTCAAACTCCTTCAGACCCCG